>CM048050.1:17685000-18160000 GCA_026259375.1 Verasper variegatus
GAGGGCCACAGGAAGGGGAAGATTTGGGGGATCTATAGCGGAAGAGTGGTGGAGCACACCTTGTTGTGCCATCTGGGCCAACTCCCCCACCACAAACACACTACATTTCTCCATCCTCATCCTCCTCCTCCTCCTCCCAGCCCATTAGGACGGAGGATTAAGGTGGTGGCAATGACAGGACGCAGCCGACAGGAGCGTACCTGGCAATGCATTTAAACTGTCCAGGGGAGGGAAGCAGGAGGGTGAGGGAGGGAGGCAGATCACGAGGGAGGAAAGCAAAGGAGAGGTAATAAATGAGATGGATGGGACGGCGCCACACACACACACACACACACACACACACACACACACACACACACACACACACACACACACACACACACACACACACACCAGGATTGTTGTGACAACAGCAAAAAGAAAGTTTCTCCACCGGCGGTGCGGCCGACTCGTCTTCAAAAAATGGCAGAATGAGCAAGTGAGTGCCAAACAGATGCTGGTGCAACTGCTGCCACCCCCCCCCCCCCATCACCACCACCACCACGCTCTATACCCCTCACCACCACCACCACCACCACCCCACAGCCAGCCAGCCAGCCGGGGGGGGGGAGGGGGGGGGCACAGCTATGGATGGCGCCCATATGGCCGCAGCTGATGGGGGTGATTGTCGGTATTGTTCACTTTGTCAGCGATCCTGGGGATGCGGGAGAGAACTAATGATAATGCAGAGTGCAGATGTGCTCTGGAGCAGCCCAGTCGTTAAGCAGCAACAGCTTGTGTTTTGTGTGTGTGTGTGTGTGTGTGAGAGAGAGAGAGAGAGAGAGAGAGAGAGAGAATGCATGTGCATGGGTGGATTCCTTGGTTTGTGTGTGTTTCTGTGTGCGTTTCTCTCTCTTTGTGTGTGTGTGTGTGTGTGTGTGTGAGTGTGTGTGTGTGTGTGTGTGTGCGTGTGTGTGTGTGTGAGAGAGAGAGAGAGAGAGAGAGAGAGAGAGAGAGAGAGAGAGAGAGAGAGAGAATGTGTGTGTGTGTGTGTGTGTGTGTATGTGTGTGTGTGTGTGTGTGTGTGTGTGTATGTGTGTGTCTGTGTGTGTGTGTGTCTGTGTGAGTTACAACCACAGCTGCTTGCCAGCCTGTTTCCCTTCTTGAGAAGACCTTCTGGAAGACCTACTACACACACACACACACACACACACACACCACACACACACACACACACACACACACACACACACGACACCTACATGAGCAGTTGTTGGGATATTTATACGTGGATCTGCCTCATTCATCCAAACTGATTCCTGTACACTAGAGATCAAACGTCAATAAGACCTTTATGAAGTGATGGAGAGTTTAACGTTTACATTTTCAGTGAAGCGTGGGCGCCTCTGTCCACTAGCAGCTGTCTGTCCACCTTGATTCTAGAGACACTTCCATCAGTCACCTCACTCAGGGACTCAGGTATCAATCGCTCCCGTTCCACAGTCAAATGTTTTTATCGACAGTTTTTTCCGCATCTTCATTCATGATGCATTTACAGAGAAATATTACTGCTGCAGCTTGTGCTTCATTCACAATGTCTGCCGGAGACGAGAACTTCTTTAGCTTTAATATCTCAGTCAATCAGATGAGCTGAGATAAAAAACACCTTACATATCTTGACCTAATGGTGGCGCTACAGGAAACATCAGCAGATTACCTGTAGCTGCTGTCAGACATGCACCGGACTGAGTGAATGCAAATGTCAGAGTAAGAGCCTCAGGGGTTTCTGCGGAGTCTCTCTGCTTGGTCCAGAGGAGCCGGTGTGAGAACCCAGCAGGAGATTCTCCGCAGGATTCACCAGGAGCAGGTGGGGGGTGTTGATGAGGCTTCTAACCTGCAGCTAAAAGAAAACAAATATCTCCGGATGAAAAAGCGGAGCCACACACAGACAGTTTCCGGTGCTGAGGGCCCCCGCTGGTGTCGGTGTGTGTAAACAAACACGTGATCTCCGGATAATATGTTACCTCCTGCCTACGCCTGCTGCTCCACCCCTCACCTGAATCCTGCCGAGGCCTCTCAGTCTGGGCCAGAATGGTGGACACATGTTGTATGTTCCTTGTTTCATATCCCATGTCACACTTTGAGGAGTCCAGCAATAACAAGAAAAGACGAGACGATAATTTAGCTGTGTTTGATTTGTTTGCATTGAACAAGGGGCAAAAAGAAAGAAGACATAAGAAAGAAAGAAGACGATGACTCCTTCGCTCGTTTGGTCTTTCCTATCCTCCTCTCCTCTCCTCTCCTCTCCTCTTCCTCTCCTCTTCCTCTTGTCTCATCTCGTCTCATCTCGTCTCGTCTCGTCTCGTCTCGTCTTGTCTCGTCTCCTCTCCTCTCCTCTCCTCTCCTCCTCTTCCTCTTGTCTTCCTCTCGTCTCCTCCTCCTCTCCTCTCCACTCCTCTTCTTCTCATCTTACTCTCCTCTCCTCCTCTTACTCTCCTCTCGTACTCTTCCTCACGTCTCCTCTCGTCTTGTCTCCTCTCCTCCTCTTCCTCTCCTCTCCTCCTCTCTACTTCTTCCCCACCATACAGATGGTCCCAAGCTGCCTTCAATAATCCAATGCACAGCCATGCCAGTACACCCCGGGCTACACCCCTGATGCTACACCACTCACACATACATTTACAGAGACAGTGCCAGTTCCCTAGGCAGGACCCCTGTCTCTCTGGCCCAGATTGGTTCAGTTTGGTTCAGCATGGAGCAGTAACACTGGCCCTTAGGGCTCTACATGGGCCTACAGGGCCCCAAGTTGGCCTCAAGTATAGCTGGGGCCACAATGGAAAATAGCCCCGGGGCTTCGTTGTGTTGTCTTTTGATGATGACTGTTAGTATTATTACACAAGCTGGAGCGGCCAGATGTTTTCATTTTCATCAATGTAAGCTTGGTCATCAGAGAGAGAGAGAGAGAAGAGAGAGAGAGAGAGAGAGAGAGAGAGAGAGAGAGAGAGAGAGAGAGAGATGGAAGGAACAAGTGAAAGGAAGAAGAGCGAACAGATCATGGAACTTGTTACAAGATAAAAGAGATGAAGATGGAGACGGAAACGAGGCCTCTTCAGGAAGGAGCGAGGGAGAGGCTGGTCGGACGTGATGGAGGCAGAGAGTGAAAGAGAGAGATGGAGGGATGGAAAAGAAGCATGGGTACGCAGAGGGAGGGATGGACAGAGTGCGGCGGATTGGGGGGAGGGATGGAAGAATGGATGGAAGGAGGAATGTGACAGATGGGTCGTGCCTGGCCAGAGCTGGGAGGGAGCGGAGAGGTTGGCATCACAGGGTGAGAGAACACACATACACACACACACACACACACACACACACACACACACACACACACACACACACACACACACACACACACACACAATGACTGCACGCTTACATGCATGTGCGCCAGTTAACTCCCGTCATGCACAGTCTCTGCTGTCAGGAAGCACTTCGATGTCTCCCCTCGTGTCAAGAAAACGTCGACCACATGACAAATTGTCAAATACATGGTGCAGCGGAAATGTTCCGACATATTGTTTGCATACATTTTTATTTTCTGCTCCTGCGATCAACTTTCTCACTGGAAGACCGAGACGATTCAGGATTTCACTTCAGAAATTCCCAGAGTCTTCCCAGAAGTGGATGGAGATCCTCTTTGGGATCAGTGTCACCGCTGTGACCTGAAGTTTGCAGACACAGGATCTCGTCGTGCTGGACTGTTTTCATTTTCATTTTCATTTTCATTTCTCCTTTTACAGAGACAATTCTCATGGATAGAGAAAAACACTTCTGCATTATTTTGGTCAAGTTCTTAGTTATATGAGCTCTTATGTTAATGGTTGTGGTATTTTACTGCTGTTTATGTCAATATCTGTTATTCCTCATTTTGATGATGCTGTACTTGGTTGTGTGGTTATTTTAACATAAAAATAATAAAGCGTTCATTCCTGTTATTTTGTTTATTGTGTTCTTACCCTTCTATCGTGCATATGTTCCAGTGTGTGTCATTTAGGAGTTTAATCAAGTTTTTGCCTCCAAAACGCAAAAGAATACTGGACGGATTTTCATGAAATTCGGTGGAAGGAAGGGACACGAGCCAAGAATGATCCTACTTTACGAGGGATATTCTAAAATGCCATAGATCTAGGAAAAAGGGGGCAGATCCAGAAATTTATTATTCATTATATTATCACGGATTTCCCAGGGAATAATTCATGGTCTTATCATTCTCCCGCAACGGACATTATGATTTCATGATCCACATTGGTTTGTTGGCTATAAGGCTTGATTTAATTCAAGGGGACTTCAGGGCTCCACTGAGTGACACATCGGTTTCTGTATGGAAATTCATTTTTAAAGTTTAAACACGCGTCTCTGTGTCGATCTGCTCACACATACTTCTTCATATCATTTTTATATTTCACCACATCACACTGTACCAGTTTGCATCAGACTACACTGCATGTTATAACTAATAATATCCCTCAGTACCGGTTCTCGATTCACATATTCTTAATGTTTCAACGTGTCAGGCTTTGACACCTTGTTTGGGTTTCATGCTATTTACAATTTGTTCCATTTACATTAGATTGAAGATGACTTCATTCTTCTATTTGGACACACATGTAATTATATATTTGACTGAATCAGATCAACTTATTCATCAGCCGACCTATTGAAGCGTTTAATACAGAATTAAGACGAGATGTCGCCTGTTTTTGTCTCCACATCTTATTGGTTTTGCAGCATAAAGTTTGGAACCTTAAACTTCTGTCAAGTTAAACGTTATTATAAAACCGACACCTGCAGGTGACAGACACACACACCGCTCCGTGTGTTTGCTGGTTTGAAGATGTGTTGCAGTTTGGCAGCACAGTGTCACATCAAATGATAGTGAGAATTTTGTGATACACTCGCAATAGTACGATACAGCAACAGGGATATGAGCTACTACCCAAAACTGTGTGTGTGTCTGTGTGTGTGTGTGTGTGTCTGTGTGTGTGTGTCGCTTTCATCACTGTATTTCTGCAGGAGGAAAGATGTGACAGCGAGAATGAACTTCACTCTTCCACATCATCACAGCTGGCTGCTTGCTTGTCGTGTGTGTACATGTGTTTTTGTGGTTTCCTGTGTGTGTGTGTGTGTGTGTGTGGTGCATACACTTATATACATCTCAGCAGGCAGGTGCAGCAGATGTTTGACACTCACGTACACAAACATGCACACACACGTGTACAGTAACGCCTCTAACATCTACACAGCAGCAGCAGCAGCAGCAGCAGCAGCCCAGCTGGTTGAGTTAGTGACACTAGTAGACCCCTCCCTGCGTGACCCCATCAGGTCACTATGGCGATGATAAAGTGCTGAGTCGTGCACATGTGTCCCGGTGCCAGCAGCTTCCATCAACACCCCGAACACGCCCTGGTAATGCCCCTTATCTGGCACACACACACACACACACACACACACACACACAGCTGGGAGAGGATGGCAGAGGAAGTTTAGTTTTTTTGCTTTAACCTTAGAGCCAATTAATTTAGCTCTCCTTCAAATGAACCTTTCTGATTGGAGCATTTGTTTTCACTCCATCCCCTTTTTCCCCCCTTCCTCTCTTTCTCTATTTTCCCCTCACTTATCCCGGGAGTTCGAGGCCGCTCTCCTTCCATACAAGAATCGCACAAAGAACAAGTACTGTTTAATCCCTGCGTAGCCCAGCCCCTAAAGACACACCAGCTGGAGGCCTTTGTGTGTGTGTGTGCATGTGTGCACGCTCATGCTAGATCACAGGTTATATAAACCTGTGATCTCCTTGTGCGTGCACGATCACAGAATGACTTATCTGAAGTTTTTTCTTGCACATGTAGAAATAAATACTATACTTAACTATATAAATACTAAATATGTGTAAAGAGGTGTGTGGGGTGGGGGGGTTGCAGAGGGGGTTATGGCTAAGTAGTATTTTCCTCCTCCCTCCCTCCCTCCCTCCCTCCCTCCCTCTCACACAGAGACACACAGATACTCAAGTTCGAGTTGTGTCGCCTTTTGTTTTCAGGGAGGGGGAGGAGGGTGCAGTGGCTGGATGGACGGACGGCGAGCTGGGACACTGTGCCTCCCGATGTTCCCAAAAAAAAGTATCCCCCTCCCCCCTTCCACCTCCCTCCCTCCCTCCCCAGCCAGTGTAGTGCCACTGTATTGTCTGCTCGCAGGCGGGCCGCTTGTTGCTTGCCTTCTGTCCTGCTGTGCTGAGTGCCTGACAAAGGGGCTCTTTTAAATATGCAGACAATCCTCGATCACTTGCGCACACACGCACACACACACACACACACACACACACACACACACACACACACACACACACACACACACACACACACACACACACACACACACACACACACACACACACACACACACGTTTTGTGCCTGCTCTCCTCTTTCTCTCTCCGTCAGTTCTTCCGTGGCGAGACCTGGCCTGGGAGTGTTTCCTTTTTTTCACAGAGAATCAACAAGTCTCAGACATGAAAAGGATCCAGGAGGTTTTTTCCTCCTCTCAGTACTGAGTTATAAGCCTTGAATGAAAGCGGTCATGTCAAGGCTAAAAGCTGGAATCCTGTTTGTTGAGGTCTCTGTGACCAAGCTTTGTTCTTACTGTAACTTCAACCAACTGTATTTTTATGCAGAGGAAACTGAATTCTTGGAAACAGCCACGCACAAACAAACTGAAAGTGTCTTTTTATTCTCAGGTTTTCAATGGAAACATCTGTCTGGAGCTGATTTTGGAAGTTTCACCAAAGTTACGAGGAACCGCTTCCTCAGCCAAGCTTGCAGATGTCAGTTCACAGAGACGAGCCGGGGGCCGGTTCTGAAAATAAAGCGCAACAGTCAAACATCAGGACGCCTCGAGTTCACGTGACACTTCTCTTTATCCCCCCCCCCCCCCCGGTACGAGAGCCCTCGCTGGCAGCTTGGCAGAGGCCGCTCCCTCACGCGAAGCGGCGGAGTGCAGGGGCCCGGGCCCCAGACAGGAGCCCAAGCTGGTCTCAGCCTCCCAACATGTTGAGCTGGCCCGCCTTGGGCACAGCCAAATGGTTCTGCAGCTGCCCCTTTGTCCCCCTTCCTTAAGTAAACAAAGGACAGAAACAAATTAATGACCTACATTCACAGCAAACCTCGCACGGCCTCCTCGCGCTCACAGAGAGAGAGCAGTTGTCTACAAGCAGATGTTCACTTACAACACTGCAGATTGCAATTAATGATCAGCAGGCAGCGCGTGACCAAAGGATAGAGCTGCTGTTTTTTTCTGCAGCAGTTATCACAATGTCTGTCTGAAGTGACGACTAAAATCAGCACCGAGGGCAGGTACTTCAGAATCATGGACCATGTACAGAGTGTGGACGGTTTGAAACGTGTAAAACATGTTCAATGATAAGATAAAATACAGATCAAGTAATGCAAACATCCAACATGTAAAATAAACCTCATCCAATCAAATACACTGAAAGTTATTGGTTTGAGAGATTCGCAAAAATAAAAACGCTGCCTGGAAAATGGACACGGAACTGAAGTCTTTTCAAGTTTCTTAAACCAATAAGTTATTTATCAGACAGAGGACAATGTCATCAAGATTAGTTGTGAGCTTATCGCGTGAGTGTACGTTGGGGGCTTACAGCAGAGACCATCTGTGGCCTAATGAGCGCTGCTCCTTGGCCTCCGAGTGCAGGGGCCTTTAATGCATCTGTAAGAGCAGGTTTACTGAGCAGCAAGACATTAGCTAAAGCTGATTTCTTTACTGGAAAACTGGGCTTGAGGAGCTTTGGAGGGAGTGTGTGTGTGTGAGTGTGTGTGTGTGTGTGTGTGTGTGTGTGTGAGTGTGTGTGTGTGTGTGTGTGTGTGTGTGTGTGAGTGTGTGTGTGTGTGTGTGTGTGTGTGTGTGTTGCTGGGGGTTTGGATCCCAACAAGCTGCTGCACATTTTCTGCTGCAGCTGATATAGCAGTTGTGCAGGCACGCAAAAGAATACAGTGACAAGACACACACACACACACACACATACTGCAAGTGTGAAGGCCATCAGCACGGCTCGCTGTTCAGCTCGTCACGTGCACGAATACATGCACACTCTCAACTTCCACCCACATCGCCAGTCAGTGAGGGACGGGAGGCTCTGGCCTTTCAGCAACCTGTGTGTGTGTGTGTGTGTGTGTGTGTGTGTGTGTGTGTGTGTGTGTGTGTGTGTGTGTGTGTGTGTGTGTGTGTGTGTGTGTGTGTGTGTGTGTGCGTTCAAGACAAGTTTACACGAAAACTTACATTTGAATATTAAGTCGTTATTCTAATAGCAGTGAAGAAACTGAGCGAGGAAAAGCCGAAACAGAATTTCACACGTGAGATTGAATTTTCAAGATTCTTATAATTTATTGCAGTTTGCACACAATTTTAAAAATGTCAACAACAGCACACCAAAAAATTACAAAACTAAACACAATTAGAATTCACTCCCCTTGAGAAAAAACAAAACAAAAATAAAAATAAATCAACCCAACTATGATTGTCAAAGCTAAAAATGACTAAATCTGAAAAAGAAACGTAAAAAGAAAAAGATTTTTTCTTTTGAATCTCAAGGGAGAGCAAATACATCTCAATCAAAATCTGCTTGTCCCCCCCCCCACCCTCCCCGACAGTGATTGTCCTTTTTCAAAACAAACTCGTCGTTTCACGCCCCCCCCCCCACCCCACCCTCCTCCCTCCCCAATCTGTCCTCCCATAACCTGTCTATGACATTTGAACATTTCATTTTTATACCTTACTTTAAAAAAACTCCCTCCCTCCCTCCCTCCCTCCCTCCCCCGTTTTCAAGTAAGCACAGCAAAAGAAGGAGATGTCTCATCAGGGTGGTTACTTCATAGCATCGTGAGCCGTTGACAACACTACCACAAACTCCACCCTCCACTCACACGTTAATTTAAATAAAATAAAAAATAAAATTAGCCCGGACTACAGCAGTTTAAGGCGGTCAAGTACAACCAGAGGAACAGAACGGAACGAGAGAAAAAAATAAATAAAACAGCAGTAATGATGAAAACAACAGCAGGATGGAGTGAGCCCATATGCAGAGACGCTGCCAGTGAAGAAATAATTTTTCATGGGAAAAATAAAAAAAAAAAAAATGAGACAATGCGGCTAGAACTGCCGCAATGTCACCCACACTGTTGCACTGGCAAAGCCTGTAGGTGCCACCAGATGACGGGGCGGCACATACAGCCACCGCGTGCACACCAGTGGGGGCATGTACACACACCCGCACCCACACACATCTCAGTGAGGGGCAATGCGGAGCGTTCGCTTTTCAGCATCTCTACGTTGAATGGGTTTGGATTGTATCAACGCTTGACCATTACTCTGAAAAAAAACAATTTGAGGTTTAAAAGTAAAAGTAAAAAATTTTTAAACCGATGTAGCCCCAACCCAAACACAACATCCACGTACAAAACAAAAAAAATTCAGATCACACGATCAAAATATGATAAGACATCATTTTCTGACAAATTCAAAAAAATTCCTTGAATTTATACGTTAACTATTTCTCAATGCTCTACAGTATCAAATACTTCCATAGCGTCAGAAATTGGATTTTTTTTTTTTTAATAAAGGCATCTTTTCAGCAAAAAAATCAGATTTTATGTCTTTTAGCCTAAAAAGGTGCATTCAGGCATGCCATATCTCTCCCGTCTCTCAAAGTCAGGACCATGTTTGAAGTGGAAAAACACACACACGCACACACACGCACGCACAAACATCTGATCACATTCACGCCGCAGCGTCTAACGCGAGATGCACCGCGCTGAGCCGAGCGAGTTACTGTACAGAATCAGCACAGCTCAGCTCGACGCCACACTATAGTGTGACAAAGATATCTGACCCTTCAACTTTCAGTAGAACATCTCAGGTTCATCCTCTCTGCTTCCTGTCTCTCTCTCTCTCTCTCTGCATCCTTCACACTGTAGCCACCTCAGAGTCACAAACCTGCACTCAGACCTGAAGTAAGTGCCCAGCGAGACGATAAAACCGAGAAACTGCTATGATGGCATCTTGAGCTGCAGAGGACGGAGAGACGGAAAACCAACATGCAGCGATGGAGAAATGTAACGCCTGAGGAGGAGGAGAAGGAGCAGGAGGAGGAGGAGGAGGAAGTGCTGGGTGGACGCAGATCGTCAGTAGGTTAAATTGACTGGTAATAACCGAGTCACATGCTCATAATCACACATACACACAGGCACGCACACACACACACACACACAGCAGAGAGATCAGTGCATATAGACACAGGCTTCAAATGCTTCATCGTATCGCTTCAACATCCGAGGGTAACACATTCGGTAACATTCTTCTAGGAGCCCAGCGACAGACCTACAACGAGTAGAAAAACCCAACTTTTCACTGTCAAAGAGTGTAACGTTCACACATTTCCCCCCGATGCAAAAACCACAACTTAAAAGGTTTAAGACAAAATCAAATTTTCATGCATTTTTTTTTCCAGAATAATATTCAGATTTTTCAACAGACCGCACCCTGGAGTAGTATTCACAAAGAAAAGTAAAAAGAAAAGCCCGTTGTCAAATATTTGATCAATTACAATGTGTACAGTAATACAGCAAATTCACATTTTATTTTAAAGTATACAGGTTTGGACGTCATGCAACAACAGCAGGTCCCATTACAAAAAAAGTAACAAAATAATAATAATAATCATTAATTTAAAAAATGGTAAAGGATTTAAGTTTTTAAAATTATAGCAGAACAATATACAACAACCTTAAATTAAATTACTTTTTCCAACAAGAGATGTTTTAAAGACTGCCAGCTAGATTTAAGAAACAAAATCTATTAATAACAATAATAATATTAATAATAATAATAATTTTAAAGGTCTTTTTCATTTTTAGAAAATACTTCAAATTGATTAAAAGTGAAAAAAGGAGGCTGTGCATTGCATGAGTGCCATCAGTCTGTCAGTCAGTCAGTCCGCTTCCCCCTGAACACACGACACCAAAGAGCTTAACGAGAGAAGCGGGGAGCGCTTCGCCAACGACACCTCCATGCCAGTAGAAAATAAAATGAATACACACAAAACTCACTCATACACACTCGCGCACATCAGGTGAATTTTTTGCCAGAGTAGTGCGGGACTGCGCGCGCACACAGACACACACACACGCACACATTTCTTCAAACTGTGTGTGCGGCGGTATCGACTTGTGGCGATCACAGTACCCGTTTAGTGTATTGTAATGCTTTTTCACTTCAGTGTGTTCGACCTGAACTCCTGCAGTGGTGTTTGCTGTCTGTGGGACTGGGACCGATACGCTGGCCAGCGTCGGAGTGTTGTTTCTGAGATGAAACACAAACAGAGTGAAAACTCTTCAAAAAAAATAAAGGCAAGACATTCTCACTGGGACCCATGTCCTTAGACGCAATGAAAACCACCAAACAGAACTTACGCCAAATAAAAATAAGAGTTCAGAATAAAATAGAATAAAAAAAATCAGTAGTAACATTTTCATGTGCTATTAAAGTGCAATTGAATGAGATTTTGCGACACACAAGAACATGACTCACTTAAACCCCGAACATCAAACTTCTCTTCACCTCCCCATGGCTCTCTGCCTTTCTCACTCTGCTCTTTCTTTCCCTTTATCAAACCCAGCAGTCTGTTCTACTTCCACAGTTCCTGGGAGCTGTCCTCAATCGCCCAATCCCTGACATTGGGCAGTGCCAGCGGTTCACTCTTTACTGACAACGAGTTGACCAGTTCACAATGGAACTTGCGGATGTGTCGGTAGAGGTCCCCGGACTGCGTGAAGCGCCGCTCGCACCACTTGCAAGCATGCGGCTTCTCACGCGTGTGCACCACTGCGTGGCGGCTGAGGTTGTGTGAGTACTGGAAGCTCTTGCCGCAGGTGGTGCAGGTGTAGGGTTTCTCACCAGAGTGTGTCCGCTCGTGGCGCTTCAGCGTGTACATGCAGGAGAAGGTCTTGCTGCAGATGGTGCAGGTGGGCACGTTGACGTCTCCGGCGGGCTTGGCGCGGATGCCCTCCTGCTCCCTGAAGTGGGAGCTGAGGTGAAGCTGGAGGATGTGCGGGGAGGGGAAAACCTTGTTACACAGCGGGCACATGAAGATCTGGGTGTGTTGAGCTGACAGCATGTTGGAGACGTAGGGCAGCAGGGCACTATCCATGCTGGCCACCTCGGCCTGGGCGCGCTCGTTTTCACCTCCCAGTAGGTCCTCGTCATCTGCTGTGGTTGGAGGCTTCTCATCTCGCTCCAGCTCAGAGGCCAGAGAGGCCTCTCGCAGAGCGGACAGGTGCGCTTCCAGGCCAAGCCGCCGCTGGACTGACAGAGGCCCTCCGACCCCGTGGTGGGTTAGGCCCCCGTTGGCGCTGGGAACGGTTGCCTTGGTGATGCCGCTGTGCTCCATTTCATAGTCCCCACCTCCTAGTTCCTCTTCCTCGTCTGAAGCCACGCCTCTCTCTACCTTCACCCTCACAGCCAATGGGCTTTGGAGGCTGTCTGGTGTGGCTGCACTGCTGAAATAGGATTGGTGGTGGTTACTGTGGTTGCTACTGGGGATAGGCTTCACTGACAGGTCCAGGACACAGTCAGCCACATCATTTGAGACCCTCCTGCCCCTGTGCACCCCACGAGAGCTGACAGAGCGGTGTGACCTCTGGGAGAGGGATCCAGTGGAGCTGGAGGGGCTTCCGGCCGGAGAGAGCAGCTTTCCTCTCTCCCGAAGACTTTCCCCAGCCTGTGTCACAGCCTCACTGTGACCTGGGCTGGTTGTAGCCAAGGCCGGTGTCGCTGGCCTGTCCGCAGACGGCAGCCTCAGCCACAGCGGTGCACTCTCTGCCTTTGCATCCTCCTCCTCATCACTGTGCAGCAGGTCGGCAGTCGCAGGCCGGCCGGTAGAACCGTCTGATAGACTGTCTGCCTTATCAGAGCAGCTGGACCCACCGTCCTCCTCTCTGCGCGTGCTGTCCGCCTCCGTCGTGGCCTTCTGCTTCAAACGTTTCTTACACACCTTCACAATGTCATACATGTGTAAGTAGCTGGCCGCTGCCAGCACATCCTCCACGGGAAGGTCCTGGAACTGCAGCTTGCCCTCATACATGAACTCCAGGAGAAGGGAAAAGGCCGGGGCTGTGACAATGTCGCTGTTGAGATGCACCACATCTCTCTTGTCCAGCTGGTCCTTGTAGAAGAGGTGAAAGTACATGCTGCAGGAGGCCAACACAGCACGGTGCGCACGGAACTGGACATCGCCCACCAGCACCGTGGAGTCACACAGGAAGCCCTGGTGCCGCTGCTCGCTCAGACACTGGAGTAAATGTCTGCTGTGGTCTGGGAACTCCATCCTGCCGTCCTCATAACCTGCAGCAACACAGAGAAACAGAAGCAGAGTCAGATCTCAGTACATCTCATAAAAGGTCTCTGTCGCCATTATGTCTTAAGAATTAAAACTAATCGGAATTAGCAGAAATAAGCAGAAATGTAGACAAAAGCAAAATCTATAAAAGAGGATTTAAACTGAGAGACATTGAAAACACATTGAAGTCAAATAAAAAGCTAAGAATAAGATAAAATAGATAAATAAATAAATAAATAAAAAGAGATGCTGAAAATAAGCATCAGAAGAAGACACGCAAGCGAAAGAATCACTTCAGGGGGAGGCAAGTGAAACAGATTTTTTTTTAAGTATATCAAAATAAAATAAAAAATAACTCACAGCAAAAATGCAGCAAAGATACAATATATATATTTAAAATCTGACTCACAATCACAACATGAACAGAAATATTTCTGCTCAAATTAAAATACACCACGGAGGTTACTGTAAAGTCAGACACCTCTTCCTTCTTACAAATCACACAAAATCGTTTTATATTAATTATATTATCCTTTCATATATATATAATAAAAACAAGGCAGTTAAGTGTAATTAAAGAATAGTGTCTAATTCAGCCTTTACCCAGAGAAAGACTCAGGTAAACCACCAGCGACAGATTCTTCTACTCTGTCTCTCCGTTCTCTCTCTGAATCTCTCTAACTCCTCTGCCTGCACTCCTGGATTGTCGCTGCTCCTACGCTGGTTATTTTTATTAACCCACTTTGGCCTGGCCTGGCACAGCCCTTTTAGGTAACCGGCTTTCAGCTGCACACACTGTCCTCACGTACACAACACACACACAACACACACACACACACACCACCAGCCTACCTACCAACCACCTCCACAGGCTAAGTCGAGCAGGAAAACTGCCCAATTGAAATAGCACTGTCGAAAAAGAAAACAGCTTGTCCCTTGTTTAACCTGCGAGCGCCGGCTTTAAGTGTAAGTTTAGACAGGTCTCTTCAGGTGCAGTTAAAATAAAGTTTGATTAAAAAGAAATTAAAAAAAACGAATTCGGCAAAATTTCAGAAGTCGTTAATGAGAATGAAATCTGTAAAATCCCACCTGTTAACCAAGTGGATTTCTCCTGCCTGAGAAAATACATCGGTCCCGCTCTGCACTGTGTTAACCAAAGCAGTTAAATCACCTCATTTAAATGAAGCTACACCAAGAATGTCAGTGTGTGTGAGAGACTGTGTGTGCGTGTGCTCGCCCTACAGCTCATTCAAACTGCTTTTAATGAGGGGGCTTACGGGGACAAGGGTGTACCACCTCCCACCTCTCCACCTCTCCACACCCCCACCCCCTGTCCAGTCAAACTCCTCTTCCACCTCCTCCTTCCACACACTCACCATCCGTCACTCACACACACTACCGTTCCCATCTAAATCTTACAAGAAAAAAAACCCTACACATCCGCCCTATAGTAGAAACTGCCCTCTTCCTCAACCCCCACCACCCCACCCACCACCCAGAAGAGAAGATTTACAATACAATCACTGTAAGTGCCCTGCTCGTCACAGCATCAATCCTAATCCTTAAAGATGTCTAAAAATAAAGACGGCTGTGGCGGCGAACGGGGAGGGAGCCGTCGGCAGAGGCTCAGGAGGGCAGCCGCCTGTCAACCCGGCCAACCTGGCCCCGGACCGGCCGGCTCAGGCAGGGGTCTGAGAAAGAGAGAGAGACACGGAGGGGCAGTGAGGGAGAGGGTGAGGGAGAGGCTGGGACGGCCGGGGAGGGAGGCTTACCCACATCTGATCCAGCTGACGGGGGCCATATGGCAGCTGCTAGCCAGATAAAGAGATTAAGACTAGGAGGGAGTGCGATTACAGCTGTCTAGCCAATTCAGGCAGCTCAAATCTGCAACTTCTAAATTAGTCTCCTCTACTCCAGCCGACAGGAGGGGAGAAAAGTGGGTAGAGCAGACCGCACATGCTTTCAAGTAATTTAACAGCGAGTGAGAAAAAAACAGGTTGGATGATTAGGATCAAGTGACTGCTCACTATATTTTTTTTCCTTTAAACATTAAATCTGTTGCTATTTTATTTATAAAAAAAGAAAAAAGTCCCTTAAGCGTCTTTAATCAAATTTAACAAATTGCAAAATGAGTGAAAATTGTCAGATTAATGTTTGTTGAAAAAGCAGCACTTTAAATGAAGATTCCACTTGAATTATAAAGAGAAAACGAAACTCTGACAGATGTAACTCTGCTTTCAAAATAATGTGTCCTCACATTGGAAATGACTGATAAATGTAAATAGCAAACAGAAGACAAAACAACAGCTGAGTTGCAAATGCAGCTCTCCACACTCCAAACCCAAAAGAAACACAGCGGACTGGTAGACCCGGACAGCAATTACCCCTCAGACAGGCAGCACCAACACGAGTTCACTACTGAGGCACTCACCAGCAGTTTCACGCAGCGCTCACACAGCTCTGACACACCGGAGATCCCCACAACACAAAATAACTCCTCCACTACCCCGGACTCTACTCCAAGCACCGGGTCTCATACACACTTATGCACACACACACACACACACACACAAAACAATACCTGCAGCAGTATGCATCAACTTGATTAACTCCACTGTAGCAGAATAGCTGGGCTCTCTGGCTGGCTGGCTGGGAATGGCTGTGTCTGTCTCTCTCTTTCTCTCTCTCTCTCTCTCTCTTTCTTCCTTGCTCTTTCTCTTCCTCGCTCGCACTCTCTGAATCAATGAGTGGGTAGAAGAGAAGAAGAAGAGGGAGGCTGGCAAAAAAAAAAAAAAAAACCACGCTGTTCAAACTGCGAGGGACAGATGCAAAGTGGAGGAGATGTTGGAGGGGGAACGAGATACCACCTCCCTCCTCCTCCTAACTGATCGGCAGCCACAAACACACACACACACACACACACACATGCACAGAGCACTAACTCTCCCAGGCTGCCGCTGAGACTCACAATAAAGGACTGGGGAGGGGTGGAGGCGGTGGAGGGATGGAGGAGGAGGAGGAGGAGGAGGTGGGGTGGATGGCAGCCTGTCAGCTGCTCTGACATCATCCTCAGATGGAGATGCTACCTCCAGCTGTGCTCTTTCTACAGCCATATGCTGCCTCCTCTACACTCCTGCCACCAGACTCCTCTTTCATTCTACCAACACCACGCAACTTAGTCTCTTTCTCCCCCATTCTCTCTCTATCTCTGTGGAAAAAAAAATACACACACATGGATCTACTAAATGCACTGGGATTCTTTTTTTGTTGAGAGGAGGGGAGGGGGGGGGGGCACAGGAGAGTTTGACTGTGGAGGAGAGGGGAAATGTGTAAAATACAAACACAGGTTGTGGATTTAAAAAACTTTGTGCAGTCTCCGTTGTGAGATGTTGGAAACCCTCCTCCTGTCTGTCTTTCTTTCTTTCTCTCCAGTGTAACCAGAAACAAAAGGCCAACACAGCACATTTGCAATGGACAGACAGACGCAGCTGATATTGTTTTCCACTTGTTTACGGTTCACCGCCGCTGCCTCTTCTTGTAACCCATTCATTCATTCGTCCTTTTACTCATTCATTCATCCATCCATCCATCCACCCACCCACCCCCACCTCTTCTTTTTGCTCAGATCCTTCGGACAAGTGACGGGAACAAAAAATGAAATGCGGAAACAATGGGAGCGAGTCATAAAGAGGGAAACTAATGAGAGCACATCCTAAACAAAACCGGCCAAACACGCCGCTAATAAGGCGGAGAGAAACTTATCACAGCGGCGGTAATGATTCTCTTTCGTCTATAATGAAAGTGCGCACGTTTCCCAATTTGAACTACATTTAATTACGTGTCCGAATAAAGTTTAAAACATCCAAAACAGCACGAGGGTGTTAAATTATTATAAGGAAATAAGTACTTTTAACCTGGGATCGTTTTTTAAGAGAACATTAAAGTGGAGTGTGTAACATTTAAAAAGTTAATTACGTACATGTCTTGGTAATGAAAGCAGGAGCGTTGCTTAAATTTGCGCGAGCGCTGCTTCGCTTCAACTTTCGCAATCTTTAATGAGCTTAAGTAAAAAATTAACCCTGCTCCCAAAGTCGGACACGTCAAGCGATCCGACGTCAACTTCACTTCTTGGGAGTTTCACTTTACACCGTGACAGCGTCGTTCGGTCCAGCAGCGTGAACCGTGAAGTTAAAAAGCAGCTGAGAATGAATACCTGTTAACTCCTCGACCATCAACAATGGCTGTGTGTGTGTGTGTGTGTGTGTGTGTGTGTGTGTTCGAGAGGAAATGAGCGTAAAAGTCAAAGTAACGTTGCTGCTGCTGTGACGAACCAACAACACAAGAGGACGTGTAATAAGCCATTTGTGACCAGGAGACACAACACACACACACACAGACACACACACACACACGGTGACCCACGCAGCTAGCTATAGCGCGACCATTGCTAACAAAAGTAACGCGAACAGGCGACAATATCGGGCTATTTACAGTTGTTGCGAAGGCCCCGGTGCTATGACAACAGCTGCTAAAACACCGCAGCTAACATGGCAACTATTCGTGCGTGGAGACAACACGGCCATGCTAAGGAAGGTTTAGCCACTTTTCCCCCCCTCCGTAACCCACCCTCCCTCCCGGAGCCTGCTTCGAGCGGACTCCGGTGTTGGAGGCAGCACTTACAGACAACACGGTCCGACGTCTTCCCCGGCTTCCTTGCGTCCGGTCCAGCCTCCGCGTTCCCCCGCCGCCGGTGTGTCCGTCCAGCCGGAGACCAAACTAGATTGACTTTGGACTAATTTCCATAACAGGGCTGAAGGAGGCGAGGCGAGGAGGAGCGGGCGGGCGAGCTGAGGGGGACGAGGGGAGTCGGAGCACTCTGCGGCGGCCAGATGTTTCCGAGCTGTTGCTGCTGCTCAACTCGGGCTGGGAGAGGAGTTGAGTGGCACCGCGCGGAAGCCAATGGTGCTGCCGGCGAGGAGGAGGAAAGTGACGGCGAACTGGAAGCGGCCCTCCTCACAGAGAGAGAGAGAGGAGGGGAGGGGGGAGACGAGGAGGAGGAGGAGGAGGAGGAGGAGAGGAGAGGAGAGGGGAGGAGGAGGGGGGAGTCTTCTTCTCTCCGTCGGCGAAGGTTGACAACAACAACAGCAGCAGCAGGAGCAGCAGCAGCGGCGGAGCTCACACACACACACACATACACACACAGTGAGGAGGCAGCAGGAGGAGGAGGAGGAGAAGAAGAAGAAGAAGAAGCTGGGCCAAACCAACTGGTTCCGCGAGGTGGACTGGCGCAGCGAGAGCGCCGCGGTGCCGCCTGGGTACTGTAGTCCAGCCGGAGCAGGCGGGGCGGGGCTTGTGTGAGCAGGTGCACCACCTTGACAGGAAGGAGAGAACACGTTGTTTCACAGGAGGACCGAAAGGAACCCAGGTTTTAAGGGATAGTTCAGCTGGAAAGGAAATCCACTCATCATCTACTCACCACTGTGCAGATGGAGGGAGGGGGGGGGGGGGGGGGGGGGTTATGTAGTTTATGTCATAAAACACAATTAAAGACTGAGTTGAAAAAAATAAATAAATATCCTGGATCCTCTTAATACATACCTGCAACCAAATGAAGCAGATTGTTCTCGCACCCGCACGATTCTGTGGAAATGGTTTTAATAGTCATTGGTAGTATATCCTCCTAGTGGAGGTGATACCATTTAAACCACCAGCAGGTGACTAAGTGTTCAATTAACACCTGATAAACCTCTTCATTGATGTTAAACTGTCTTTTCTCACCAATGTTGTAAATATAGTTTTTTTTTCTTGTGGTGCTTTGTGACACTTTTCATCTAATTTACTTCTGTCTTCGATTTGTGAGTATTGTCTATATAAATCTGATTTGATATGGCTCTTTAAAAGCAGAGGAACCCAAAATCCTTTTAATCAATCCCATAACTGAACACCTGATGACTTATTATTGTGTGTGAAACCATAATTGCTTATTAATGGTTTACCAGCATGTTCTCACACAAATATTAATTAACAAGGTACAATAATGCAATGAAGCAGAATGAGGTGAATAAAAACAGGTTTTACCACCAATATTTCACATTTACAGTATTTTTCTTTCTGCAATTGTACGACTTTAAATTCTGCACGTGCATAAACACTGATCCAAACTCCATTTATAAGTTAAGCATGTAACATATTTGAGCTTGTGCTCTAACAAGTCATAAAAGGTAAGTGCTGTAAAAGCAGCTCTTTTCCAGAAGATAAGTGGTCAAACAGTCCATTGGAGAGGTCTCACTAATGACTTAAAGAGTTAATTAGAATCAGTCGAGCACGAACCTCCACCAAGGTCCAACAGTCTCCTTAAATTCAATCAAGCCGCCCCAAATTGCTCACACTCATAAATATCATTCCCCTAAACATGCCGGATTTTTTTTTTTATCTATACCCATGAATTATTCCCTGATTAAACCAATGACAAAAAGCCCCATGCCACAATGTTATAGAAAGTGATTCTCAATCCTGGATCTGGACCTCTGTTCGAATCTGTACCAACATTTTCGTGGGAAACCCATCGAGTAGTTTAACAAACAAACCGACGGCCGGAGGTGAAAACGTGTCGTGCCACAACCTGGCAACCCATGATTGGTAACAACTTCTTGAATTTTATTATTTTTCTTTTCTTTTTCTTGGCAGAACAAAACATGCAGGACACTTGGGGTCAACAGAGTTATGAGTTCTATTATTTTTTACATCTTATAGATTAAATTATTGATGAGAAAATGTGAGAAAACCCTGCAGACACACTGAGGATAACCTTCTTTTTGCCTCGCTACACGTCTCAATAGTGTCACTTTGAGCACTGAGTATACTTTATATGCATGGCTGCCTTCAGTTTGTGATGCGCTGTCAGTTTCTCAGTCTCAACTCCACAAGTGGAAAGGACAAATCCTCTGTGACGACGTCTGTGGATGCATCGACGGTGCAGTCGAAGGAAACGTGCCTGTTTTGTCAAAGTAGAGGAAGACATGTTGATTTACTGCAGCTTAAGAACATTTGCCAGCATAAAAAAATCTCTAAAGTTCCCACAGTGAGTTGAGGAGGCTTCTTATGAATGAAACAGGTTCCTGTACCCACTGAGAGTCTGACTGGCACTTAGAAGAGATGAAATGAGTCAGTCCCCCTAAATTCAACAAGGTGCACCAAATTCCACACACTCATGGAAACCAGGTCCCTAAAAATGCCAGTTTTTTCATCAAGATCCAAGAATGAATCCCTGGGAAAATGGGGAAAACTTTGAGAAACTACAATCTTGCAATGTTAAAGAAAGACCCAAAAAAATGTAATTCCCCGATCCGCCCTCTGAAAACAAACAAACTGCCAGGGGTGAAAGCATTACCTCCTTGGCGGAGGTGATAAACAGGTTGTTAAATGTATTCACAGCATACTGCTCCAAACCCTTCACTGCCAAACGAATCTCCAAAAAAATCTGATCATGCTGTTGTCTTCACAGTCTATCTACAGCTTCATGTGAGATCCCATTTTTCTCATACATCTGCTTGTGGTTGATTTTAATACGTATTTGACGAAGAATGTGATTTGCAGAGCAGCAGAGCAGCAGAGCTGGAGACGTTTAGGTTGTAAATTTCCTACGTGACTTCCAAGAGAAGACAACGGCAAATCTAGGACACAGAGCAACATCAGCAGCAGTTTCTCTTTGTCCAGAAAAGAAAAAAGGCAGCTTGTTTCACCATTTTCAGGAAAGACACGTTCAAGAGCTCAAACCACGGCACACTATAATTGAAGGGGTCCCAGAAACACATGAACATCAAGTTAATTGAAAGTAAATTATTCGTAGGGGGGGAGGTGGTCAGAAAATACATAAATCATTTATTCAAATTAAGCTACCTTCATTCCTAAAATAATTTCTAAGAATTTTAAATGATTCCTCTCAGATGTGGGTCACTGGGACAAAAACCTTTATCAAACGTCTGTCATGGGAGCCTTGACATGAAAAAAAAAAAGAAAAAGTTGGGCCGCTCTGGTTGCCTGAGTGAGTCTGTGGGCCTATTTGCATCCCGTAAACCTGTCCCAGTAAACTAATTGGCGTTACTAATAGGTGGCTGGATGAACTGTAGCCCTGTATGGTAATGAATTCACACGATCCGGTGTCATAGCTGAAGGACTTGTTAAAATGCAAATGAATGATGACCCTGTTATGTGTCTATCAATTTAGGCATCCGCGTTATTAGCACATTACAATGAGCCCCTTGTTCGTGCACGAAAATACAATTAGGCCCACAGGCAGGAACGGCTCCACAGAACAGAAAATTGGATTTAAAGACAGGCTTTCAAAACTACTAGCTAATTTCAGCAATAAATATAAAGCGGCCACAACCACTTTGAGGGTAATTGTAGATCTCCCTGAATATTAAGCTCTTTTTTGGAGTGATTTTCTTTCATTGTGCACGTCAATGTGTGACGTGAGGAAGACTGGGCAGCTGCAATGTGCAGGATAATGTAAAGAGAAAGATGCATCTCTGATAGCCTTGAATGTACAGTATGTATTATTGAATGTGTCTGTGAATGCCACAAGAGACCACGATGCAATTTTCTGAACTTCCTCCACTGCTCCTGTGTTGCCCCTCTCTGATCCACATATTGTTCTGCCACTGACAGAAACCAGAATACAGCCTGCTGTGTGTGTGTGCATGTGTTGTGTGTCTGTGAGCGTGTGTGTGTGTGTGAGGCAAAAAAGCGGAGCCAGATGTTTGAAATTACATGTACCACTATTTCATCCTCCTTAAAGCAGGGAAAACCAAAGACAAAGCAGAAGGCAGCCAGATAAAAAAACAGACAAAGACACAAGAAACTAAAAACAGAGACCAATATGCAAAGCAGAGCTTGTGCTTATGCGGCCGCAGTAAAAGACAACAAGTTTCTGTTTAGTTTGAGTTCTGAGAGGAAATTAAATGCACTCATCCCCAAACACTCTTATGTAGGAACCGGTCAAACGCAGATAAAATGATGACGCCTGCACCTTCAGCTGTTTGTTTTCCTTTAAATATGGAAACAATACAGGGTTTGTGTTGTTCTGGTGCAAACAAGAGCTCTGACTTCAGCTGATTTTCTCCTTCACACCTCTGGAGGTCGCTGTAGATCCCATCTTTCACACCCTCAATTCTCTTTTAATTCAATGAAAATATGAAGGCGTGATATTTAGATAAAAAATATGTTGCCAAGGCATCTAAATAAGTAAAATACTTAATACATACAATGAAAACATTAAATGTAAGAGATGTAAGGTATATATAGGGAAACAATTAGTTAGAGATCATTCAAAATGATGTGTACTTACATGTGAATATTTATATTCTATTTCTTCACCTGGTTAATTTAGAATAAGTGATGCCTTAATAATAATTAAATTATTTTCTGTTTAATCACCGTAATTGTTCTGCCTTTTTCCACACAAAAGTGTATAATACTGCTTTTTACCTTGAAGCAAAGAAAAATCATTTTGTGAGTCTGGCAGAAGAAGCGATTCTGTGAGAAAACCTCTGGCCATCCTTGAGACATTACAACTGTACATGCTTCACAGGCTCTGCCTTCCCTTCTCTGGCATTAATTACATTTGCCTCGTCAACGGGGTTTATATATTAAAAGGTGTTTAACACAGACAGCTGTGAGAGAGCGACTCTTCAGCACCTCTGAAAAGGGATTTCTGATGATGATCCTATTTTTCAGGCATATATGGTTGTCTCAGAGTGATTCACCAGGGATTTATAAACGTGTTGAGAATACATTAAATAAAACATAAAAAAAAACACATGTGCACAGATATATCGTTCCATCTTTTGCCTTCTTACCAGGAATCTGACTGTGAAGTCCCTGGTAAATTTGAGGAATCAACACATTTAATTTACCCTCATTGTGAGTCACTCTGAATGAGTAAGAGAGACATTATCCTGAAAAGTGAAAATGTTAATATGCAGCTATGTCCTGTCTGGTAAATTGTTTAGCTGGGCTTCAAAGCAGCAGGGAGCCAAAATAATGAAATAAAGCCGTGAAAAAAAGCAGCTCACGGGGGCAACAGAGAGCGAAGCATCCTAGATCATTATCTCACTTCTTTTTGAGGATTTCAGGGATGATTCTGGTTGATTTAAGAACAGAACAAAAAGTCAGTTGGTTGTTTTCAATTAGTGGGCTTGAAAAAAGGGAGATTCTCCAGTCCAGGTGTGGGCAAATCACCTGTCCTTCTCTTTCCACTTGTAGACCCGTGGTGGTTTGAGCTGAGTTCACATGCTGGCCATCCATTCATTCATTCAAGAGCCTTGAAAACCTGCAGCTCTCCTCCACAGAGTGTCCCACAGCTTCCCTCATCATTGCCTGTAATGGAGGCATGCAAGAGGGGAGACACTCTGGGAGACACTGGCTGGCTGACAGAGGAAGAGGAAGAGAAGATGAGGAGGGAGGGGGCAGACAGATGTTTGAATCTCAGCCCCGGGGCTGATGAGATTAATCCATCCTCCAAGGCACAGACAGAAACAGAGAGCGAGATAGAGAGATGGAAACCCACGAATATGAGTTGGCTCTTTCCTCTCTGCATCCCAGACATCCTGATCCTCCTTTTTTCTATTTTTTATTTTGCCAAGGTTAGCAGCAAACCTATGATAAATCTGTCAGAAATGTGAGAGAAGAAATTATCAGCTTGGAAGAAACTCAATCTGTTGCAGGTGACCACACACTTATAGTGTGTGTGCAGTAACAACGAGGAGATGTTTATTACCTCCGCCAAGGAGGTTATGTTTTCATCTGTATTTGTTTGTTTGATTGATTGTTGGCAGGATTACACCAAAAACTGCTGGACGGATTACCTTGAAACTTGGCATTTTCACTTTCTTTAACAATGCTAGATAGGGTGCTCAGCAATTTGATGCAGACCTATATAAATAAGGGGACTGTTGGGCCGTGGTGGAGGTAGATACTCTCTAAGTCCCCCTCTAGTTTTCTAATAAGACATTGCAATAATCAAACCTTGAACATTTTTGGTTACATCCAAGGAATTGAAGATAAATATTTTCACGATTTTCCTATTCTGTGACTCTCTATACTAGGGAGTTCTTTTATGGCCCATAAATTTCATTTTTTACAAAGTTTGATTTTATGAATCAAAGATCAAACTGACAACACCAAAGTGGAACTGGAAAAATCCTTCCTGCAGGATTTTTCTCTTTAAAAAAACTGGGCTTACTTCACACAACTTTGTGGCATCAAAAGGACTCAAAGAGATGGAAATGATGGCCATTAAAATGTATTGGAATACAATATACACTGTATTGCATTCCAATAAAATTAACTGACCGAGAGATTATCAGACAGTCCCACCACAACACAAACTTTATGCCTGTCAGAACCTCCATGATGTATGGAAGCAACTTTATTCTTTTTAGCTGACGTCAGTGTGAAGTCTGTCCATATACTTTAATGATCTGATCATCTGGCCCAGTGCGGCTGCTGTTGTAGGCGGACTGGAATGCAGCCATTTGACTGAGTGTAAAATATTCATGAACTATCAATGGTAGCCCATCTGACTGGCTGGGGAACAGCTGCTGGGTCTCTGTGCCTCTAGAGGTGCAGCATCTGTCCATTTGAGGGAAGCGAATATATGTTTGTGTGAGTGCATGCTCGGGTTTATGTGTGTGTTTCTCTGTGTCTCAGTCTCCTTGTGTGTGTGTCCATGTCTCTCGGGGACCAGACATCAGGAGAAACAACTGTGTGTTTAACTTGCTTTACTCCAGATGGCTGAGGATCATTTTAGAAACGATCAAAAAGTGAGCCTCAGTTTTATCGGGATCTGTGCTTGTCAATCAAAAATCAGTCAGTCACACAAACACACACACACACACACACACACACACACACACACACAGGGAGAGTGGCTCTACTGCAGTTGGTGCTGTATGTGTGTGTGAGTGTGTGAGTGTGAGATGTGTTAAAGAGAATGTGTCTTTTGTATAGCTGAAGTCTCTGCTATCCTATATGTATCTGTTTGTGTTCATCTCAGCGTCATCACATCACAGCTCAGCAGTGCATGTATGTGTGTGCATGAGTGTGTGTGTGTGTGTGGGCTGTTCACACCCGTGCGTGTGAAGCTCACAGAGAGCTGTGCAGCTTTGGCTGTGGCTGTTTGATGGACATCTGGAAGCTAAATTGGTTAATGGCGCCTCCAAGCCAACAGCCAGCCGGCCGTCCCCTTGCTGGGCTGAGAGTGTGTGTCTGTGCGCGCGTGGATGAGTGTGTGTGGGGTGGGAGGGGGGTTACATCTGGCCAGCCATCCTGCCACAGACAAACACCCTGTATTTTTGAATTATCTTTAGAGTATACTCCAAACAAAATCAGATTGTTGTGTTCACACAGCCAAATGTGCTGCGTTTGAAACTGTAAAAAAAAGCCTCACATTTGGCTCTGAGCACAAACACCACAAGGCACTATTGCAAACAGCTGAGTTAAACTAGTATTAATACATTAATGCAGCTTGATATTAAATTGTACCACCTCTCGTTGTGAGCGACTTTACCTAATGTTTAGTTTCATGGTGGCTCACAAACCCTCATCAGTCAAATAACAGGTTTTCATTTATCTTATCAGGTCGCATATGAACAAATAACAGAAAGAAACAAGAGTAAATACAAGTGGCTCTGTGAGGCTGTTCTGAGCTAAACGCTACATCAGCCTGCTGATATGCTCACAATGACATTATCATCACACTAGCATGTATGTTTACATGTTCCCCATCCTCTATTAGCATGGTAGCAGCTAACATGTAGTAATGAGCACTAAATAGAAAGTAAATGTAATTACAATTCATCCCAATGGAAACATCGCTTCTCTATCCCACATAAATTCCCACAGTGATGGCACAACCATCGAGGACAATTTTGGATTTCGTATTTTTCCCTAATTGGACGCGTGG
This sequence comes from Verasper variegatus, assembly GCA_026259375.1. Taxonomy (NCBI): domain Eukaryota; kingdom Metazoa; phylum Chordata; class Actinopteri; order Pleuronectiformes; family Pleuronectidae; genus Verasper; species Verasper variegatus. The sequence continues at coordinate 17,711,404 of CM048050.1, forward strand.
ACTGGAGGTACCAGGGATCCCACCACCAACATCTGATTGGTGGACGACCCGTTATACCTCCTGATGCACAGCCTCCCGATCATGATCATATAAATATACATAAAAAAAAGACTTGAGGAGGATAAAGCCACTCGGAATGTAATAACCAAATACTCCATCCGGACCCCTCTGTTGTCGTCATGGACAACCTGCAACAGTAGAGCAGAAACGAAAAGCAGATGGAGACTGCAGCAGCTCAAGAGTGGAGCCAGTCCGGAAAGACACGAGGAGGGCGAGGCCAAGAGAAAATAAAATGTGTAACAGATGTTGGAGCGATACTGTGAGGTAAACTAGAAAGTAGCAACAATGGGGTGAAAGGTGCTTAAAGTTTATTACATCAATTATATCCTTGAGTGTGTCGTGTCGGCTTGTTTGCGAAACAATTGTGATATTACCGGGTTTTAATCACTGTAAAGAGCGTCCTTGGGGTTTTCATGGTATTTCACCTCTGCATGGGTATTGTAAGCATTTCACAGTAAACACAACATCTGAGGAAAATCACATAGCCGCTCTTTAGGTATCTGAGTGGCACAAAAGGAGCCATGGCAACCAGTGTATCAAGACTAGCGGCACTTTGTGAGAGCTGAAACACGGTGTGTACCTGCATGAGGAGTTCCTGGATGTAAATGAAGACAAGCTGTCGCTGTTTTGTGACAAGATCATCACAGTGTCCACGGTCAAGATAGTAATCTAAATTAATTACAAGTCTTTTTGAAGATGCTAGAACATAGGAAAGGAGTTTTAGTTTATGATTTGTTGTCCTGATAGAAAACATAACAAAAAACTACATCCCCAAAAGCCAGTTATGGAAATGTTCAGGTGCAGGCACGTGCACAGATAGACATTTATTTTAATTCCTTCCAATTATGGAATCCATTCTCAATTAAAAACATTCTCTAATTCCGATTCCAAATTCTGCAAGACCTCATTCTGCCCCTCCCTTTTTCATATTACAGCCACCGCAATATATTCCTGTGAATCGAGCACCCTGCGGAGCGGCGTCAAGGCTACGCTTCCCCGATCTGCCATTTTTTGTTGTCAATCAGGTAATGATGGTGTTTACAAACCGCAACATAGTTTGTTACTGATGTGAAATTAAAAGCATCAGAATGGCAATGCTTACCCTGCATGCTGGCTGCACATAGGCTACTAAATACACACTATTTATAAATACAGAAATTGTGAATACAGGATTACTTTCTCTGTGTGAGTATTAAACATCTGTATGTGTGTATGCGTACTTGGATGCATAAAAGTATAACTAAAAGATATATTACAAATGCATACAACTTTATCTACCTACCAATTTCACAAATGTCTGTCTGTTTGTATATGAAACCCATATCTCGCAAACCATTAATCTTATCGGCTTCGCACTGGGTAAGTGTGTGGTCAAGGGCCCAGGAAGGTGCAGTGTCAACTTCGGTGCGGTTTAGTCAAACACTGAAAGTATAATCTTCATTGCAGATAAACCATGTAGGGATGAACACAGAGTTTTCCAACTGTACACTGCACCATAGACGAAAGAGTGACAGTATATTGTATAACCCGCAACATTACCACAGGCCAAGCTCACAGCCCATTTCAAACAGGCCTGCTTACAAACGGGGACACCACTAGTTTTGACTAAGGGTGCCTTTTATTCACCTGAGCCACCTGCCCCCCAAAATGTGACTTTACGGCCCTGGTCATGTGTGTTACTAGATCTACATGAATACAAGAACATACAGAGAGAGAAGAGTTTCCAACACTGACATGGACAGAGCTTTAAATAAATACAGCCACAGCAGACGCGGAACAGCTGAGTCCAGCCCGAGAGAACATAAACAGCGGTGTGATCTCCTCAAATCTTTATTGTAAAATCTCAGAGATCAAGTAGAAGTGAAAAGCGCGACTGTAGTCTCTGTTCTGTTCTGTCTGCCTGCCTGCCTGTCTCTCTCTCTCTCTCTTCAGTCCAGATGTCAGAGGAGCTAGCCAACAGCTGCGGCAGGAAATGAGCCCCCAGGCAGTGAAAAGGCTAACACACACACACACACACACACACACACACACACACACACACACACACACACACACACAAAGATGAGCTCAGAAGAAAGCAAGTGGATAATGAAAAACTGTGCAGCGGAAGATGCAAAAAGTTTCCTCCGGCTTGAGACCATAAGACTCTTGTGTATGTTTGTTTGTCCCATGTTGCTGTGAATGTACATATACAAACATACATACCCATGCCGTTCAGTATGTTTTTGCATGTAACAGTATTCATGTGTCTATTTTTCTTCTGGATTCATCAGTCTTGTTTTAAGTGTGTGTTTGTGTGTGTGCATGGGCGATGGCGTGCCAGCCTGCCTGCCACAGCACCAGCCCCCGAGCCAGCGGGAACATTTGCCTTGTGGCTCCAATTCCCAGGAATGCCTAACCTGCGCCAGCTGTTGAGAACATGTTACCTGTGCCAACAATGCGCCTTCTCTGCCCACCACATCAGCCACCGCTCTGTCTCCATCTGGGTGTGAGATTGAATTTGTGTGTGTGTGTGTGTGTGTGTGTGTGTATTTGTTTGTCTGCAGCTTACTGTAGCCGCCTCTTCCCACATCTGTATTTGTGCTCACATCTGTGTGCATGATTGCACAGCCTCTCCTGTGTGTAGTGTGCATGGTGCCAGTGTGTATATGAATGTATGGATGTTCCTAACATTGTGTGCCCTGTGTGTGCCCTGTGTGTGTGTGTGTGTGTGTGTGTGTGTGTGTGTGTGTGTGTGTGTATGTGTGTGTGTGTGTGTGTGTGTGTGTGTGTGTGTGTGTGTGTGTGTGTGTGTGTGTGTGTACGTGTGTGTATGTGCATGTCTTTGTGTGTGTGCCAGCTCTGGTGTTTATGTGTGTCTCCATCTGTGTGTGCTGGGCCTCCCATTCCTGCATCTGGAGCAGCATTGAAGAGGCTTTCCAACAAGGCCAATGGCAGCCAGCCTGCCAAACAGCCCAGATGTTAGTTCTGTAAGCCTCAGGCTAAATGGAGGGAGCCACACTCACGTTATTTGGGACTAGTAAATTGCTACCATTTTTTTTTTTTTTTTTAGCAGAGGAGAGATGGAGAGACGCTGAAAGAATAAAGAGAGTGAGAGAAAGAGAGAGGTCTGGAGAGTGACAGATGAGCGATAGAGATGACGTGATGTGACTGTTACTCTTCATCGAGCTCACAGAGGAATCAGAACACTTTGATGAATTACTGTATCTGTGTCAAAAAAAGTTTCAAGCCTCTGCATTTTAATTTGTATTCTGTATCTTACAAACTGATTTCAAGTCAGACTGAACATGAACCATTAAGCATCACATACTAATTTTTACCTGCACCAATGAGGTCATGATTTCATCTCTTTCTGTTTGTTTGTTTGTAAACAAGATTAAACGTATGTTAAATTTTGGTTCAGATTTTTCTTCCACTTCCTTTAAAATCACAAGATAAGGCTTTTTTCAACATTGCCACGATTTCCCCAGGGAATAGTTAATGGTTATTGATGAAAAAAAAAAAAATCAGGGGGACTGTTAATTGGGCCTTGGCGGAGGTATGTGCTCTAATGAGTGTCATTCTAGTTTGCCAAACCTAAACCAGTAAAGTCAGGGTTTAACCAAAGGAATGAGCTGCATGAACTAAAATGTGCTGTGGAGGTGATGAGGGGTTTAGGGATAATTCTCCTTGGGTTTGTCACTACAAGCAACTTCAATGTAAGGATATCGCTAATGCAGCTGTAACGTTAAACCCTTTAATATGGACAGATACACATAATTATATTATCTACCAACAGCAGTGAGATTAGTGTACAGGAAGCTCATGTGTGCAGCATCACAACAGAACATTATGTTGACTTATGATTCGATTACTGTGAGGTCACCCTCTGCTCTGGTCATGAGCTCTAAAGCCAAAGAACAACTGGCAGCCAATATCCCTGCAAAATATTATTTTGGTAAACAGGAGAGCAGTTTAGTAAAACCACAACATGTGCATTCACCATCAAACAGTCGGACACAATTAGCTTGATCATCTGGACGAGTGTAGCTGTGATGTTAGGGCAGATTTGGCTTTGTGTGTGTGTGTGTGTGTGTGTGTGTGTGTGTGTGTGTGTACTGTAGGAACCACAGAGGTGGCATCTGCCATGGCGCTTTAGCTCCGTTTGTGAGATCCATGTGCGTGGACTTCCACAGGGCTTAGAGAGCATCCACTCCCCCCCATATGGTGATCTGTCAGTGGGACGACACAGGGCAGCCCTCCCCTGTGTGGGACCTCCAGCCAGCCATCAGACGGGCTGAGTAAACAACAACTGGACATGGGGTGACGATGTTGTATTTGTTAGGGGGGGGGGTTGTTGGATATTATCGCCTAAACCTGTGATGAAAGACCACAGATGACATCAGTGCAATCTATTTCTCATGTGAATTACCTCGGTCATATGTCAGTATTTATGCCAAAATCTGTTTATCTTTCTAAAAAACATCTTTGTCAACAGACGCTATCAAAACAGAGATGATTTTTAAATAATTTCACAAGGTTTTATGACTCATAGGCATCAGATGTTAGGGGTGTATGACTGAGCTGGATTATAATGTCCTTATCACAACAATGATATCAGGTATATGGGGTGTTTTACTTTTGAATTTAAACACATGATTGTGGGTAGCTGATAAAATAGCGTTAACTTCTTCACTTTAGTCTGCAATGACAACTTTATATCAAACACTGCGCACGACACGTTCAGGAAATGCAAATTGCTGAGAGAAAAACATGACACCTTCTCCCAGACTTCTCCCGTGACAGATATCTTCCTCACATCTGTTTCTCTCTTCCTGCACACAGATGTTACACAGCAGTTTGTTCTGAGGAGGAAAAGACGATCCCTCCTGTGCCTCCCCAAGGTGCGAGTAGCCTGGGGAAAATCACATTTACACATAAAGTGTTAATGTGTCTCTGAGCCTGTGTGTGTGTGTGTGTGTGTGTGTGTAGACAAAAGGGAGACAAAGACAAAAAGAAACGAGTCTTACAAAGGGAGTAAGGGAGGCGCAGACCAGAAATAGGAAGCAGCAGGACGAGAAACTTGGGGCCCTCAGGGGCCATCAGAAGCTTTGCAAGTGGGTGAATGTGTTTGTGTGTATTGGGGTGGGGGGTGTAACTCTATCCTCTGGCTGTACTCAAACTGTGTGTGTTTTGATGTTGATCTTATCCAGTTGTTGGAAAGCCAAACACAGCCTGTGCACCCAGATGTTGACAGATGTGCTGTGTACAATCTGTGTAACTTCCTCTAAAACACACACACACACGCACACACACACACACACTAGTAACACATGTCCTCCATGTACCCTCTCTAGGGACAATCTTTCTGATATTCAACAAATTCCACAATATTTCCTAAAACCAACCCTGTGGTGAGCTGCTGAGCTCTCGAGAGACTGATATCCATGTTCCAGATGTTTTATAGATAACTATAACACACACACACACACATTTTCCTCATCCAGGTGTGTAAAGTTCACATGCTGTAATCTCACAGAAAGATGGGAGACAGAGAGAAAGACAAACAGCTGGAGCCCTCTGTAGAATTGTAAGTAATGCAGCTCTCCCTAGTGGCCTGGAGTGGTTTCTGCAGCTGTGCAGATGCAGGTGGGTGCAGGAGCCTGATTGTGATGGTTTGGAGTGGTGGGACGTTTAAGTTTCATCTGTCATGATGTTTTCGCTGTTGTTTTTAATTCAATTCCATCCTGTCTTGTCCCATCTCATCTCCTCCTGCCCTGTCCTGTCCTTATCTATCTTATTCCATCATATCCTGTCCTGTCCTATCCTGTCTTGTCCTGTCATCTTATTCTGGTCCATCCTATCCTTACAGTCCTGACCAGTCCCCTCTTACCCTATTCTCTCCGCAATGGTCCTATCCTATCCTATTCTGTCCTATACTACCATATTTGTCCTTTGTTATCCCTTCCTAACCCGCCATCGCCTCCATCATATCCTATCAGATTCGAGCCTATCACAGCCTTTCCTCTCCTGTCCCATTTTTATCCCGACCTTTACCAACATGTCCTGTCTCATCTTTCCTATCCACTAACCCTGTCCTATCATGTCCTGTCAAGTCCAATAGTAGACCAATACTAAACTGTAAGAAGGATAGGAAGAAGGAAAGAAAAAGTAGATAGTATAATAATGGGGAAAATGGCTGTCAGCAAGTTGACGTAGAAGGAATATAATATTCTTTGCAGAACTAAAAATGTCTCCTGTTGTATATGCAGCTTTGTAGCACATCTTCTCTTTACTCCATTGTCAAGTATACGTGTTCAGCCATATGTCAAGGTCGCACAGTGGCAGCGTCCTCTGGAACAAAAACAGTTGAAAGTTCTCTCTCTCTCTGTTGCATCTTTCCACTGCTTCACTGACTCGACCACTGAGCAGAATCTGCACTGATGGCACCCAGTGGAACTTCAGCATGCAGCTGGAAGAGCAGCATGGGTGTGTGTGTGTGTGAGACAGAGAATTCACATGCGTGTTCATGTCACACAGTCCGGACATGTTTGTGTCACTGAAGGCAGGATGGAGGTTCTGGCTGCTCCCATGGCCTCACGCAGGTAACATCTGTCTACAAACACCAGGACCCACAAACCTGATACTCACTCAAAACACTTGGTAGCTGACAGTGACAACACAGTGGATAATACCACACAACATTAGAAAGTGGACAAAACATCTCAACCTAATCCTCTCAGTTTCCTATATTGGTCCTGTAAACAAACTTAACCCCACCCTGAAATCTGCAGTCTCACAGACACAGCCGAGAGCTTATGACGTTAGGATGCGTCAGAACAAAAAGAAGCAGTAAATTAAGAGACTTTGCTTTGTGGCTCATCCCTCTCTTTATCACCATGGAGCAAACTGACTCCTACATTACTGCTGCTAAGCAGCGGTCAATCACATAATTGCTTTTACCCTCTGTTGTAAATAATCCTGCTGTCAAAGATATTAGAAATACAACTTTCCAGTATAGACACTGCACTCAAACATCCTCTCTGGCTGTCATCACAAGTGTGAGCTTTTAGAAAATAATTTGTTATACCCAATTCCAAGGTGAGAAGTTAACCAAACATGAGCACGTAATCAGAATTCTGCAGTCATTAAAAGGCCCTATTTGCATTTACCACCTGATTTTATTTTTATGGATATATTTCCGAATGCATTTTCTTTATGTTTCAGAGTCTGGAGCAATTAAATGCAGTGGAATGATAAGATGACAGTGATAAGGCAACGTAGGGCACTATGTGAACTAAAATGTAATTCAGTAACAGCAGAGGTTCATAAAAATAAATGTGTATTTTGTGTGTGTGTGTGTGTGTGTGTGTTATGGAGGATTGGGGGACAGGGTGTTTTTTGGGGGCAGTGCAACCTGTCTGCACGTGAGCAGAAGGTGTCCACATACACGCAGGTGCACACACGCTGCATATGTGCATATGTGGACATATGCACAGATACGAGCACATAAACAGGCTAGCAGGCAAACACATGTAGGCACATATGCGCAGACAAACACCCACAAAAACACAAACATAAAGTCTAAAACTAATGGCATCAAGGTCTAACTTAAAAAAATACTGACCTTGTTTTTTCATTTGCGTAAGATGAACACACTCAATTTGCTGAAGTGTGCAGATATATTTTTAAACCAAGCCATCATCATCACATACTGGGGACGGACAAAATAACATCTTAAATCAATTATAATAGCCCTACATCAAAGGTATATTCAAATAATCTTTCTCTATACATCAACCTGGATTCTGAAGCAACAACATAAAAATGCATAAAAATAGTTTAGAGGCTGGAAGTTTAATATACGTATATCTTTTTTTATCTGGTCATCTGGTACTCCACAGCACACATTTCACACCTGAGTGCAAAATAGGTGACCCAGAACAGAACAGAGCAGCGTAGAGCCATGCTGGACCATACTGGCTCCCAAGCTGTCCTGCTGCACAGCACACCTTCAGCACTGTGGCTGCAGCTGCTCTGTCCCGTCTCGTGTGTGCATTCGCGTGTGTGCGTCTGCCCTTGTGTGTACGTATCCCCTGCACAGGATCTGTTTGACCGCAGCTGTCCCTACCTCTATGCGGGTCTCCGGGGCGAGGCTGACCTCTCTCTCCTGAAGCCACTTCAAAGCGACCTGGGATGGGCTGGAGGGGTACGGGGTGTTGGGCCGGCCAGCACGGCTGCTGCTTCCCTGGGCTTTGGGAGCTGGGGAGCTGGGGCTGGAGTTAAGGTTAGTGGGGATGGATGGGAAGCGCGGAGAGGTGGAGCAGGGTTGGGTGTGTTGCAGGAGGTGAAGGGAGTCCCAAACATGGATGGAATGGGAGGTGGGGGATAGGGGGTATGTGTGTGGCAGGAGGGCAGAGACAGGAGGTATGGGAATGGGGGTAGGGATGTTGTAGTCAAAAGCTGGAAGAGTGTGTGTTTGTCTGTGTATGTGTGTGTGTCGTTTTCAACCTGAACAGACCTCCTGTGCTCTGGTGTCACTTTGGAGTGTCAGGTGTGTGTGTGTGTGTGTGTGTGTGTGTGTGTGTGTGTGTGTGTGTGTGTGTGTGTGTGTGTGTGTGTGTGTGTGTGTGTGTGCGTGTGTGTGTAGTGCATCATCTCACCCACAGGGAGTCAGGGGTCCAGCTTGGTGAGAACTGATGGCACCATTGGGCCAGGGGCCACTGTTGCATGGGGTTCCCAAAGGAAAAGACAGGCCACACAGACCTAAATAAAGGGAAGGACAAAAAACGGTGACTTGAGCACCTGACAAATTTTGGCAATCTGGTTTAACAGCCCTGAAAAAAAGCATTTGAGGCTTATACTGTCTGATAATAAAGTCTGTCAGTTGGTCCCCCACTTTGGTCACCTCAAAACATTAGTCTGAAGATACAGACTACAATAAACTACGACTAATAGACCAATGTTGTGTCATGAAACTCCTTTAGCTTGTTTTTCTCTTTTAGGTTTATTGTTTACAGGCGTCTCCATTTGTCCAATTGTGCTTTGATTCAAAGGTCATTCAAATCATTTTACTACTTTATGTTGGGAATTTTTCCTGATGTGTTTTTTGTGAGAAGGCAGGACCAACATGTGAAGTTGACAACTGACTTCAAGTTGTGTGAGTATGTGTGTGTGTGTGTGTATACACGTGTATGTCAGAGGGACACGTCTGGCCACAGCGATGGCGACAGAAGGTCTCCCCTGCGATGCCTTTTTCTTTTCAAGCTGTCCCTTTACCCCCACCTCCACTGCCTCCTCTGCATGCACTCGCACACACACATATACACACACACACACACACACACACACACACACCTAGCCTGGCTGCTGGTTTCTGCTCACACACCCCTCTGCACGCAGGGCTGTGAGCAAAAGGCCAGCTGATGGCAATGCCTGTATGTGTTAAGAGAGGCCAGAACATTACACACATATATCATATGTCACACTAGGTCCACCTGTGTCTGCAGCCATGGCCCCATACCTATACCCTCTGCCACTGCTGCCCAGCTCCACATGCCACCTGGGGAGACAGAGGGAGGATGTCCTTGTTGATTCTATTAATTTACATCACTCATCCATTGTGAAAATATAAAAGACTTAGATAATTATCAGACAGAATTTTAACATGTGGAAAAGTCACGAGGGGGAAAATATTTAGTGGGATGTTAGAAGAGGAGGATGCACAGGACAATGTCCTCTATGTCTCCACCACCCTTAACATAACAACACTACGACGGCAGTTGACCCTTTGAACAACCTGCACAGAAAATTCAAAAAATGCATTGTATCAACAATTCAGAGCCGTAGACTTCCACAGAACAATTTGTTTACACTATCAGCTGCGGAGCAGAGATTTCAGTCATGTGCTGTGCAGCTGTCTGATCCTTCCGGCTGCAAACAGCATTGAGGATGATACAATGTGCTCATGTGAAGAGGTGCAGTAAAGACAGATGACCTTACTGATTCACTGTTGCTCAGAAACCACAATGTTCCTGTCAAAAAGAAATATTTTCTGCATCATAAACATATCAATGAATCTCTGTGGCTCATCTTTATTATACATAATGCTTATCATGACCCGACCTCAACTTCTTCAACACGAGTCTGCCGTGACGTCTGAATCTGCTCCTTCAGGCATTGGGCATGAAATGTAAACAAGAGGAACTGCACATGTTTGCTAAGCCGAACCAGCTGATGCCTGACAACCTACAACACAAAGTCATTAAGCAGAGCAATAATAAGCTCGCAGCTACACAAAGTACAACAAAGACTTGGTTCTGCTCAAGACTGACTGACTCAAACCCACAGAACCAGGGGCCAAGTTTACCATCTGACATCAGATGCCTTCATGTAATTAGTTGTAGACCCGCTAGTAACGCAAGTGTTATTAGTGTCTAAGGGATTTTTCGATAGCACTGTTAAACTGTTGGCAACTTTTCCCGGCATTTTCCATTTTTTATATTCCCTGGGAAATGAGTTAAAATGTAAAAAGATAAGTCCTATTTTGCAATGTTAAAGAAAATGACACAAAATTGTCTGGGTGTGAGAAACAAGTTAAGATGCACAATGAGCACATGGAGACACAAAACATGCACAAAGTGACGCAAACAATGTACGAAGAGAAACAAAGCAAATACAAGGAAACACAAATTGTGTACAAACGCAAACATGCCAAACGAAATGAAAAAACATGTACAGAGACACAAAACATGAACAAACAGACACAGGACTACCGCAAAGAGACTAACTAACTAACTCACTAACTAACTCATGAATGGGCCCTGCTGTTTGTGTGCAGCTGGAGGACATGTCAGGCCCAGGCTCCATGACCAACAGGCCAAAGCCAGCGTCTCCATCACGTCTCCTCCTCGTGAGGAAACTTCAGGCCCGTTCCCGTCTGGCTCTTGAACACCTGACTCTCGCGATAGCTGCTGTGTTTATCCGGCACCGACTCGCAGGATGTGGGAGATGAAGTGGAGGAGAACCAGAGGCGGAGCGGACATCTTCACAACCCGAGGACTGGGGGACGAGGCGAGACGGTAGGACCCGCGCGTGTGTGTGGGTGTGTTTGTATGTGTGAGCGTGTGTGTGTGTGTGTGTGTGTGTGTGTGTGTGTGTGTGTGTGTGTGTGTGTGTGTGTGTGTGCGCGCGCCTCCAGAGAAAGGGGGTTGCCGTTCCTCCGGGTGACGTCACGAGCTCTCCTGAAAGTCAAAACAACCGTTCGGCCGCGGTGACGTTTTCCCTCCGCGGAAATCTCCCCCCATTCTTGAACCTTTCGCGATTCAAACGACTATTTCCGGTCCGGTCCTTTTAACCTGGCTCGCCTCGACTCGGCTCGGCTCGTCTCGGAGTTCCGGCACGCATAGCTTTACGTGGCGGCCGATGAGGAGGAGCAGGTGCACGGGGATACACCGCAGCACCTGCCGCTACAGGTAACACCGTCAGCTAGCTGCTCCTCCGCTGGGCACCGTAAACATGGCAGACTGCTCCACACGGTGTGGTTCTGATTCTGTAACGTGAGGATGAGGCTCGGGCTGGAACCAAGCTTCATGCCGTCCAGTCTTTGATTCTTCTTCTTGTTGTTTGACGTCCTGACTGTCATGCAACAGGCTCCTGGTAGATACTGGAGACTGGGCAGTGTAACTAAGTACATGTACTCAAGTAGATACTTCACTTTAATACTTTCTTTTTCAGTATTTTCCTTTCGTGTTACTCTATATTTGTCCTCAATTTCATTTTACTCCACTACATTCATCTGACATATGTATATTTATAATATATAACATGATTTCCTAATGGCATGAGTAAATCAATAATCTTAAAAGTAGTTATATAAGGCTCCAGCTTCTCAAATTTAAAAAAAGATTTGCTGCTTTTTCCTTAAATTGTCTTTATAATAATAATAATAACAATAAACTTTATTTGTGAAGCACCTTTCATAAAAGAAATGCAGCTCAAAGTACGTTCCACACAATATAGGTAAATAATAAAAACATATTACAATAATATATACTATAATTCACATGAGAGAACATATTTAAAGTAACATAAGAACATGTTAAAATGAGGAAATAAAAAAGATTGAGAAATAATATTAAATAAGAAAAATGCCTAAAAATAGAAAAGAAAGAAATTGATAATAATTATAAAAGGTAATTAATTATCAGTTATGAAAGAAAGCAGTCTTCAGACCTACCTACAACTTCAATAGAAACCAGAACAGTTAAGGTTTCAAAACTACATTCACACAACAAAGTTCATCGATGAGAACAAGCCACAGGATGGAGGTTTGAGGACCAAACATCCTTGAAACTTCAGTGGTGCAAACTTGTAATTAAAGTATTAATATTATGTCTTTGATGATAATGATGATGAAAATGATGGGAATCATGTTTTGACAGCTGCAGCTGTATTGAAAAGCATCAAATACTTAACGGTTTGGTCAGTTTCATAATAACACAACTGTAATTTATTGAATTATTTGTTATTAAACTAATGAAAAAGTTTGCACCAGCAACTTCAAAATGAATCTTCAAAATTAATGGGAATTACAATATAATTGTTCACCTAGTAAGATCTCATTCTGTTAAGGTCGCATCACTGATGCATGACGTAGTACAGGCTCGTGAACAAACATAGGATAACATTGAATTTAGTTGAATCCATTGATTCACAGCCCTATTGTCTCAAATACCTGATCGCACTAATTTCACACACGAGTATCATATGTTGCCTGGCAGGTTCTTCCCCTGACCTGGTTGGTTTTCATGGCACTGCCCTCTCCTGCCCCGGCTTGCCCTGCCCTTCACTCCTCTGCCCTATCCTGCCCTCTGACACCCTGTCCTGACTCCTGACCTGTTCTGCACTAAGTGTGATCAGGGCTGTGCTCGACCCGATTAAGGTTAAAGCTAACTGAAGCGTCATTGAATTACACGGCAGTGTGAAAGCTTAATCCAGAATTGCACAGTGCCTATAAAAAGGATTCAATACCCTTGGATGTAATTACTGGGGCTGGGTATCATTTGAATTTGATTTGAGACAAGTTTTATTTATTTGAGATTGTTTTACCTACTACCTTAGATTCTACGAATATAAACACAGTCCTGAAGAAACTTGATTTAAGTGAAATAGTCTACACTGTTGTATGGAATAAATCAAAGGAAGTGAAGGGATATTCAATATTAGGAGTCAGATCAGACATTCGATGGCAGCTTTAGATGATCGGTTGGTACCAATTGATAATGTCGTTAAAAACGCTCTAAACTTGCCTGTTTGGAATGGGCTGTTTTAAGCCTTTTCTTTCTGAAACTACAAAAATGACCAACAGTAATTTAGCCGCAGTAAGTAAAGACTGGCTGCTGGACTCAGTACGCAGAACCCCGAACTGGAAACATCAGTTGTCGTCGTGAGCGCTCGGTTTTACTAGTGTTACTTGTTACTTCCCAGTCCCAGTTGCAGCTGCCACAGAGCGCGGGTTATTCAAAGTTTATTTATATTGAACATATCACGTGTCCAAATTGCATCAAATTCGACACTGCGCTTCTTTGGGCCCTTACCAATGCACACAGCAAGTGTGAAGCTGATAAGATGAATGGTGCAACATTTATTTTTTCGTGATTAACCATTTAGTTAACACTTAAGAAAAGATGCAAATCATCACTTGTTTTCGTTAATGACTCAAAGAACTATTAGATAATTACTTGATTAATTTCACAGCCACTCACAGCAGCCCAAGGACTAAAACGGTTGCCATCTTAATTTTCACCAAAAAATATATTTATATTTATATTTTCAGTCAGTTTGAATGCACTAAAACCTTTGTGTCTGTGCTTGCATCTATTTATATTAATTCTGAGTGATAAAGTTGATCCTTTTGGCAACTAAGCTCATGAAAGGGACAGAAATTTGAAAAAAACAACGGTAACGTAAGTGAAAGACACCGTAGCATCCCTTGAGAGCAGGAAAATGGATGTGTTGTTACTCGTCTGTATTTACTTGGATTGGTCACAACTCTGCTGCTCCAACAGCAAGCGTCTACTAGGGTGTGTGCCTGCATGTAAATGCGTCTGCGAGTCTGTTTCAGTCTTCGGCATGACGCTGCAGTCCCTCCAAGTGTCGCGGCGGCACAGTGCAGACACTAGCTGATCTGAATACTGATTTTCAGCTAGATAGCTACGCCTGCTAGCCCATAACCGTCGGAGCACTGCTCTCCATTCAAGCTGAGCAGCGTAGTGTGCTTGCACGTTGTGTAATACATTGTAGTAGGGTGCATTTGAGGTGAACACGGCAGCTATGCAGAGAGTGAGAAGGGAGGGGGGGGGGGGGGGGGGGGGGGGGGGAGTGGGAGTGAGACGACAGAGAGGTGCAGAGATTTGGGCAGAGAGAAAGAGTGTGAGAGCATCCCTAACTGCCGTTGTTTCTATTTATAGCCGAGTCCTACTCCATGGTCCTGAGATGCTCTCCCACCTCCCACGCACAGACATCAGCCTACGCACCCGCACACACACACACACACACACACACATGTTGGCAAAATAATTTGACATGCAGAAATACCGCAAGCGCAGAAAGGTAGACTCGACTGGCTTTCCTGCACGGCGCAAGCTGCTCAACAGAATAAAACAGGATCTGTGAATGAATGAGAGGTAGAGCTCAGGAAGGTTTCTTTGGCAATCAAGGTCAGTGTTTGCTTCATCGAGAGCTCTGCAATAATTCATCCTGTTTATCAACGAGAGTGTTTGCGACAGAAAGAGGAACTGGGTGTATAATTGGGTGGAGGAAGAGTGGAGTCGTCCCCACAATAACTAGTTGTTTGTCCTGTCAGATTGTATGAAAGGGCTTTGGAGGGAAAGCGAGGGAGCAGCAGAGGAGGAGAGAAATTAATCCGTGCCTTTTTTTTTTTCCTTCTCTATTATATTTTTTTCTCCTTTCACTTCCTTCCAGGCTGAGTCACTGCTGGTGAGGAGGAAGGTCTGGAGAGGGAACGAGAGAGGAGGAGGAGGAGGTGGTGGAGGAGGGGGAGAAGAAGAAGAAGAAGAAGAAGGGAGGGAGGGGAGGCAGGGAGATAAGCCACAACAGGAAGCAAAACGACACACACGCGTACACAAACACAGTGTGTGCGCGTCCGAGAGAGAGACTGCGCGAACAAGAGGGTGACCGGGAAAGGAAGGGAGGGAGAGTGACGCGGAGGCTGGGAGAGCCTGGCCCCCCCCTCCTCCTCCTCCTCCTTCTCCTCCTCTCCTCCTCTCCCTCTCTTTCTCTTTCTCTCCTCTCCTCCTCTCCTCCCCTCCTCCCCCTCTCTCTCTCTGTGGAGCAGGCGTGTAGCGGCATCAGACTCGGCGTGAAGGAACCATGAGCGATGTCACCATCGTTAGAGAGGGATGGCTCCAGAAACGGGGTAAGTACATCCAGTACCTCTCTTTTTTTCTACTCTCTTCCTTCCTCTCTGCCACTCTCTTCTCTCCTCTTCTTCCCTGCCTCTTGTCTAGACTGAGGGCCTGGCCGTGGCTGTCCACATGTGCTGGTGGGAGGATGTGAGCGTTTGCAATTGAGTGTGTGTGCGTGCGATCACATGGATGTCTGATTATCTAGTGTGCACGTGTGTTTGTACGTGTGTGCGTTTGCCCCCATAGGGATGCGTCTCTTTATTATAAGCTTGTCTGGCAGTTTGTTTGCTAAGCCTCTATGTGCCTCAGTCAGGTTGTGGCTGAAAAGAGTGTGTGCATGGTGTTTGTGCATGTATTTTGTGTGTGTACAGTTAACATGTGCCAGTCCTGTAGTTAACACTGCTGGTGCATAGTGTTCTGTCAGGTCAGTGTGTGTACTAGTCTGTGAAATCCAGTCCGATCTGATTCTCAGAAGTACTGTTTAACGTAGTTGTTTCTTAAGTTGGTGAATGGGGACACTGAGAGTCATAGGACATGGGGGTTGGCTGGGGTGGATTCAAGGGGGGACACTGACAGCACATCCTGTTTACAACCAAATGTATAACAAATCTGAAAAAATGTCATAGCTGAAGAGCATGTAGCACAGACAGCACTTCCCTGTTCCCAGACATTCACAGCTATGATCAGTGAGGCTGCTGCAACAGGTGATAAGTCATTTGTAGCAGGGTCAAACTGAACCATCAAAAAGTGATGTACAGTGGCATTGTGATGCCATTTGCTTGGCACTTGATTTTTCAAACCACAATTTCACGGGGTCATGTGTCTGCTGCTGCTGTTTCCTTCAGGCACAAGTACAAATGTACGTGAATGTGCGTGTTTCAGAGAGAGAGAGCCTCACGAGTAGGAAAAGGGGGATTTCCAATTTTTTAGGCCAATGAGCATCATTCCACTGACTATGTGATGGTGTCTAGGAATGTGTAATACAAACTGTTGAACAGGAAGTGATGTGGGTACACAACAGACTGCGGAATGCTGGGTAATGTAGGCTAACACCATGGCACAGCAGGAGAACATGCTGGTTAACAAGAGTGCTCCTCTCTCCTTGGAGTGGATGCTCTCTCTCACAGTGTCTCACACACACATACACAAATACAGTACAAACTCTGCACTGCTGAAGCAGAGGAGAGGATCTTTGTCTGTGTGTGCCAGCATGCCAGTGTGATCCTCAGACAGTCGTCTGTGCATATTAAGAGGAACACATCGCCCCCAGTCACGACGCAGCGCTACCAATGTTCATCAGTGTGTGAGAGAGATAGAGGTTTTGGGTTTCGGGGGGGGGGGGGGGGGGGGTACTTTGATTGTGTCAGGAATATGAATGTTTGTCTGCATCATATGCTAAATCTCTGTCTGTATTGGTGTGTGTGGAGAGGAGCAGGGTCGGGGTGCTGACTCACTGTCCAGGTCGTGACTGCAGTCTTAAACATTAGACAGCTTTTTACTGAAACCAAACAGTGAGAGAGACCGAGAGAGAGTAGTGAAACCTCTGCACACACACACACACACACACACACACACACACACACACACACACACACACACACATACTCTCTTTTGTACTAATTCTAAAAGACTGAATGGGTGAAAAGAACGACTTGTGAAATGGACAGGAAGGAGGCAGATATATCTGTATTATGTAACTCTCCATTTATCCAAAATTGAAAATCCCAAAGAAGTCTGAATCACTTGCAGCTTGTTAGAATAGATTTCAACATGCACAGCCCCATCACTGTTGTTCAGTGATGTGCACGGTTTTTATTGCTCTGTTGACGTGGTTTGTTCAGGTGAATGTACAGTGTTGTGAAACCGAATTTCCCTCTTCTGGGAAACTACCTAACTAACTTAAGTTTGCACACCAAGATGCTTTAGATAATATACCTCCACATATTTGGGACATGTTCTTTAGCATAAAGGCCTTTGCATGCTTTTACTTGTCAGGATCATAGACTGTATAGGTCAGGATGTGATAAATGAAAACTGAACCAGTGAATTATGACAACTGAACTAGTTATCTGTAATGATAATGCATGCTTATGGCTGTTCCCGGCTCTCTGCATGTTTTATGATGGGACTGTGTGTAACTTTTGTGTGACAAACCATTAGAGTGATTCAATTCATTGAGTCAAACAGGACAGATGTGTGCAGAACATTGCCGCACACAGTAAACTGATCATCTTACCTATGCTGGTGGATGCTGATCACTGTCGTGAGTACAGTGGCTTTCTTCTCATGATCTACTGATGATAAATATACAATAACAATATTAAAGCTTCAGGCAGTTTCTTTTGGATTCCTTTTTACAGTCAATCAGTTCCACTTAAAAGTGCTTCACACTTATGTTATAAAAAATCAATAAGAGATAAAACAAACAAAAGCAGATGATGATGATTAAAAAAAGAAGCCTGGTTGAGGAGTAAATAAAGCAGTAAAAATGTTCCATCGTCTTGGAACAGACAAACCTCGGGAACATCACCTCTGCAAAGAGCAGCACACTGTGTCCTCAGATGACTGAGTCTTTCCATGCTCGCAACCACAGCCATAATTTCCTTCCTCCTTTCATTAAAGCCGAGTGGGGAGTGCATTCAGCTGCATCATTTCTTTATCTTTGGAAATAATGAACATAGAATAAATACCAGGATCTGTCAGAGTCAAATTTAGAGGCAGTAGACTTGCACAATAGCCAATATTTGGAAACCTGTTATTCTTATCGTAATTAAGACATATTCAATGAAAGTAGTTTGAAAATCTGGTGGATATATGTGAGCTACAGCCTTGGAAGACAATGACTATGTTTACATTGACACCAATATTCCAATTATGGACCCTCTTCAAAGGAAGGCATTATTTCGATTATGATGTTTACATGAGTTGCTGATAGAATATTCCATTCCTATTCCTGTTCACATGTTACAGAGCATAACCCGATGTCCACTATTCCATTACATCCGACGTTACGCCAACAGTAATTCAAAACCCCAACCCTAAATAGTTAAATGTATGATGCTACCTTGTTTTGGGTGTTTTCTTTCTAATTTTGCAAAAGCTACAACTCCTTTTGCTGTACCTCGATGTCACAAATTGCTGTGAAACCTTCAATAGGAGGCTAAAAGAGGTTAAAATTTGCTGTTGCTGCCCTTTCCATCAACATAAGTTAGAAGTATTTTTTATTGCACCTTTAACAAAAGTCTGAATCTGAAGTGAACTCCACTTGGTTTCTACCTAGGCCAGGAGTTGACCTTCTGTCCCGTGTGAGGCCACAGAGGTCGCAGCCAGTGTTGTCGAGGATACTGTTTCCTCCACAAGCATCAGCCCACACAGCAGTCAGCACAACAGATGGTCAGGAGGGAGGAGAGTAGGAGAGACGTTTCAGGAGAGACACAGGGACAAGACCATCATCTTGCTCTACAGTTTCTGCGAACTTTCTCCGTCTGGCCTCCTAGAATAATGTCTATAGAAATCTAGGAGAAGTCGATGTGAGAACACAGCAGGAGTTGCCCCGCTGGATTCACTGCGAGCGAGCGACTGATGCAAAAATTAATAAGAAAACAAATATCGCCCTGTGAAAAACAGTCTCATACACGTAGAGGACAGCAACGAAGGTGTCAAGAGAGTTTGTGGTGATAAGACCTGACACCGGTGTCTTTGTGTTGTCAGGAAAATCACGTGATCTCCACAGCGGAGTATTTGGGGTTAAGCGTTAAATAACATGACAGTTCAAATAATGGTTGAAGTTATGTTTGAATTCTGAACAGCTCTGATGGGACTGTAGTCAAACACAATGAAGCTCATAGAGTGATAGAAATTCCACTGAATCCCATCAAGCACATTCATTCATAATATTAGAAGCAGCAGCTCATTGACTGGGAGTATTTCTCCAATGCACTCGGAGCCCGCAAGTGCATTGATTTCTTTGTTGAGCTAAAACTCAGGTGGCTCATGCTATGGGCACATTGATGTAACCTCGTATGATGCAGTATCAAATCACATTGACACCCAATGTCGGTCGTTACTGTAAATCTCTTTCTGTGTCTCGTCCTGTCACTTAATTCATCTTGCCGTGATCGTATGTTAGATATCCAGCTGAAATACGAAGCTAGACACACCTGTACTCTTTTATACCTTTTCCTCTGTACCTTCTATCTTAACAACTGAATCCCTGTGAGAATCATCTGTGCTGTACTGTGTATGTTAGACTGCTGAGGGGTTCACTGGGTGCAGTGCAGTGAGGCAGCCATCTTGGCTCTTTGAGTTCAGTGAGTTCAGTGTTTCTGGAGGCTGGCTGGCTGGCTAGATCAGGTGGCAGTGCCAGATCTATGATATCAATCACCAGCCGCTGCTGCTGCTGCCGCCACTGTCTGTGGTGTCGCCCCTCTTCTCTCCTCCTTCTCCTCTGTGCTGTCTCTGCTGTAGAGCCTGTCAACACAACTCACTCCTTTTTATCGCCATTCACACTCTCCTTCCATCTCCCTGCGCTCCTCTTTCTGTCCCCTCTGTTTCTCAAACTCAAACATGAAAATTCAGGGCAGTAGCGGACAGTGCAGGCTTTGTTATGAATGGCATCCTCTTGCACATCCGGAGGAAGTGTGTGCTCCAGTGTTGCTTTACAAACTGTCTCCATTGTCCTAAGAATGACTCACTCTACACTGCAGAGAATGGCAGTCAGCCAGACTGTCAAACAGACCAACAGCAAAGTGCAAACAGGCAGACTAGTCCGCAGAGCCGACAGACAAACAGCACAGGAAGGACAGGCAGAGGCAGATAGTTTGTGACAGATACAGCCATCACGGCACAGAGGCAGACAACTTGTCAATGGGAGACCTGCAACTGGCGGTTCACAGATCCCAAATGAAAGACTGATGAGTAACATTTACAAACAGGCAGCAGAGAGTGTGTCACCTTCGTATTCAATCAAATTCAAATCAAACTCCTTGTTGAAGCTGCACCAATAATTGAATATATAAAATACTTTGCATACAGCGAAAGATAAAGAGTACACTAAAATAAAGAGTACACTAAAAAACACTATTATTGTCTCTATGTCAGCTTATCAGATAAACCATTCAGAAAAAGGTTGTAAACATTTTTGTCAGCAAACTGCTTCATCTGTGTTGGCATCACTTCGACTCAACATTTACTTGCTTGTGTTTGTTCAGTTATAAATTGCCAATACAGCAGCTGCTTGCTATTTCGTAGCCTCTTAAATTCATTGAAACTTATATGCACCTGCAGATGAGTTGAGAGCCCTGCGTTAAAATGTGCAGTGTCTGGGCTAAATAGCCTGGAGTGGTACAACTCTGCAAAGTCAGTCAGTCAATAAGATCAGTGGTAAGTGGTAGGAAGCATCCTTGTAAGGGCCATGCAAACAGAGAGATGGATTAATGGGTTTGTGAGTGAATGAACTGATGTAGAGAGAGAGAGTCAGTCCTAGATAAATTAATGAATGGATCAATGAATGGAGTGCTGATCACTGCGGAGGGAAAACTTGGCTGGAGGAAGAGAGAAGGGAGTGAAGGGAGGAGAGGTTGAGTAATGGGATTCGTTTGTAGCTCAGGATCATCGAAATGCTCAATTCAAACATTGATCACAGTCTGGATGTACATGCATTCACACATATACACGTGACTAAATCATTGTTATTGTTAGATTTATGCTTTTTATTATATATCTATTGTCATCCACAGTACATTTTAAATTTCAGTTTCTAATATTTTTCTTTATTGAGACATCACCTGTTCAATTAGGAGCAAACGTATTGTGATTTATCTTCTGGTAAAACTTTGTTAAATAGCAGAGGATGGTGTTATTGCAATACAACAACAAACGTGGATTTATTAGTTTATTAACTCATTTTGACTCATTGCCTATATGCATATTGTTGCACATATTAACACACACTCATTTCCATTTCTGAATATGCCAGCATTGTCAGATGTTACAAGGAAGTTGTTAAAGGGCAGAAACTCTGAATTCCTCAGACACGTGGGTTTCTTGCCCACCTCAGTTTCATCATCAACTGGTTTCCACTGCTAAGCATTGTATGTTTCCACGCTGTCCTTTCATGTTGAGTTGAAAACACATTTTGTGGTAAATGAGCTAACACATGGATGAGACCAAAGGGTCAGTGCGTAGTCTAACATCTTGAGGTATTGTAGGCTGGTTGGTATGGCTTTGGGCTGATTAGAGGAGGCAGGTTATAGAGTGGGGGTTGGTTTGGCTGATTTAGGCCAACAGATTAGTGCCTGGTGGTGACAGCTACTGTAACTGGTAGATGACAGGATAAGGACCTGAACAGTGGGAGCATTCAGTCAGTTATGTCATACTGTATATGTGCACTTTTCTATCTTTGGCCGTCAAAGACTTGATGATATTATTCCATATTTTTTTAGAGGGCCTGTAGTGGTTCATTCCGAACTGCTGTTTCTCCATTATGAGGTACTATCGATGATGGAGGATATATTTTGGTCCCTTATTAAATAATAAAACAGCAAAATGTCAATATGTTGACTGACATATAGTGCCTCTGCAGCCATGATAATGCTGTCATATTTTTAAAGTCGGTTTGGTGTAGCTGTTTTAGTCAATTCTGTTTGTTTGTCTACTACAGATGGGTAAATAATTGGCTATATTGCGGGCTGCCTTCGGTGGGTTTGGTTTGAGTTTGCTCCTGTTATGCTTGACTTAAAAGTTAAGCTGCATGCTGATGTCACAGCGGTCAGGTTAAAGGGACAGTCAGTCTATTTATATCCTCCCACCTGTAATCTGTTTCTGACAGGATTAACTAAGCCACTATCTGAGGCCCACTGAGCCACACAGAGACACCGAAAATGTGAGCTGTGAATAAATGATGCATTCACAGAGATGCACAGTGTGTACAGTACAATGTGTACAGTACATGTGAGCCACACAAGTGCATGACATGTGATCAACACTGGGGTATTGAAGGAAAGGAAGGACAAATATATGTCTGTTTTCAACCAGAAGCTGTGAGTCCATGTAACCCGGTTACATGCTTCTGTTTGTGTATGTTCGTGCTTGCATGTACATCTTTTTCTGTGTTCATGTTTCGCAGAGTATCAGGTAGTTAGCCTGATAAGAATCGTGAGGAAGAAGAGACCAAACAGGGATAAAACATTTTCCTTTCCCCTCCCTCAGCCTCCTCCATCTCCAGTCATTAATTAGCAATCCATGATAAAATTCCCCCATTCCCAATCTGACACTAGTGCAGAGCAGCGGATGGCCATGGTAATCATGTCAGCAAGGTTTGGCTCAATGTTCTGAGGGGGCTAAATGTCCCCCATATGGTCCACTGGCTGGGGCCTGCTCCTCACCAAGCTCTCATTAAACTAGTGCTTAATACACCAAGGTAAAGGAACATGCACACACTAATGCACACTCTCAGCTGGAAGAGACAAATCAAAACATCTGACGGAGGACTGGGAACAAAGGGACAGGAGGACAAGGAGGTGGTGTTTGTTTGTGTGTGTGCATAAGTTGTGTGTGTCTGTGTTTTCAGAGACTGATGCTGTACAATTGTTGACTTGCCATCTGTCATGAAGAATAGAGTTCTATCTTTGCGTGCGTGTGTGTGTGTACAGAGAAAAGATGAGACGGAGGAGAATGAAAGAAACAGTGAGTGAGGTGCAGATGTCTCGCAGCATAGTGGCTGGAACATGAGTTTCAATGGTGGACTGCTGTACGAGAGGAGGTGGAGGAGGAGAACAGAGAAGAAAAGAGGACGAACATCTGCCGTACTCAGATATTGCTCAGTGGTTTGAGTGTTTCTACACAATATCTTGAATTTGAATAGACCTGGGACATGGTCTGCTCATTAAGTGTCTTACAGGGCCAGGCAGGCATGCTCGGAGAGTGTCAATATTATTCAGGGTTTCAGATATATTCTTCAATATATTTTAACAATAATGCAGGAGCTGAGGGGTGTTTTTTCATCTTAAAGAGGACCTGATATTTTTTCCCTTATTATCTGTCATACAATATTGGATGTTCTTATTAACCCTGACCAACGTTTCAAATGATGAGGTAAACGAAAGCCCTGCTTTGAATGTTTTTTTTTCTGCATAGTTAAATCAGTGATCTTTCACCTGCATGTTCACACTATATATGGACCAGCGACTGCCCTGGGTGTACTGTGCAGAAAATGACCTCAAAAGCACCCAATGGTGGCACCTTGCTGCAATGTTTTACCTTCATTTTTGTACAACGATAGGAAGAGAAGACACGTTGTCCATCTTTATATGCAGTCTTTGGTATGGACATAACAGCTCCAGTGGATATTGTCTAAAGCTGACCTCTTATCTGAATTTCTCCTTAGTGATCAGAGAATTTTCACATGAATGTCGCTAGTGTAGAAAATCAGAATTGGTTTGATTAGATAAAGAATTTACTCTGACTATTCTGCTACACAGATTTTGAGAGGACTTTTCTTAAAATAATTTGTATTTTTGTCTTGCTTCTATCTATACTGATTACAACATACACTCTTCTTTGTTCCCTTTGAATTGTCTCAGAGCCTCAAGTGTCTGCTGCTGGCCAGCTGAGGTGGACATGTTGTCAAAAACAGCCTCTTATATAGACAGACGTTAGAGCATAACAAACACCAGCTCTCAGGGAGCAGTGTTTGTCTCAGATGGAGTGACGTGTGTAGCTGTCAGCTCAGAGTGTGACAGATAAACAAGCAGACACCAATTGCGAGCTCACTTTTTATTTGGTTGGTCCAAACTCTGAAGTCGAGTTCGGAGAGTTGGCTTAGAAGTAGAAAGATTATTGATCAGTGTTTTGATAAACTGTCTTCATAAAACATCAGGACATTTAGCAGCAGGTGAGCCAAAACAAAGATTAATCCTGTCGCTCTAACATGTTCGTTACCTCCAATGGAGCATAACTCCCTCTGAGGGAATAAGATGAGGCTGTTTTTGCTCTTTCCTCGTCCAAGCATTATTAACCGCAGTCTCTCTCTTGTCCCCTTATACCCATAGAACTGATTCATCCACGTGCTGTACTTCTGTTTCGTCCCCAAACAAACCTCATACTGGGAAACATTTGGAAAACCAGGATGCTCTCGCCTGTCTTTACAAATAAAGGTTAAGTAAGTAATTAAATAAGAGTTTGAGACATCCACTCTGAATGCGGCCAGTGTGCATGCGTCCTAAAGGACAGAT
Organism: Verasper variegatus; assembly: GCA_026259375.1. Lineage (NCBI taxonomy): Eukaryota > Metazoa > Chordata > Actinopteri > Pleuronectiformes > Pleuronectidae > Verasper > Verasper variegatus. The sequence continues at coordinate 17,736,104 of CM048050.1, forward strand.
GGGCACACACTCTGGCAGGTGGGGACACAGACAGACGGACAGGTAGCCAGGACAGGCTGGACAGTGGGGAGAGCAGCAGTTAGTGAGGTGGAGAGCACTTACTGTCGGCCCTTCAGTGCAACACATGAATGGATCCTTTAGAATGAGGCACGGCTGGACTGGTGTGTGTTTTGTATGCGTGTGTGTTGGGGGGGGGGGTACAAGGGGTGGGGGGGTCCAACGAGGGATGGTAGGCACGCACTTGACATTACTTGGGGTATAGTACTTGATTGTTTACTCTTGCCTGCTGGGCTGGGCTATTGTACTCTAGTGTGTGTGTGTGTGTTGACAGTATATTGTGTGTGAGCTTGCAGTGTGCAGAAGTTTAAAGGCAGACAGAGAGACATACAGCACAAGATGAGGAGGGGGGGGGGGCTTCACAAAAGACCAGGGGGGGTCTTACGCACTCACTCACACACACACACACACACACATAACGCCAGCTGCCGCCCACAGCTCCAGCCCCGCATTTCTGAATTAATAATACAGAGCCAACCACTCTGGAATAATAGTGACTTACACACAGGCACACACATATGCATGCACAAAGCTTTGCACCTGTTCACCACTGCTCAACCGGACAGGGTTGGGCTGGTTAACCCCCCCCACCCCCCACCACCACCACCACCACCATAGACACATACACACACACACACACTCCTTGTTGCCTGCCTGTTGTGAGCAACACTTGGACAGCTGTGTCTGTCTCGTGGCCCTCCCCATTCTTGTTCTGACCGACGGCTAATCTCATTGACTGATTGGTCCGGCGTCTCAGTCTGTTTGCCTCATTGGATGATTTCACATCTAATAACGCTAAGGGACAGAGTAGGAGTCTAAATATGAATGTCATATTTAATGTGGATCCTCAAAGAAAAAACAATTCCTCTGTGCAATTATGAACCATTAGCCTCCAACTGATGACAAACAGGTTCTGTATTTTAGAGATGGTGTGTTGTGTATCGAATGTGAATGTACTGTAAAATAAATGAAGAGACCAATGATGCCAACACACAATGCCGTCCAAGGGAGAGAACAGAGAGAGGCAATATACCAGCAATCACTGCAATTTGATTAGCTTTCTCATTGGCTGTGTGGCTGTGCGTGTGTGTGTGTGTTTCCTAATCACATTGGATCCACTGCATTCTGAACACAAGCAGCATGGCATCCCTAATGTTATTGGGTGTTTGAATGCAGGGGCTTTTTGTGGTGGCTTGCTCACATTGTATTTTTACCTTCTTGACATGCTAGAGGACCTCGAAACAGATCAGTCTTTGTGCCTTCGATGGAATGTTATGGCTCGGTACTTGTGTGTGGGTGGATAGGTGTGTTTGGAGGAAATAGATCATCCAGCTGAGCTGAGTTGAGAGGGTTAAAATGATCTAAACCTGAGTTTGCCCTGTCACATTAATAATACAAACATCATACCATCATGCCTCTTACTGGCTGCAGTTAAAGCTTAAGTTTGAAAGCTGTAGCAGGTTTTTAAGAGGCTGAATCCCTCTACCAGTCTCATTCATTTTTCACTGAGCATTAAAGAGCAGGACTTTGACTTCCTTTGTTATGTTTCTTCTTCATGTTTCTTTTCATATCTTGTAACGGAACTGTCACAGCTCGGCTCTTAGTCTGTGACAGTCTCTGAATACAAACCAGTCTAGAATCAGTATTGTAGTGGGTGGATGTGTAGAAAGGGCCCGTTATCTTTTCGAAACCATGTGTGAGGAAGATCTCTCTTCTTGGCCGGTGTGTGACCCATGCTTCTGTACTGTACACGAGGTCACACTGGGCCCAGGTGTGTCTCCTGCCGGTAATGGTCCCCCTTCACAAGATGAGCCTTAGCACACAGAAGAGCACAGAGCAGGAAACTGGTGAGAAGGGCAGAAGGGCCATCACAGAAACCTTTGAGTGACATCATTAAAGAGGAAGATTTGTGCAGTATATGAATTTAAACATTCTCCCTTGTGTATTTCATTCCTCTGGGTTACATGTTTGTTTTATAAAGACAATTTTAACACCTACCTTGTTTGGTCAGGGCCCTAGGATTTATCACCAGCCAAAATGACAGGTGTGAAAGGGGCCTTAGACCAATAGAACAAAATTTGGTCCGACGAAAGGAGGTGGACTCAGTTCGCATTAAACAATAGAAGAAGAAAAAGAAAATGGAAGCTGCTTGCTGTCTTCCTCTCTGACGATACAATGTATAACGACGAGGACATTTTATTGCTAGTAAAACCATAATGAGAATGGTTCATTCATTTTCTACATTAAAATGAAATTTAAATGCAAACACAAAATCTCAAATCTTGAATGAAAAGGAGCAGAAAGAAGAATAATCTATATCTATAATCTAACAAAGCAAATTATTCAAAAATACTTCTCAATTCAGTCTACTGTATGTACATTTTAAATTTCCCCTTGACATCCCAGACCCAGAGAACAGAACTATATCATGTACCTTGAATTTCACATGTTGAGGTGAAGTTAATTATATATGTGTGACAGAAAGTAAGACAACTGTCTTGACATACAGCCGTAAAGAGACAGTTAAAGCAGTTACAGTAATGAATTAAGACAGTAAGACAGTAAGCTTGGAGTCGTTGTAGCTAAGTGACCTTCACAATCGCACTGTGTGTGTGTGTGTGTAGACACACATATGTGTGTCTACATATGTGAGTGGGTGTGGGTGGGGGGTAACTGGGTAGCCACAGCCTCCTGTCTGGCACAGGTGGTGTTGAGCAGCAGCCCTCCAGCTAAGATGCTAATATGCTAACACTGCACTAATCCTAGGGTGCTTTAAGAAGCAACGGACCCTGCCTCCTCCCTAACACACAGGAACAAGCACTTGTGTATTAACACACATGCAGTTTTAAAATGACTGGATTCTTCCATGCAAAAATACACACACACTGTATTTTAGATGTACTTATGTATATATTGTATACACACACACGCCAGTGCTGTGAGAGGGGGGGGGGGGGGGGGGGGAGGATTAGGACGAGAGGCGTCTTGGCAGCAGTGTGTCTGTCAGTCACTCTGTCTCCAGCTCTGTGTCAGCATCACAGCGGTGGTCACCATGTTCCAGGGAGCCACCACCATCTACTGGAATGTAGTGTTACTGCAGGAAAGAATGAGAGGCGGAGACGAGTGTGGTAATATACAGCAGGACTAAAAGAGAGACAAGGGGGGGTAAAAAATTAAAAAGACGTGGTTTCAGTCTTATCCGTATTAAAAACTTGTGTATTATTGTGATATCTTGCCTGTGTGTGTATGAGTGTGTCTATCAGTTAGCATGTCCCTCCTTCTGTACCAGCTGGTGGAGCACAGGGGCACCAGGGCAGCTTACATGTGTGTGTGTGTGTGTGTGTGTGTGTACGTGTGCATCCAGCTCAGCCTACCAGGAGGTTCTGGCTGTGTGCAGCTGGCTGGGTGAAATCTCGTAGTGGCCCCCAAGGGATGGCCACACTCCCATGGGTTTCCACTCAATCTGGCCGCCCTGTGGCTGCCCTGCCCTGTCCCATCTCTGTCAAAGCCATAGCCTTAACATCATACTCTCTCTCTCCTGTTCAGTCTCTTGTTTGTCTGTTGTGCCTTTCTCTTCTGTTCCCTCATCTTTCACTTCTGGCGTCGTCTTCGTCTCTAGTCAGCGGTAGCCTCCGTGTAGTCTCATTCAACAGACTGAGCCAAAGGCTTGTACAATTACTCCAGCACTAAACCCTGCCACAGCCTCAGCTTCAAGCTGAGTTTAATGCTTTGATTAGTCAAATCTTTTTTCCTCCCTTGTTCCAGTCTTGTACGATCCTTACATAAGTGGCTGAAATGCCCTGTGACCTTCTACAGGTAACACACAGCAACACTTTTACGTTGTTAGTGACGGTGTCTGTATTTAAGGCACACACACACACACACACACACACACACACACACACACAGATACAAACACCAGCCCCGATGTGGTAATGAGACTAATGCACTGTAAGTGGATTGGCTTTGAAGAGCCTGGATTCGCCTTAAGATGTCTGAGCAGACTGGAGTTAGAACTGCTGGGGTCGGGGTCACGCACACACCCTGTTCTCATAAACAGACACATGCATAATTACATATGCACAAGTGCACAAAGTCTGTTTTTATTATTCTATATTCTTTTTTTGTGTCACTCAACACTGTTTGTTAGAGTAATTAAAAATGTCCTGTGCAGCTCTGCAACACGTGTTCTCACTTGCTTCTTCAATCATAGACAGACAGGTGTCCTCCTCAAGCGTCTCACCGCACAAACTGTGAAAATGTCACCTCCTGCAATGTTCAAGAAAGAAAAAAATCCCGGATCTGCCCCCTGATCCAGATCAGCAGAATCTAATGGGTTCATTTCTGATTGATACAACATTCTGCCTCCAAGGTTTAGGGCAACCTGTCTGGTTGTGTCGATGCCTCCGCACCGGCGTCAGCCAGTGTTTGTTTGGTTTTCCATGCATCCATCCCATTTCTGATGAACACGATACCTCAAGAAATCTGTAAGGGTACAAATATTCACTTAGACTTAAGGATGATCTTCTTTGTCACCTCTTAAGAATATTTTTTTAAATAATATATAATGGGAGCAAGTTATGACGGTCATAATGAAAGAGTTGCTAAATCTTCTTTCATTTCCTCAAATCTTTTACAGTAAAATCTTCTGAAACTTGACATGCAGACAGTGGAGGTCACCATGAACAAGAGTTTAATCTCACAGATAAAAATAAAAATAAGTTGAAGTGATTCGAATTTGGTGCTCGAAGTTGAAGGTCAAGGTCACAGTGACCTCGAGTCCCTGTGAATATTAGGACTGCCTGTAGGGAATTTCATTACATCTGGTACCTTTCACCTGTACTCAATAAATACATTTGGGTTCTCATAGGTTAAACATGTTGTGGCCTCTTTAATGTGATATCACAAGAGTGCTTGAGGGAATTTCATCAACTTTTGTCAGTTGTCACTTGGACTAAGATTTTCAGATGTAGTGATTACATTTCGTTGGTCAAAGGTCAAAGTGAACTTATATGAAACTGGAAGAAAAAGTATGTAGATATATGTACTAGTTGGCGTAGGCATACAAGCACAGTGCGGCATATCTAGTTGTGTATTCCTCCTTACAAACAAACAAACAAAGACAGGTCAGGGGTGAAAACATAACCACCTTGGATGAATGAATGATTCTGACTTCAAAACAGTTGATTCACTATCTGTTGATCAGATCTTTCCAGCATCAAAACACGATGTAGGTCTGTGAGTCATCCAGTCTGGACACTTACAACCCTGCCTGTCAGTGAGGTTGAACTCATCTGAATAGTCTGTCAGGTTTTCTCCGGCCAGTCAGCTTATCGGCCGGGCAACCAGCCAGCCGGCTCCTCAGTGACTTGTTTAGTAAACTTATCTATTATGTCTTGTTACAGCAAAACCCTTTGTGTTGCTGCGGAACACTGCACGTGTGTCTGTGTGTCGTTGTGTGGCCAGACGATGCATTCCTCTTCCTGCTGGGGAGCTGCTGTGTATGAACATGGCTGCACATCCCCTCCACCCTCTCCACTACCCCCCTCCCGTCCCTCCACCCCCCTCCATACACCACCACCCGTCCAGCTCCCAGAGTGCCAGTCACACAGCCCCGTCTCTGCGCCATCTGCATATCACATCGGCCTCGGCCAAAGCATTAAATTAAATCCCTGTTTGGGTTGATTAACAAATGGCTGGTGAGCTCACATAGTTATGGAATTATTTATTTAATTGTCATCAAGAGTTTTTTTTTTTTTTTTTCTCGCAGCAAAGCAGAAGAGCAGAGGTGTGCAGGTGTCCTGACGGAGTGGGTGTATTAGACAGAGCGAAGGAGACACTGCAAAGTTTTTCTGTGTTTCTGGCTTCAGTATTTGTACCTGTCTCCCATTTATTCCTGCACTTCTCTCTAATTCCCCCCCCCCCCCCGCCCCCCCTCTGTCCCAAAATGAATAGTTAATCAGTTTGCTAATTGAGTGACAGTGAGTCCATGCGTTGTTGTAATTGTCCAATCAGAGCGCTTGGAACAGACACAGTCACAGCTGATTCATCTCTGCCGCTTACTGCTAAATCCACAAGCTGCAACTGGAGGATGTGCCAACAAGATTTATTCCTTCCTCGAAAAATTCCAAAGCAACTTTCAAAAAGTCTAATTCAGTTTTCAGTTGGCAATAAAATAAGAAAAAAGTATGAAGGGCGGACACTTTGTTAAAGTTTGCAACCTTTACCTCATCATACCTCAAGTCCTTTTGGAATCAGAGAACATTTATGTAACACTTAAAAACCATTAAAAGTAAAGAGAACAATTAATACAAAAATATATGAGTTAGGACTTCAAATTAAAACTTTGGAACTGCTGCACAGGACTTTATTGTGTCCTTGTTTTGAACACATTTAAATCCATTCATTTATCTTTCTAAATATCGTCTGTTCCTCAGATCTTTCAAGTCACCCACGTTCTCCTGTATCGCTGATATGCTATCATTCTAACAAGAGACTCCTGTTGTCTTCGCCACTGTGTACTGTAGTATTTGCTAATTGGCCTTAAGGGAAAAGTAAAGTTGTGCAGAAAACTAAATGAAAATGAAGTGAGGAGTCCGAGAGAGATGGTGTGGGAAGGAGACCGGCTGTTCTGTTTTCTCCAGCAGTCCAAACTAGAGACATGTGGCTCTCCAGACAAGCTGTCCAGAGTGGGAGAGCTCGCTGGACTCATTACAGGCAGGGCCAAGACGGGATAGCTTGACAGAACACCATCATTCGGAGAATTTGGAACGGTCGAACCAGAACTGTGTTAGTTTTGTGCGAGCACGTGTGTGCGTGCCGGTGTCTATTTGGAACAGCGTGCTTCGACAACTGTCCATCTCTTCCCTCCGTCTGTGCCACCCCTGGCTGCCCCCACCCCCGGCCCCCCGTGGACATGTACACACACACACACATACACACTCTCTACATACCACACACTCACAAACAACGCTGTCTAGGCCCGGCCAGAAGGATTGCTTAAATGTTTGCAGTTGTACTGGACAGCTGAGCGATGAAGTGGCCAGCCACAGGCTTCCATTGGAAATTGACTCAGAGGAATGACTGGACTTGGAACAGCAAACCAGTCATCACTGCCAGTTTATAATAGTTTTATTAGTTTAACTTTCTCTTCATCCATTTCATCAGTCAATGCATCTCCTTCTACTGTGAACTTCCCCTTTTACAGATGATCACTTTCTTCCATCAATTTTTCAATTTACAGCAGGAGTTGATATTGATATTTTTCTCACAAAGGCAAACCATCACCTCCTGTTCACTTCCATTCTGTGTGAGCAAGGAGGAGAATAAAATATTCAGCTCCTGATGTAAACCAAATCCATGGAGTTCAACTTTGGTGAACTGTGACCGGCAACTTCACACCCTCAACCAATTGCAACGATGAAGGCTATCTCCTTCTCCTCTCCCTCCTCCTCATCTTCCTCTATTCTTCACTGCTAGTCCAACTCAGACAGACTAAAGACCACTCACATTACGTAATTTGCCTTGGCAGGTGATTATATTTGGATATGTGTGACTGTGCCCTTACAATTTATTTGATTTTTATGTAAATATATATATATTTTTTTATTTATTTACAATAAAACCTGAGACATTTTCAAATGTCACAGTAGGAAAAGCACAGGCGTAATGAACTTTTGTTTTAATTTTGTCAATCCATTGCTGTGAGATCTGAAAAAATAAATCTCTTTTCCAGACTTTTTATTAGCAAAACCTGTGCATGAAACAGAAAAAGATTAAATACATGGTTCTGGGTTAAGTTCTTACATTATTGATTCTTTGGTTTGGTGAGACTTTGAAAGATTTTCTTATGAGCTTTTTTCCCTCCATCCCTTGTTTGCTTTGCTTTCTTCATAATTATTTTCTTCTTCTTCCTCATGACTCTCTCCATCCCTCCTCCCACCTCTTCCCATTCAGCCCCTCTCACAGCACTCTGTTTATCAGTAGCAAGTGATCCAAAGAATATGCTTTGTTTCTCAAAGAACAGGAGCAGGAAACAGGAGAGTGGGTGGTGATTTGTGAAAAAGAGAAGAAAATAGAGACCGGGAAAGGAGAGGTGTGATTTTGTCATCCTGATGACGCACCAACACCCAACAGCATTTTCTTATCTGTCTATCATTGTCTATCTGTGTCTCTCCCTCTGTCCCTGTGTGGTGGTCCAAGTCAGCTGGTAGCCCCCCCCCCCCCCACACACACACACAGCTCCACCACCAGCAGCACCCAGAGGTACCGGCAGGGCCCGCAGTTCAGCGGAGCAGGTGTTTTTCTGCGGCGTGTTAACGAGCACGGCCTGCTGTCATTTCCGCTTTAAATGGCTGTCACAAATAGAACACACACATACACACACATATTTTTTTTCTCTCCTCTCCCTGTGAATTTGCCTAAAAAAGGTGATCAGAGCTGTTACCGATCCTAGAAAGTGTTATTGGGTGCATGCACAGATGCATCTTTTTGTCTGTTTGCATGTCTTCACAAGGTGTGTAAATGTGTCTGTGTGTGAGCGTGTCAGCGAGCGGCTGGTTAATTAAAAGGGGCTGAGAAGTGGGGGATCATTCTTGTCTGTGGTTATTATTTCTGTTGTTTTGAAATAAACAGAAAGTGAAATGTTCACACAACTCCCGATTGTCAGTTTCTTTCATCGGAGCCGTGTTTCTCAGCCGTATTCAGTGTTCAACCGTGCGTGTGTGTGTGTGCACAAGTCTCATCCCTGTATTGGTACTCATTGTACTCGTCCAACTATGTGTGAATCCGCACGTGTATGTACTTTAATCCATGTGTGTATCCATGCTGTTTCCAGTAAGTGTTATCCGCCTCTGTGGTGTGGAAATGTTTGACACTCGTGTAATCCTGTGATGGGTCATCTGATAAAGCTGTGGTGCCACCTTAGTGCCAGTCTGTGCCAGCCAGTTGGGTAATACTCTGCCACCAGCTGCTCAGCAGATGTTGTTATTTGTCGCTGCCGTCTAAGAAGGGTTATTCTCTATCTGTAATTTTACCTCCTCGTGTCACTTCATCTTATCCCATCTCATCCCCCTTTTCTTGTTCCTCTTTTCCTGGCAACCAGTGGTTTGTGTGTATGTGCGCATAAAGTTCATACGTGTGTGTGTATGGTTTCTGTGTGCTAGTATGTGTGTTGGGGGGAAAGGTCATCACCTCAACGCCTGCCCATGTATCAGCCAGATGATGTTTCTGGCATGGATAGTTTGAGTGTGGCGCTGGTAAACATGTTTTTGTCATTTATTTACATGATAATCCGATCTCAATCTGGCAAGCGCTGTGGGAGTCAGAGATACTGGGTGTGTGGGTGTGTGGGTGTGTAGGTGTGTGTGTTTGTGTGTATGTGTGTGTGTGTGTGTGTGTGTGGTCCAAGTTTAACTCTTGTTGTGCGGACCTAAATTATTTAGTCACATTATTGGAACTTGTCTTGTTTTAATGTTAAGGTTTGTTCTCCTGTGAAGTCATGGAGATGTGTGTGTGTGTGTGTGTGTGGGTGTGGGTGTGTGGGTGTGTGGGTGTGTGTGGGATATCATTGGACAGATGAGACAGTTGAGCTGACAGACTCTTATTTCTCTGGGGAATAAAATCTGTATTTAAATTATGACCAGAAAGACTATTGCTATAAATGCTTTCCATATAACCCGATGATCAGCATAATCATCATAAGCCGTTTGCCCTCTTGCCCTCGGTATCATCATCACTGTTGCCTCATGTTCCGAATTCAGCTTTATTTGATCTGACTTATATTTCCCTCCCTCTCTTTTTGTGCATTTTTCTCTGCAGGTGAATACATAAAGAACTGGCGACCGCGTTACTTCCTGTTGAAGACAGACGGCTCCTTCATCGGCTACAAAGAGAAACCTCAGGACGCAGACCTGCCCTACCCCCTAAATAACTTTTCTGTAGCAAGTACGTTCACTCTACTGCCTCTGCTGTGAAAACAGAAAATGTATTTGTTGGCTTATTTAACCTTTTAAAACAAACGGTCTCACCTGTGAGACACATTGGCTTTGGTATCACCACTGAAGTGGTTTGTTTGTTTTGGTCTGTTCCAGAAGTGCCGTCTCCTGCTTCTATTTACCTGTGCACAGCATTTTAGGTTATCACTCCAACAGCTGCTGACACATAATTGATTTCCACTAAAACTCAAAAGTGTTTTCCACATAAAAAGATACAGCTAAGGCCTCGAGTAGACCAGGAGTATGACTGTACTCAGAAGAGTTAGGGAGCATGTTTTAGTGGTGATGATACTGTGATTAACACCTTAAGGGAGTGTCTCAGTTTTGAGCAGAGCCGCTATGGGCGGGAGGGTTTCTGTGTCTTGCTTTTGGAGACTTCAGCAGGAATTTAAACCGTTGTCTTCCAGCTGGAGGACATGTAACAATCTATATCCTCAAACCGATTATGTTTTTGTATGTCTTACATGTCACGTCTGTCATCTACATTGCCATGAGATGTTGCCGAAAGAGTGAAATGGTCCAACAGCTTTTGCGTCAGTCTCACTCGTGGCTTGTCTAGTCAGTCATCAGTTAGTCTTCAGAGCGTTTGTTGTACTTTGCAGAACTCACCGAGGGCTCTAATTAACCACTTCTCAGTATATCATCAGTCTGCACCTGGTTAACAGGCTCCACAGCGTCGGTGACATGTGTAATTAAGCAGCAAATGAGTTGACAAGATTTATCTTAGGGTTTCTCAGTCTCACCACCACCATCACCTCCTCACTGATCAAATAGTTAATGAAGATTTTCAGTCAAAATCTGGCTTTGCTTTTTAATGGTTTAAGCTTTGGAATAAAATGTTGTGATCATTCATAACCTGTGTACTTTAATTTGTAAGAACACAGAGTGGATTTACTACAAAGTTATAGTTCTCACAATGTGGTTTTTGAATGGTAACCAAACTTTTGACTTATGTATATGCCCATACATCACTGATAAATTCTAAAATAGGGTTTCACTTCTTTCCAAAAGGCCTGAATCAGCCACCACTGTATTTACTTGTATATATTTATAGTTAAAACTCTAAAACTAATGCTGCACAGATCACTTACATATAATTAAAGTTAAAATAGGTTTAGACGGTTATATCTTGTCAGTTTCTTGGGGAAAAAGCAATGTAAAATATCAGCAGAATAGTTGAGGATCAGTGATGGTCGGAACGACAGGAGAGGCAGAGTGTGCAGGAGGTGTGAGATGAGAGCGAAAAGAAAACGATGACGAATGATAGAATACAAGCTGAAACCTCCGAGAAAATTATAAAGAATGGAACATCGAAGGGCGGAGGAGGAGACAGAAAGATAGGAGTCCGGAAGGGAGGACAAGTACTGGGAATGAGCGATGGGAATCGATCAGAGGGGCAGGGGAAGAGAAAATTGGACTCACAGGGAGGAGAGAGGAAGGAGAGAGGAATCAGAGGACAGAGACGGAAGGATGATTTGGGTGGAGAGCAACGGATGAGAGCTGGGGAGAGGGACAGAGGGATTGGAAGGTGAGGCTTTTCACGGATGAAATATTGGGAGGAGGGTCGTCAGCGCTCAACAGACAGGGAGGAGGAGACGAAGACAGGATTGGAGAACGAGGAAAAGGGGGAGAGGAAAAGAGTTTGAGAGGAGGACAAGCCAGGCCATACATCCGGCCCCGGCTGCTTGGCACAGCGCTGGCACTGCCACATCTGTTGCCCAAAGCTGGGAGGCCAGGTGGTGGTGTGTGTGAGTGAGTGTGTGTATGTGTGTGTTTGTTTATCTCTGTGTGCCTGTGTGTGTGTGTGTGTGTGTGTGTGTGTGTGTGTGTGTGTGTGTGTGTGTTTGTGTGAACAACAGAAGTGGTCAGATGGAACAGAGATGGTACAGGCCTGTTCCCTGCAGAGGGACTCATACATACAAGCCTGTCGCACACGCACACACACACACACACACACACACACACTGATGCATGCACTCACATACACTAACTAAACTGCTACACAGATTTCACAATTGCCTGCTGTGGCAAACAACCCAATTTCAGCTAATGTTCAAACTTCAATATCACTTTGTGTGTGTGTCCAGTATTTTTTGGCATCAACCAAACCTGACCTTGTTTTCTGGCAGCACAGCAGGCCTCGCTCACGAGTCAGGTAGTATCTTCTTTATGCGAGTGTGTGTGTGTGTGTGTGTGTGTGTGTGTGTGTGTGTGTGTGTGTGTGTGTGTGTGTGTGTGTGTGTGTGTGTGTGTGTGTGTGTGTGTGTGTGTGTGTGTGTGTGTGTGTGTGTGTATATCTGTGTCTGAGTGTGACTGTACATCGAAATTCTGCTGCGTGCTCGACCCGAGCGGTGTTGTCATTAACCTTCCTGTCTATATTTAGGCTGAGCCATGACGTGCTGTGCAGTGCCACACTTAAAGTACAGAAAGTAATTGGGAGAAGGGATAGCCGATGACGGGAGGGGAGAGGAGGAAAGGAGAGGAAGCAAGTGGAGGGCAAGCGGGAAGGTGAGGAGAGAAGGACAGGCGACCAAAAGGGGAACAGAAGATAGAGGAGAGCAGGAGAAGGTGATAGATGTAGAACAAAGAAGTGGGAGCGATGAGACAACAGAAGATGGATCATTTAGCTCTTTTACATCACCTCTTGTCCCCAGTAACCACAGAGACTGCTGGGAGACGATGAAGATGTATTCCCTCCCATAGCAAACTCACAGGCCCATCTGGCCAAGTGTGTGTACGTTTTTGTGTTTGTGTGCCATATCATACATTTGTGTGATAATGACTAACTGTATTGCCCATTTTCACAGAAATGTGTCTCTTCGGATATATTCGCCAGATGTGTACGCTCTGCAACACATTATATCTCTTGGCACAGGAGAGCCACTTTATTTGTGTTATTGTTCGCTGAAGATACTGCTCATGAAAACCTGGATGTTTTCTTAATGATAATGTTTCAAAAAACTTGTTATTCGGCATAAACTCATCTGGTTTGAACTTATTCTAATGTATTGAGTAGACCTATGTTATTTTTTATAGGCCTTTCTCACAGACAGGGGAATAGGTTAGGAATAATGTCTCAGTTTAATTCAAGTGTGACAGTGAGCTAGGATGCTCAACATCAGGGCCCTGAAACTGAAAAAGCTGAATGGAGTTCAACAATCTGGATTATGGTTAAACCCGTGATGAGTGTAGTGTGAGGGGAACTACTGTGAATGAGTTTACTCAAATATTTTTCTTGTGTTGTGCTCATTTGAGGCTTCATCTGTCCCAAACACATCAGGTGGATATCTTTGAAGTATAGAACCATATTAGTATGAAATGTCCTCCTTTTAACTCCACCAAGGAGGTTATGTTTCTATTTGCTTATTTCTCAGTGCGAGTGTTTGAAAAGTACTGAATTTATTTAGAACAAACCTACGAGGGATGGAGCCTGGGCCTCCTCTGCAGGAAAAACATACATATACACATTTACATTTCTTAGAAAATAATTATTTATGAATCTTGATATTACATCAAGACATATTTATGGTTAGATCTTAGTACAATCTGGTGCAGATCTAGATAATAAACTGATTTACTAATCCAAATACCAAAGCAACCGCACCTTATGATGTATAATTAAAAACTCCACCTCTTCCAACTTCTGTTTTATCTTTTTCCTTTTCTCAGATTTAACTGAGTAAGACAGCAAATGCTATTTTAAATGTACCTAATAGACAGCACTCTCCCTCTGGCTGTCTGTTTCAGAATGTCAGCTGATGAAGACAGAGAGGCCAAAGCCAAACACCTTCATCATACGCTGCCTCCAGTGGACCACAGTCATCGAGAGGACCTTCCACGTGGACACTCCTGATGAGAGGTCAGTTCCCTGAAGAACGGCTCAGTGCTGAGAACGTCCTCCAGTCGTTGGCCAGTGAACAATGAGAAGTGTTTTCCTGTGAGAGCTCTAATCATTTACAACATATGCTAATGATATCATCTGGTCAGAGCTTTCTTTTAAAGTGAGAAGTAAACTTTCTCTCTGTGTGGCATCTTAGAGCTAAGATGCTTTCAGGCAAATCGACCACAGGCCATTGAATGTGCTCTGCCTGTATTACTGCAGATCGTCTGACACTTCTCTCTCACAGAAGCAGTTTGGAAACCGACATTCAAGCTCACACAAATCCATTTTTACTTTTCAAACATACTTTAAACTTTTCAACTTAACATTTTAACTTAATAACTTAATTTATATAATCAGGAAATGTAACAAAGGATTATCTACATTTTTTGTTTGAGTAAAAGAAGAGGATATAAATAAACATTCTCAACTTTATGGCTTTTAAAAGATCTTGACATTGGACTAAACATTGGTAGGTATATATATATATATGTATATGTATGTATTATGTGGGTAGACATATCATCAAGGGCAGAGGTGTGTGTGTGTGTGTGTGTGTGTGTGTGTGTGTGTGTGTGTGTGTGTGTGTGTGTGTGTGTGTGTGTGTCTGAGTGTCTGAGGGAAAGAGAGAGGGTGAGAGAGACAGAGTGGAAAGGAGACCTTTCAAGTAGTGTCGGCATAAATTCTCCAGCTGCTCAGCTCCTTTCTGAGAAGCTGAGGTGTTTATCTCCAGAAAATGAACAGCTTTGCCCAGAAGACCACAGATGCTTCTGTGCATCCTTTGAGTTTGTGTGTGTGTGTGTGTGTGTGTGTGTTTTTTATCTGTGTGTGTGTGTTGCAGCTGTCTGTCCAAGTTTGTCTATGTTATATGTTGTTTTCTGGTAGTTTTGTCTCTAGATAATCAAATAAAGATTTCGCAGTTAGCTCTCAATTATTTTATGAAGTCACATACCTCATACAAATAAATATCCAGATGTGTGTGTGTGTGTGTGTGTGTGTGTGAGAGAGAGAGAGAGATATGGGCATCTTTGAAGTTTAGGTGGGTTGGAAAGAAGCGTGTGTATGTGTGTGTGCCACAACTGGGTGTCTGTGGTTCTGTGTGTGTGTGTGTGTGTGTGTGTGTGTGTGTTACTGTATTTGTTGTACTGTACCAGAGCTGGCGGGACTCCAGCTACCACAGCCCCAACCGCGAGCAGAGAGGGTGGCACATGTTGGCGTGGTGCCGGATTGTAGGCAGGCCCATTATCTCTCATTAGCAAAAAAAACTCATTATACAAAAAACACTCTCACCAAGAGAGAGAGCATTTATCTGCTGCCTGACCTTGAGAGAGTTCCCACTGCTTTTCATGTAGCTAGACACAAACACACACTCACACACACACACACACACACACACATCATGGGTGCCACAAATTGAGTGCTCCATTGTCGTAGATGGAGTGTAACTTGAGTTTGCCCTTGTATTGGAGTGTGTAGGGTAAGCTCAGAAGTCTCTGCAGTAGAAAGGGATTCAGATCTTAAAAACACACTGCTCAGTTTAGGTTCAGATGGATGTTCTTCCAGATCCTTCAAGGAAACATATGGGCATGTAACTCAAAACAAAACAAAACACACAGGGGTGACCGTTTGAGAGTCAAACAGGTTTCATTATTATGATCTTTTCACAGCTTACACTGGGTAAGTGTATTTGAAAGTGCAAACTTGTAAATCCTGACTTGCTTCTCCGGACTCCAGAGGATTTCTGAATATTTGAATATATTTTCTGTTGAGTTCAGGCCCGAGGAAACAACTTTAAAATTATATTCAAAATCAGAAATGCTATTTAATAAATAATGAGATTATCGTTATACAGAATTAACCAAATTTACAATGTCAGACAACTGATAAAACCTCAAAAATAACTTTAACTTATAAGTCTCTTCTCTTCTCTTCTCTTCTCCTCTGTTGTGTAACAGAGCAGAGGAGAACTTGGTTCTGTTAACAAACCATTATATTCATCATCATTAAATACAGTTAACGTGTCTACACATCCTGACGCATGGCTGGCCTTCTGCTACACGCACACACACACGCAAAATTAAACTCGCATATTTCCTTCCAACAGATGTTGAACAACACCGCTAATGGAAAGTCAATGGGGAGGAACAATGTTAGCAAACACCAATGCATTGTTCCCTCTAATGCATGGATGTGTGTTTGTGCACACACTCACTCACCATCTCTCTCTCTCTCTCTCTCTCTCACACACACACACACACACACACACACACACACACACACACACACACACACACAGAGAGACTGGTAGGCATTAGTTCTGCTCCATGATCATTGCTCATTTGGTTGATTCTCTAGTTGACCGTGTTTCCTCTCTGTTGAACAAATAGATGTTTATGTTAATTGAAAACACATTAGCGTCTTTACAAACCTGGTCAAAGAAGTGCACTGACCCTCCTACTGGAGAGTCTCTGACCAATATTAGATTTTACACCAGTGTAATGTATTGTATAGTTTCAATTATGTTATGTACTCTAGATGTATGTGTACGTGCAAACCTTTGTTTTTTACCAAAAAATATGAAGAATCAAGTCTTTACTTTCTAGGAAGCCAGAACCAGTGTTTTATACTTTTGACTTAAAAATGACTAAAATGACTGAATGATAATTAAAATATTTGCTCCTTCTTCCTATTCGTTCATAATTTTCCTCCTCTTCCTTCTCCTTCTTCTTTTTTCCTAATCTTCCTCTTCCTCCTTTGATTGTTTTTTCTGTTCTCCTCCTCTGTTTGCACTGAAGCGCTGTTTGTAAAGTTCTGTGTAAATAAAGCCGAGTTGAGTCATAAACTTGTCCCACGCTGTGTGTCCAGAGATGAGTGGACTGACGCCATTCAGATGGTCGCCGACAAGCTGCAGAGACAAGAGGAGGAGAGGATCCAGTGCAGCCCCACCTCCAATATCGACAACATGGTCGAGGAGGAGATGGACATCTCTACCACACAACACAAACGCAAGGTAACACACGACAGCAGATGTGCACACAGACATACAAACACTGAAAAATACAGACATTATTCCAGCTGGACTGTTGTCATTCATCACCATATAATGGGTTATTATCTTTGAATGCATGCAATTAAAAAAATTGTCCTCTCGGCCACAGGTTTCCTCTAAAGGAATAGCCACTGTAACAACAAAGGGGTAAATTGGTTTTCCCAAATTATAGTGATCCATCATTAAAAAGCAGTGATTGGAAATCAATTTTGTGAATGTAGATGGTTTCGAAGGCAAAGGCGACATTTACAAGATATAACACGTAAACTAAACAGTCTGAAATACAGCTCGAGTCCCCTGCAGGCTTCATGGTTCACTACACACTCTAAAGGTTTTGTAGTGTTATTGGCAAAAAATATTAGTTGCTCAGTCAAAAATAAATGTTTCACTGTTTGTTAAGGAGAAGTTTTGTCAGTGGCACAAGCTGAAATATCAGAAAGTCACCAAGATCTGTATAGGTGTCCTCCAACAGGGACCATTAACATGACTGCTGCTATTAATGGTATTCTGACCAGTAGCTGTCAATTCATTATATATATATATATATATGTGTAAAATAAACTGAACAATGGACAAAACTAAAATAAACATGTTTGGGTTCTGCAGCCACAGGACGAGTGTCTAAAGTTAATCATTTAATTTTGGTCCATTGCACAAAACATCGAAATCTAGATGCGTAAAATTCAGTTTCTGATCAGATTAGTGATGTTAACTTGATCAGATTAAATCAGTTCCACTTTCAAATAAAACAAATGGAGAATTTTAAATGTATTTTATATAGAAGTGTTTAGAAGAGCTTTAATGTTTGGGAAGTTTGGCCTTTTTTGTTAAAATAAAATAAGGGTCTTGTAAAAACATTTTTAAAAACGTGATACGATAAAGCAAGAATATTGTTGCACAGGTATTATAATGACTATAATCACTATTTGCTATTAATTTCATACAATGTGCAGGGCCGCCGTTCTGCCTGTCTGTTCTCAGCAGGCAGCCAGAACACGGCCCCCTTCCCTGAAAGCAGCTGCCTCCACAGATGAATGTCATTCTGTGGGAAACACTGATAGCATCCCCAATGTGGGAACATGTCGACTGATCAACTTAAAGCACCGACAAATCACTGACGTTGGTCTTCTGTGTTACCCCCAGACAATGAGTGACTTCGACTACCTGAAGCTGCTGGGAAAGGGAACCTTTGGCAAAGTGATTCTGGTCCGAGAAAAGGCCAGCGGGAAATATTATGCCATGAAGATCCTTAAAAAAGAAGTCATCATAGCCAAGGTCAGTCCAGCAGACACTGTCCATCTATGCATCAGTCTTTATATCTGTTTGTGTTGACACTCTGATTGATCTTCAGCTTCTGCCTTCTTCTTTTTCGTGTGTTTGATTGAAAATGTCTTGTGGCTTCGTGTGTGTACAGGATGAAGTGGCTCACACACTCACAGAGAGCAGAGTACTGAAAAACACCAGACATCCGTTTCTCACCGTGAGTACCTCAAATACACAAAAACAAAAGGTTTGAATACTGATATACAGTATGTGTGTACATTGTATAGACATCTGTAAGAGGGACTGCACACACACACACACACACACACACACACAAACAAGAAAACATATTGATCCTATACATACCTGAGTCTCTTGTGGCTAATTAGAAGTGAGACAGCAAATTGTTGTACATTAACTGCTGCATCTGTTACTTTTACACCATGTCTTTGATGTACACCTACACACATTAGCCTCTGCTCACACTCACACTCACACTCTCACACACACACACACACACACACACACACACACTCACACTCTCACACACACACACACACACACACTCGCTCACTGTCTTGAGAGCAATTACAGTTCACATCTGAGTTTACCCCTATCACACCTGCAGCCACAAAGAGATTCAGACCAACTGTTCTTTTGTCTAGCAGCTTTCTCCCTCAAAAGAGAACACACACACACACACACACACACACACACACACACACACACACACACACACACACAAACACACACGCTTTGAATAAGCAAATGCATCACTCCTGCTGTTTTAGTTAGAATGGGACCAGACTTCTGGCTGTGTGCGAAATCGTTGACTCTGTCACTTCACTGTTCATTTTATTGGGAGTGCATATAGAAGATGAGTACGTGATTTGTCACTGGGCGAAATCAAAAAAACAATATTTAATGCTATTCAAGTCGTCAGTCGTGAGCAGTGGGTTATGTCTCTGCTGTTACAGAAATAAAAGAGAAGCTATTGTGTCAGTAAATGCATCGTGGTAGTTCATGCGTTTTGAGTAACCATCACTCGTACACTCCTATTTCCATTGCACAGTTGGATAGTTTTAACACATTATACAGTAGACTGTGAGATTTAATACATTTAATACAATAGGACAAGAAAATTATAAACAACAAATAGTTGGCAATGGCTTTAATAATGATTTTGTCCACAAAGACAGACAGTACAAATATTACCAGTGGATGAAAATGTTCACTAAGTTTTCTTTAGTAGCACACACATTAATCTAAAATGTGTTTGTATGAGTTCGCTCAGTGATGGTTTGTGTGTGTGGTTCTCATTTCAGTCACTGAAGTATTCATTCCAGACTAAAGACCGCCTCTGTTTCGTCATGGAGTATGTGAATGGAGGAGAGGTAAAACACACACACACACACACACACACACACACACACACACACACACACACACACACACACACACACACACACACACACACACATACACACACGCAGGCAGGCACACCCATTCATGTTGATTGTGCTGTGTGTGGTTACCCATCTTCAGTTAAACCACAGCTCCACTACATCAACTGACAGAGACGTTCTTCTGCAAGATTCAAACTTTGTTATGGTTAAATATTTACAGGATATAAGTTGTATTTTTTTTAAAACAGGGCCATCATTCCCTTGTGCTGCTCATGCCAGTGTTCAACCAAACTAAAACAGACTGTACTCAGTGTGTGAAGACTCCTAAACATTTGTCCCTCACAGATACATCGGACAATTTAGTGTAATTGGAGCAAAGCAGCAAAGGAATGTGTAGACGTGCAAACGCTCAGGAAGTGACTAAAGTTTCACTGTTCAATTGCTTCCTAACACAGTTAATTTGCCAATCAACTGGACGTTCGCTTGCCTCCTCGTCTCTCCTGCTTGTGTCTATTTATGAACACACCTATGGGGCAGATCTAACCGGAATGACAGTCGGAGACGAAATGAGTTTGGATTCCCCCACTTTTCAATTTCTCTGATATTTAAGTGGGCCGTTTTTGCAATCTTGGTTCATTCCCTCAGTGAAACTGTCACCTGCTCCCCTCCCAGTTAGTTAGGCAGTTCAGCCAGCGCCAGGCCAGAGCAAACACACACACGCAGAAAACACCAGCAATCTCACACACACGCCTAGACAAACACACACGGCAAATTTTTACCTCACCGGACGAATTGTGACCACACATACCACACAAACACGGACACACACAACCCATTACAAACCTGCCACAGTCACAGCTGCCAGTACACTGATGAAGGCCCACCTGTCGTGTTACCCCCTCCACACACACACACACACACACACACACACACACACACACACACACACGCACGCACATCATTTGAGCAAGGTGGTCTGCGAGCATCACTCCAGCGGCCATATGCAAACCTCCCTGAACAATTAATGGGGATATGTGTGCCCCTTGGCCTCATGGGTAATTTGTTCGACTTGACTGTTGCGGCGCAGCAGGCTGGTGTCATTTCGGTGCCACATGTGTAGCAGTGTGACAATGACAACTTGACAACTGACGGCTAGGGAGGGAGAGATGAAGGGAATGTGAGGTGAGCGATTAAAATAAAAAGTAGGACAGAGGAGTAACGAGAGGCAGAGCCACCTGGGGAAAAGAGACGAGTTGTGTACTCTTTAAAGTCGCAACATGAGCTCTGTGCCAAAAACAGAGGGATGGATAAGAGAATGAAGTAAATGAAGATGGAGGCTCAAGGGGCAAGGCCAGTTAGGCCACTAATGAGTACTGCACTGGAGGCGGTTGGGATGGGAGGTGGGGTGGGGTCGGGCGGTTGGCGGCGGCGGCAGCGGCAGCGGCGGTCGGCCTCTCTTTAACTAGACTGGTGTATTGATTAAACCCTTGATTTGGCCCCTGTTGCCTAACTCCACGCCAACACTGTGCCAACCTAGCCCAGAGGGTAACATGGAAGAGGTATGTGTGTGAGTGTGTGTGTTGAGGGGGGCTGCTAGATGAGGCGCCAGCTGCCGAGTGCCTCCACCCACCCTCCTCCGAGACACCCCCCCATACACCCACCCACCCAACCCCTCTCCACAAGCACCTCTAGCACACGCACCCCACGCTCACCCTCCCTTCCACAATCTATCATCTCAATATGGTGCAGGCAGCCAGTTTGTGTTGTGCTAATTTCCTCCAATAAATCAGTAATTATTGCTGTGCCGTCCCTGCTGTCTCTCCCCCCTCTCTCTCTCTCTTGCTCCCTCTCTCTCTCACCCTCTCTTCCTCCCGTATCCTCCCTCCTTCTGCCGCAGCTGTTTTTCCATTTGTCCAGAGAGCGGGTGTTCTCGGAGGAGCGCACGCGCTTCTACGGCGCCGAGATCGTCTCAGCTCTCGACTACCTGCATTCCGCCAAGATTGTGTACCGGGACCTCAAGGTAAACAGAAGCAGAGACGGGGGGGGGGGGGGGGCTGGTTTGGGGGCATTGGAAGAGAGTGATCAGATATTCGAGGGGAAAACATTTTTGAAAGCCCCCCCACCCCCCCCCCCACATCTCTTATGTTTCCACAGTTTATTTTCATCCAAAAGCAGACGAGCGTCTCAGGGTGTGTGGTAATTAAAGAGAGGGACACAGACATAAAGCAGAGGAGAAGTGTGGAAGGCAGAGGCAGGGGGGAGGGAGGGAGGGAGGGAGCGGGGTGCTGATGCCACAGAGGTAGAGAGGTAGATGGCTCTGTCTGAGCGTCTGCCTGGCAGCCTTGGCCCCAGTCCCGCTCACAGCAGCCAAGAAAGCAGGAAGGAGAAGAAAGCTGACAGAGAGCGAGAAAAACACTTCAGCCATTAAAATTAAAAGGTTGAGTGGCTCCACTACACGCCTGAAGTTTATTTCCCTCCTCTGCTCAGAGTTTGAGCGGCTGAGTGTCTATCGTCACCATGTGGGCAAATACAAAATGGTTATCCTCACACGTCTGCCTCTGCTCTCTTCTTCAAAGAAGTAAAACCTTGACTTCACAGTACACAAAGTACTCCAGTCAGTTGCTAGTGTTGATTCTCAGTCACGATTGATGACGATAAAATATTTTATTGATAACCATCGACAAAAGGCCCTTCAGATGAATTTCCCAATAAATGCATCACCAGGATTAAAGTTGTCTTTTCCAGTTCCCCAGTTTTTCTTTTCAGGTTCTGATGCTACAAGTGGCATGGTGGGAAGTGATGCTGACTATTTTTGTTTCCATTTCAGTTGGAAAACCTGATGCTGGACAAAGATGGCCATATCAAGATCACAGATTTTGGCCTCTGCAAGGAGGGTATCACAGACGCTGCTACCATGAAGACCTTCTGTGGCACTCCAGAGTACCTAGCACCAGAGGTAACCCTCTTTTGATTCTTTATGACTTCCTATGTCTCCCTTTATCTCCTTGCTCTTTAATCCATCTATTCATCTATCCATTATGTTGTACAGTAAGATATGAGGAGGAACAGTCTTGGGGTTCTATCACACCACCACCCACCCTCAAGTGAGGTGTGAAGTCTAATGTAAAATATAACATCACAGCATCTCCTCCACAGTGCAGCACGTTTACATGTCTTAATCACCAGGTGGAAAATAAAAGGCAGGAGTAAAAGATGAGTGAAGCGAAGGTAAGCTTGTGTGCTGTAACGTTGGTTACACAGTCCACCTGAATATTTGGAAATTACCAAAACTATGTATTCACATGTTCTGCATCTATGTAATGTTTATCACAGATGTCACGAGAAGCCACGACTGATGACGTGAGACCGTGTTCGAACACGTGACACTTGTTATGCACAGTAATGATATTCAGTTATTTTATGTACATAAGACTGACTGAGGCTGTGAAGTACATAAAGGCATCTGTGGCCTCCACAGGCAGCCAATCCATTAAGCAGTGAATCTGCAGCGCTCAGGGTTCAGGACGGCCCCTGTGAACTGTGGGACTCATGTTGCCCACCGCACAACACCTGCTTATCTAACAACAGCCCCGACTGATCAGTGGGACGACCAGGATTATTACTGATCTTTGATAAATGGGCGATAAACGAAGGACCTGCACTAGCTGCGTGTGAAATCTTCTTACAGTGGAATGTATGTGTGTAGATTTTTATTTGCAGAGTTCACCGGCGAAACATTTCCATAATATCAGGGTGAACTGTAAATATGCAGCTTCTGCGTGTGAACGAGGGTGTTGGGTTGAATTGGAAAAGGGCACAGCACGGCACAGCGCTCACACAAACACACACACACACACGCACACATCACGACATTCTTGTAATAATTTTTTTTTGCAGCCATCCGCTGTCCAGCCATCAGCTCTGCCTCACTCGAAGGCCAGCAGATCAACTGGCGGGAGCGTTGCAGGACTGTGGGTGGCGTAGATGGGAGCGATGGAGATGTGGAGATGAAAGCAGGAGGGGAGAGGCATAGTGTATATCCCACTTGAAAAAGTATGGAGGACAATTTGGCGCAGCATTTGTGCTTTTTTTTAGAGTCCCTCCCTTTGCGTGCCAAAAGCTGATTGGAGGCTGTTGGTTATTTTTCACAGGATGTGCGTCTGTGTGCATTTATGTGTGTGTGTGTGTGTGTGTGTGGTGCGTGCGTGTGCGCTGTGTGTGTGATTGCAGTAGAAAGTGCGGGCTAAAGCGAGGCAGATGGCGGCAGATGGGCGAGGTTGGAGGAAGGTGCTCGGAAAAAACCTGGAAATCTACACCGCCGCCACTCGCCCGCCCGCTCGCTCTGCTCGCCCGCCCGCGTGTAAAAATAACACAGTTTGCTCTGAGCCAAGTTACAGTGATGCAAAGTAGCCGGGATTAAAAAGAGAAAGGGGGGAGGTGGGGGGTTGAAGACAGAGGAAGATGAGAAGAGAGAAAAATATTTCAGGGTTACAGGAGTGAAA
This sequence comes from Verasper variegatus, assembly GCA_026259375.1. Taxonomy (NCBI): domain Eukaryota; kingdom Metazoa; phylum Chordata; class Actinopteri; order Pleuronectiformes; family Pleuronectidae; genus Verasper; species Verasper variegatus. The sequence goes on from CM048050.1 coordinate 17,760,256, forward strand.
TTCAGAGTGTTTGCCGTCAGTGAGAAGGGCAGATGAGAAGTGTTTAAAAAGGGTCCGTGTCTGCGAAGTGCCTGAAGGAAGACACACAACATAACACACGAAGTGAATAATGTTGCCGCCGAACTTGTAAAGAATCAGACTGAAGTGTTATTTGTTTGTTTCAAGGATAGTCAGAAATAAAAGAAAAGGATTAATGTGAGATTAATGAACAGTGTGCAGTAAAAGGTCTTCGTAAATGGATGGAAGAGGATCAGAGGAAACACATGCGAGTGTTTTCTCTCTGTTTTCTCATATTTCATGTGTTTGACACATTTCGTTGTGGCTGTTTTTTGTTGAAAGTGTTGAAGAGGCTGCATTTGGGATATTTTCCATTTATTTGTTTGTTTTTATTTTCCTTGTATGTTGTATATGTTCGGTATTGCGAGTTATTCTGTTTTTTTTTATCGTAACTGTTAATGTCTACTAAAAGCAAGTTATCAGACAGCATTAACCGATTTCCACATAACGACACTTTGGACGTAGAAGGTCTGTGTTTGACACCGACAATATGTGAGTGTATGTTCACTGTGAGGTGTGTTTGTGTGTTTGTGTTCCCTGCTGAGTATCTGGGCTGTTACAGCCACGGGGCTGTGTGTGCCCGTCCCATCTCGTCCTGTCCAGGCTGCCAAAGCCCTTGTCCTGTGAACAGCTTCTAGCTGCCACATGGCTGCACCAACAGGGACCAGGACAGGACAAGACCTTTTCCCTCATGGCTGCTTTTACCCAGACTCCTCCTCTCCTCTCTTCTCCTCTCGTCCTATTTATTTGTCCTGTCTTTTTCTTAAATATACACACATAACCACACACACACACACACACACACACACACACACACACACACACACACACACACACACACTCCCTTGCCTCATGCCTACGGCTGTGGGGCAGCATTCTGGCTCTGTGTGGATTAATCTGCTCCCTGCCTGCAACCGAGCTGCCACCACTTTCTTTGGTCCCAGGACACACACACACACACACACACACACACACACACACACACACACACACACACACACACACACACACACACACACACACACACACACACACACACACACACACACACACACACACACACACACACACACGGTTAGTTTAGGTTTTTCTACATTCTTATACCTTTCTTGTAAAAGACTCAACACAGGGCACATCACATCCACACATGTAGAAAACAGCTCTGAATTTCATAATCTGTCTATGTTAATATGTGTGTGTGTGTGTGTGTGTGTGTGTGTGTGTGTGTGTGTGTGTGTGTCCCTCCCTCCTCAAGCTGCAGGGACTGAAACAACACCAAACATCTCCTAGTTTGCCTCACTCTCAAAACTTTATGAATTTGACGAGGATGGATAAATATTCCATCTGCTGTGTGTGTGTGTGTGTGTCTGTGTGTGTGTGTGTGTCTGTGTGTGTGTTGGTGTGTGTTGGTGTGTGTTGGTGTGTACGTGTGAAAGACAGTCTCCCAGCAGTCTAAGCCAGTGTTATCCATCCAGCAGTACCAATCAATAGTATATCTGGAGCTGGCGGCACACTTCATTCCCCCAGCTCTTCTCTGCAGCTGCCAACAGGGTGACCAGCTCAATGCGCGTGCACAAACACACACACACACACACACAAACAGACACACACAAATGAAATAGCAAACATGTATATCTCTCTCTCACTCCCGTGCGCATGTTGACGTGCACACGCTGAAGCAGCCGCCTGCATCATTAGCAGTTAAGCGTCAAGTGCACGAGCTCAGTCGGTTAATGATCAAATTTGTGATATTGAGCTGCTGTGGAAGCCCACAGGCAGCTGTTTGGTGTTTTCTCTCACCTGGTCTGTTGTACGACAGAACCTCATCTGACACTTATTAGGAGAATCCCTCAGTAATATGTTAGACGAATATGATTTCTCTGCCTACCTGTGGTGACTGTTAATTACAGTCGATCTCTCACAGACTCGAGGGCTAAAGATGCCGGATTTACGATCTGCAGCATCAGTGGAACTCTGAATATGTATCAGTGACTGAAACAGTAATTTCTGAGGCTCCTGAGTGGGACATGTTCATCTTTTGTTAAAGCACAGTTAAATGAATCGATAATAGTCTGTAGCTACCTTCACCAGGGGGTTATGTTTGTCAGTGGGTTTAATAAACCATTAAACTCGGTGGGAGGATGCGTTGTGGGTCAGGAAAGAGAACATGTGAAATTTTGGTAAAAATCCAGAACGGGACAGATCCTTTTTTTTTTTTTTTACTTCCTTTAACATTTTAATTAGTCACAGAGCAGTTCACGGATCTTGAAGATAAAAAACAGCCATGTTTAGGGGTCTGATATTTATGTGTGTGTGCAATTTGGTGCAGCTCCAAAGAAAAATCAGGATCTAGTGAATTTAAATGTGGTTTGATGAGAGGACTGTCGGGGCCTTTATGTACAAAGTTAGATTTAGACTGGAGAAAGAAAATAAAGTCAATTTATTAATATGCAATCGTTAATTTTGTGTTTTTGTTTGTTGTGTGAAATACCAGAAGAAGATATGTTTTGTAAATTCTAGGAAATGTTTTTCTTAATTTTTTTTATGTTTTTCAAAGCAGTATCATAAAGATTTCTTTTTAAATATCCAAATATGAGATTATATAAATTCAAACCACCACAGCCTCATTTTTTGACACGATTTATTTAAATGTTCAGGTTAAATTTCATTATGCATTTTCACACCCAGTCAATGAGATTCCATAAACAAGTCTCTATTGTAGTCGAAGCTATTTGTGTATTTATGACACCTGTATTATCTGCATCTGCCGCTCATCTCACCACAGCTAATGACACATATGAGCTCACTGTGCCGTACATTGTTAAATCATTTCTGGGACATTTGCTGTATAGTTTTATTGTGTGGTTTTATAATATTTGTGTGAAAAACATGGGGGTTTTTTTGCAATTGGTGTGTTTAGTGTCTGTTGGCGTGTGCTCACGTCCACCCTGCCTGGTCCATTATTAACAGTGAGTGAGATGTTATTATTATTGGCAAGATGTACAACATATGCTGGTCTGGCTGCTGTCCAACACTGCCTGTCCATCAGTCACACACACACACGCACGCACACACGCACACACACACGCACACACGCGCACACACACACACACACACACGCGCACACACACACACACACGCACACACACACACACACGCACACACACAGATATGACACTAAAGTTTGGATACACACATATACTAAGAGTATTATGTTGACAAGGGCCTCAACAGCACCTTAAAAAAAACCTCAGTGGTCTTCTCATCTTCCTCCCTTTTCCTCGTCTTTCTCACTCTTCCAGAGGTGAAGGAACGGACACATGACTCGATGAAAGGGAAGGAACGAGAGAAAGAAGACATGATTAGAGGACGGAAAAGCCAGGATAAGACAGGACAGGCGTGAGGGGGGGAACACACGGTACCTGTGCTCGCCAGCTTGGCCGCCACTGACCCGTGTTGCGGGCCGTTTCTACCTTTTTCATTCAGGGACGTTCCTCACTGTCCCTGCCAGGAGAGCGACAGTTTGCCAGGGAGAGCTGGCAGGGACCGGGGGGGGGCATCTGGTGGACCCCACCAACACACTGACTCCCTTACTGTAACAGGGGCCTCTGAAGACCTGCCATCCCGTGATGTCTGCCTCTGTATGCGTGTGTGTTTATTGAAAGACGGGCTCGGCCGTCCACACCTCAGCCCCTGTCATCTGTGCAGCTGCCTCTCTTCATATCACGCAACTTTTACTTTTTTTAATTTATCCCCTGAGCTAAACAGCATATTGACTCTGTTTGCTGTTTTTTCCTTCATCTGTCTCTTCACCGAGCACCTTGGGCAGCGTTCATCGTCCTATAAAAGCAGAATAAAAGCAGATGTCCAATAAAACAAACGGTCCCATTAAAAAAAAAAAAAAAAGTAAAAGTTGTCTATCTGCGTTTCTCTCCTCAGGTCCTGGAGGACAACGACTACGGTCGGGCGGTGGACTGGTGGGGTTTGGGTGTGGTGACGTACGAGATGATGTGCGGCCGATTGCCATTCTACAACCAGGACCACGAGAAGCTGTTTGAGCTCATCCTCATGGAGGACATCAAGTTCCCTCGCACTCTGTCATCTGACGCGAAGTCGCTGCTGTCCGGCCTGCTCATCAAAGACCCCAACAAACGGTGTGTGTCCAGGTTTCACTTGTGTCGGTGCGTGTGTGTTGTTGTGTGGGATAAAACACCGATGAACCACACAGACAAAGAAAACGACTGAATCAGCTGGAGAATAATTTGTATCCTTCACAATTAAAATCACCTCTGAAGGAAAAAAAAAAGTGCTCCTGACGTGAATTCAAATGAAAACACTGTCTCACTTCATTCTGCCATATTTATTTACAAGGTCAATCAAACCTTCATGAGGGGTATGAACAAACACTAGAACAGCTCTATTCACAGTTCTGTGCCAAAGGTAAAGAGAAGACATTTAAATAAAGAATGCAGTGAATAACTTTTATCTATCAATTTCCTTTAGTGGACAGAAAAAAATTGCTTCGACCGTCCTTCTCCTCTAGAACAGCAGCTCTTCTCCTCGGTACACGTTGTTCTCGTACAGTAGATTGTTCCAAACATCTCGGAGAACTTTGGTTTGAGGGATTCTTCTGTGTCAGCGTCTTCCGTCTCTTCTTGTTCTCCCACACTGACTCCGAGGAGGCCACACCCTCTGAAGATGGTTCTGAGGGACTCTTGCTTCAGGGAAACTCTCCTGTGCACAAGAATAAATTTGGAACTGATGTTCTGCAGATTTTTTAAGGAAGTAGTTCCACCTTCTCCTAACTGACGGCAGTGCTTGTTTCTCATTCACCTAATATTTGACCTGATTTTTCACTTCTTGTGACTTTTATCAGTTTGATCACATCCTGTTCTTGTCGGTTTCAAATCGAATGTTTCTCCCTCCGACCAGTTTGTTTGTTTTATTACATTTCTCTCCTCTTCTCCAGGTTGGGTGGAGGACCAGATGATGCTAAAGAAATAATGAGACACAGCTTCTTCACTGGTGTTGACTGGCAGGACGTCTACGATAAAAAGGTAAAGTTAGGGTCAGGGTCGGAGCAATATTTGTCATAGGGCAAAACAGAATGGTAGAAAATAATCAAATTTATTTTATTTTTACTGCCCATGTTCACAAATCACAACTTCTCTCATAGGGCTTTTATATATATAATAATGTAAAGTTGTGATGTTATTTAACTCCCTGCATTTAGAATTAAAATTGTGTGCATGGTGGTTGTTGTATGATTTGGAATATCTCACACTACGCTCTGATAAAGTTGGATATCTTGGTTCTTCTCCTTTTAGTGGCTTTTACAGATCATTGCTCGTCCTTTATTTAGTTTGGTGGAATAAACTACCTTGTTAAACATTTTTAAAGAAAACAAAAAACGTATCGTATCACTTGAGCTTTGTCATGATTCTCCTGATTTTTCTCCAGACTTTAACTTTGAACTGCTGCAATTAATTTACTGAATTTTACTGAATTACAATGTTATGCCTTCTCTGCATTCTTCACATATACTTTAAAAATGTATTCACTTTTATTATAGTCGTCATTATTATTGAGTTTGGTTCTATTTTCATCATGTCAAGGAGTTTTTATTTTGTATTGAGACGTCCAGAGTTTGTGTTTAAAGCAGCGGTTCAGTGGATGTAAGCACAGTAGCCGGTGTTACTGTTTCTCTAATCTTTCCTCCACGTGCCCCCCCGCCCCCACACACTCCTCCGTCCCAGCTCGTCCCGCCCTTCAAGCCTCAGGTGACGTCGGAGACAGACACCAGATACTTTGACGAGGAGTTCACAGCCCAGACCATCACCGTCACTCCACCAGAGAAATGTGAGTCTCCGCCCGTCTCTCTTCCTCACACATGCACACACAAACATATGCCCACGTTACCACTTTGACGAAATCTCACTTTGATGATTTACAGAGCTGCAAATATTCTCAGCGACGGGATAAATATAGGAATAAACAGACTGAGGGGGAAATAAGTTTGTCCTCTGGTTGGGACTCTGTGTTTATCGAGTGTTTGTGAGTTAAATATTAAATGTGACTGTTACAAAAGCACAAAAATATATGTTATGTTATGTATGTTTGAGTTGAGTTAAAACAATCTCTGCAGCATAGAGCATAATCTTAATAAATTATCCGGCTGCACATTGCGTAGATTTAATCTCTCGAGCAGCTGATAGTGATAAACTCACTTTAATACCTGCAGCTTTATTAAATTAATCATGGCTCCTTCTCTTTCTTCAGTTGAGACATTTCCACTTGAATTAACTGAGGGGAACAAACGCTGTTGTGTGTTTGTTCAAGTGTCTCTGTAATAGTCCTCAGGGCACATGTGGCTCTTCACAGCATTTTCAGACACAGATAGCGCTTTTAAAATGCTCAGCGCTGAATTATGCATGAGCGGAACCAACGTGTTTTCCTGCACGATCGTGTAAGTTTTTTGTAGGTCACACATCAGTTTGTTAGCAGCAGATTTGCACCTCAAACAGCCACTTGTTAATTGAATTGTGTTCTGTTCTTAAATCTGCAGCACAATACAAACATGCTGGTTTGTCCTCTTCTCTTTCTTAGTTGACGAGGACGGGATGGACTGTCTGGACAACGAGAGACGGCCGCACTTCCCACAGTTCTCCTACTCGGCCAGCGGGCGGGAATGATCAGTCCGTCACGCGGATGGCGCCGTCACAGCTGATCTCTGAGGTCATCAGTGTGGGACAAAAACAAAAGACCCACAGCTTTGGACTGACCCGAACAATGACTTGAAGGATTTAGCCCTTCTCCTCCTCCTCTTCACCTCTCTATCCATTAATTTATTCTTATTTTGTGAATCCATCTCTAGAAAGAAATTCCAGGCAAAACTTCCCTCTAAATCCTGCACTGCATCCCCAGGTGATCCGAGCTGTGATGTGATCACTTACTATGTAATGTCCCTTTAATGACAGGAGCATCACCGGTGGCCTGCTGTGCTTTGACGTATGTGGGTCCTGACAAACGTAAAACAAGCACCTCTGATCAAGTTAGACGACAGCTGATGGATTTTTTTTTAAAAAGGAGACGTTTTTTGTGGCTTCCCATCCGTACGAGGGAGATACAGCGTTTTAAGTCGTTCAAACCCAAAACTGCCGTTTCCGGTTGTATCTCAGGCTTTTTGCAAACAGATTCTCAGACTCAGCGAGACGCTCGGCTCTGATTTCACGTCCTTACGTAGATAATACATCTGGGATTGACTGAGGCTGCCTGGCATTGAGGAAACAGTTGTCGCCGACGAGCAGAATCCTGCACACCTCGCTGTCACCGAGCGGGATTTGACTCAGGTTTTGCTCAGTGCAATTCATTATTATCGTTGCTGCTATTTCAACTACTACTACAACTACTACAGGTACTACTGCTATACTTCTAAAACCCGGTGCTACACTACTAGCTTGATGCTGCAGGTCATTACACAGGCGCCAGCAACACATCAGCCACCTGTATTCACGTCCATGCTTGTACAGCTGCAGCACAGACGTTACCACGACAGGTCTGTGGATCGAGATGATGGGATGTGATGTGTGTGTGTGAGGTACTATTATGATTGTCGTCATTATTATTGGTCTCTGTTGAAGATCGCACCTCAAAGCACAGCAGCTCAGAAGGATGAAGCTCCCAAACCGTGAGCTTTACTACGTTACCCACAATGCAGTGCAAGGTGGTTAATATATCTGGGATTACAGAGGTGAAAAAGGAGAGGATGGTTTTAACGACTTGCCCCCCCCCCCCAACCCCCCAAACCCCTTCCCCAGAGTTCTTTCTCTTTTATTTATTTCTCAAACAGCTATGAGTCCCTCTGAGTTTCAGTCTCTGTCACAAAAGGGAAAAAACTAACTGAAAGGGTGCTTAGCGTGGACGACGAAGCTTTACTGTGACATATTGTTATCATGGCTGTGGGAAGCACACGGCTGTGGCTGTGCCTGTGTGTGTGTGTGTGTGTGTGTGTGTGTCAGTGTGTCACTGTGCAGGAAAGGGAAACCCGCAGCAGGGACAGACTCACCGCAGTGTGAAGAGTAGAGTCCAGGACGGCAGGTCCACAGTGATGAGAGAGAGAGAGAGAGAGAGAGAGAGAGAGAGAGAGAGAGAGAGAGAGAGAGAGAGAGAGAGAGAGAGAGAGAGAGAGAGAGAGAGAGAGTGTGTGTACAGGTAAACGGCTCCATGAATGATACAATACGAGATATTTACAATGTGATATTTTATGAGGTGTCCACGAGCGAGGTTACTGTCAATCTCCTGTTTCCTGTGACTTCCTCATGAAGGATTTAAAAAGACGTGGTCGACAAGGTGGTTCGCATCAAAGGATTTGGGTTTACACCAATCACAGCAAAGGCTATAATATATATATGTTCTATTTATTGTTCTACTCATCGGTTTTATATTTAACTTTTTCTATTGTTATGACGTTATTCTAGAGATAATTATTTCTTAGGGCTGAGAGAGAAAAAAGAAAAAAAAAGAAAAGGCACCTCAAGAAACAAAAATGGCTGAAGAATGTAGGAGGGAAAGCAGATCGCCTTCCTGCTCCATCGTTTATCTTAATGTCTGTGTGTTGTGTTCTGACCAAAATGTGACGGGACGCGTGGAAGACGACGAGAGTTTCACTGTGAGCAGATAAAAAGAAAAAGACAAAGGAGAGGAAACAAATTCCTTCTTCAACTTTGTCCAAATCCTCCCACAGGGTGTCGAGCGTGAAGGCTCACGTCACCATGTTTAATCTGGTCACAGGTTCGAGTCGGTGAAGTTCAGAGATGAAAGACGAAAGAGGAAGTCGAGTCGAAAAGAAAAAAAACGAGCGCAGCACAGAATGTAAAGCAGGAAGTGGGGAAAGAGTTTCACGACTTAACTAAAGTGCGTGGAGGTGAGCGAGAGGAGGAAGTCGAAGAGGAGGACGCGAGAGGGTTTGAAGGTCAGCGTTTGTCCGATCTTCACACGAGACTCTCCTCCATCGTTTTAACGCGTCCCGGCATTTCTCCGGTCCTGTTTGTTTTTTGCGATTGTTTTTGTCGTCATTGTCTTCCAGTTTGACCAACTACGATTTTAAACTCCGGGCCGGTTGAGCCACGAGCTCCAAACTTTGACATCCAGCACTTAAAAATCGGGAGATCTATTTTTCAAAAATCCCAAACAGCGTCACGTGGAAGACGTCAACGACAGAGAGGACGACGTGATTTGAAACGCACAGGGGGACGTGCTCTCATTAGAAAACTGCATTCCACTCTTATTTATGTGAATGTTTTTATGATCGTTGATAACTTGAATTTCTCTTTTCTGTTTAATTTATTTGATGTGAGTTTAGCAGTGAGGGGGCGTAGTCGTGTTTCTCTCTGCGGTTTAATTCTTCAGAGACTTTGTTCTAAAATAAATGCCTCCGTTGTTTTTGTTTTTTTTTTCTTTTCTTTACAGATCTTATATACGACACATTACCCATTTTCCTGCTGCTCTAATGTCCACATGATTTACTCTTGCACATCAATTAAATTGCAATTAGCGAAAGGCAAAGGCGCTTTACGACAGAAAGTACAGGAGGACGACGGAGGCCTGCATGCTGTAGTCCTCTTCTCTCCGCAGCACCAGTCCTGAGTCAAAGTGGCACACAGAACTCTTATGAAAAATACTTTTCTGTGTCTGGCACAGTGGAAACAGCCGAAAAAGTTCAAAATAAGTACAAATCCCACCCAGCTGGCACCTTCCACAGGCTCAGGCAAGCGCTCCCAAGTATTTGGAAGGATTTCAGCTCTGCTCTGACCCAGGTCTGCGAGCGACTGAGGAGTTCTAGCTGCATGTGCACGCTCAACGCCAAAATCATTAGACGCCAGAGTTCATAAAATACCGCTTTGTATCTTTGGCCACAGCACTTTCACATCCATCACTTTTTTATATGATTCAGAGGGATCTGATTCAGCTCTGCTTTAAAAGGAGAATTTCTTTTTTATATATATTAGCTTTTTTTTATGTTTTTAAGAAAAATGAGGATTTTTTTTTTTAAAAGCACATCTCCGCTCCACATGCGACCGGCGGCTTTGATGCTGCTCTGATGTCTCGAGTTGGCACCACCCTGGTGATTGTGTCTCACATGCCAGAGACGAGTCAGTGCTGTCCCTGCAGAGTGGGTCCTGAATGAGGCTCGGTGCGACTTCTCAGTGTTTCTACACAAAAAACATCCACTGACGCCTCCGGCTCCTTCCTCCGTTGAATAGTTTTCCCTCGAACTCTCCTCATTCAACCCTCAACAGATTCACGTTCAGAGGCCGATTCAAAGGTCCGAGACCACGACAGAAGAAATGTTTATCCTCCGGCTCCTGTGAGAGAAGCTGGAGTTGAGTGACCCTCCTCATCCCTGTGGGTTTTCACTTTAAGACTATGAACCAGTCGTGGGCACATTTAACTGTTCTCACCCGACAGAGGTGGCTGCACTGGAAGAAGAAATTCACTCTCAGCCTCCTCGCAGCTTCTACTGGTGCGTTTACTCTTCAAGCTGCTGCTGCTGCTGCTGTTTGTACCGTACATCTATCACACAACAGATCTGACTCCAAGAGCATTTGAATAATGTGTAAAAAATCCTCTAAAAGACCTTCGCTGTTCTGTGTTGATCTCGTCCGTTGTTAATGAACCGACGGCGTCAGCCAAAAATCACAAACTTCTCCGCCTGGCATTTAGTGCAGATAAGTAAACGGCTCGAGTGTTTGGAAGGATTTCTGAGAGTGTTTGACCTCATGTCTGCTAGGGAACCCCCCCCCCCCCCTCTCTCTGGTACTAGTCTACTATCATCATGGTTATTAACATGAACAAGCATGGGATGCATTTATTTGTAAACAGCAAACAAAAAAAAAAACAGCAAACGTACAAATATTAGAAATAAAGTGTTACAGTTTTCCTCTCATGTCCATCTACTGTAGCTTTACAGTCGTGCGGGACGGGCGGAGTTTCCCCCGAGGCGCTGGGGTCCGCTCCAGAGCACAGACGACGGCGACTCTTGAGTCAGCGCCGGGGAAGCTCTGCAGATCCGGAAGGGTTCACAGAAAAGCAGATCAAACAGCCTTTCTCTGCCCCTCGTGCTGTGAGGACGCAGTGCTGCTGGCCGCTGAGGCCGCCGGGATGTGAACACAACAAATTACCATCAACATGAAGCTGTTTTTTTTACACTGTACATCCTTAGTATTTTTACACATAAAATGTATATGATAGGGATGCACATTATTTTCCTTCTTACAGACAGCTTCAATAAAGCACTATGTCAATCTGCAGCCGTGGTGTCGACTGTTTGCTTCGGGGATAAAACTACGATTTGTGACCTCCTGAACTTTCGGCTCGGCTCCAATGAAAATAGAACTGAGATCAGGAAAACAGTTTTTTGAAAACCTTTGCATGAAAAAGTTAATGTTAGATTTGTCCTGAGAAAATTCCTGATTTGATTTCAGTGCAGGGATGTGTTTAAAGAGCTCCTGCAGAGTTTCTTAGCGACCGATCCAAAAGCTGAAACAAAGATATAACACAACATGTTCCCTTTGGGTTTACGATGGAGGGTTGATTTAAATATCATATCTTAACACATCACTTTAGCATCTTTGACCTTTTCCAGGCATTTTATTTGTGTTCCTGAAATGAAGGAGACTCCGGTAAATAGCCAAAGTCATGTTGACGTGTTGTTTTTTACTCCGCACAAGTTTGTCTGAACATTCGATCATCAGCGGTTTGTTGACATGATGTAACGCCGAGCAAACAGTGGTGTGAGTGTTGTGTCATTAGTGGGACGTTCCAATTAGTGTGTCCCCTCCGACACAGCCGCAGACAATCACCTCTTTCACTGGCACACTGGGATTAGGCAGCGTGTGTGTGTGTGTGTGTGTGTGTGTGTGTGTGTGTGTGTGTGTGTGTGTGTGTGTGTGTGTGTGTGTGTGTGTGTGTGTGTGTGTGTGTGGTGGTGTTATCCAGCTGGGGTTTGGGGGTGACGGTGTATGAATAGTGTGTATTGAGTGTGTGTTTGGGGGGTGGGGGTGGATTGCCTGTTTAGATATTTCCCACCAGCAGCTCCCCTATTATTTCACTCATTCATCCTTTCACTCATTCAGTCACTCCCCCCCCCCCCCCCCCTCCTGTAATGCAGCGGTGAACTCATTCACACTCTCTCTCTCTCTCTCTCACACTCACACACACACACACACACTTTCTCTGTCTCTCTCTGTCTCTCTCTCTCTCTCACACACACAAAACCCCAACACAATATCCTATGACTTGTTAAAGTGTTTAGTAATAACTGCATGTACATCAGTGGATAAATATAACAATTGACCCAAACCCTGAAATTAAAAGATAAACTTAGTTTAATTAATAAAGTATTTGTATATTCCTCGAGTATTTTCATTTAATTATACCGTGGCTTTCATTTTAAATGAACAAAATTAGGTTTTCGCAGGTCGAGCTCCACTCTAATCATTATAACAAAGTGAAAACGTGTTTTAGATCCTACTGCAAACTTTAAGAAAATCAAAAAGTGAAATGTCTCCTTGACAGAAGTATTCAGACCCTGTGCTGCACATCCAGTTTGGGTTGATTCCCTTTGAAATGGGTGGAGAACCTGACCGGAGTCCACCTGTGGCACATTCAACAGACTGGACCTGGTTCATGAAGACACACGCTTGTTGAAAGGTCAAACGATAGTCAACAGAAAGTCTGAACTCAGTGAAACTGTGGTGATGGACAAGTCTCTGACTGTCCGGACAAAAGGTTCCAAACTAAAACATCTGTGAAGGGAGCTGAAGTTTCCACAGGGCTTCTCCTCCCACCTGTGGCGGTGGATCAGGTCCAGGATCAGGTCCAGGATCAGGTCCAGGATCAGGTCCAGGATCAGGTCCAGGATTAAAACTTGATCATATATAATCTGACCGCTCACTATTACAAGTAAAATCTCTTACAATGGTCATTACTGCTCCGTTCAGCTCTGTTAGACATTTTCTTAAAATACTGACACACCTCTGAATACATGTTAGACACTGTCTTTTCTCATTGATTAGTGAATACGGGCTGAACAAATCAAATTTGATGAATCCGGTCTGACAGAGCTCGTTCTCTTCGCTGCTTAAAGGTTCCTCTCAGCCTGTGACCAGGAATCACATGTAAACATCAGAGAGCGAGAAGCTTTGGAAAAACCACTGCTCTGCATCTCGACATGAAGTAAATCATCTTCTACTTTGTCCGTCCCGGTTTCAACAGGTTCAGAGGGTGATAAGGCTGCGGGAATAATATGTGTGATGAGGAGGAGGAGGATGGGGATGAAGGGAGCTGTGGCTCGGGGCAGAGGGAGACAGAGAGAGGTAGCTAGGGGGGAGACAGATGCCCCTGCCCTGCTGGTCATGTTGGCAGTGTCGGGGCTGCCTGCGTGTGACAGACGGGGGAGGCGAACATCCCAACTCTCCTCCGCAATCTGCTCCGTGCTCTCCCCCCCCCGCGTTGTCCTCACTCTGCCCTGTGCTGCTTCCACCGCAGGGTTTAATCCCTCTTCTTTTCCCTTTTAATAAGGAGCTCCTTCCTCCTCCATCCTCTTCATCATGTCCCTGCTCACAACCTGCCCTCTGTGACCTCTTCTCTGTCCGAGCAGAGGCCCGACGGGTAGTTTCATCTCAGACCTGGAGGCTCTGCTTAGTCTCCTGACCAGCCCCCCCCCCCCTCGTCCAAACAGCACCACAGCATGACGCAAGCAGGGCACACGCACAGAAAGAGCCCCGCTGTGACGCACGGTACACACACACACACACACACACACACACACACACACACACACACACACACACACACACACACACACACACACACACACACACACAGCCGAGGACCTAAAGGTCAGAGACAGAGCCTGTTGTTCTGAGGCTGTAAATGTTTGATGAGGGAAGTGTCTGGTCATGTGTCGACTGACGGCCTTTAGCTCCGTGCCGCCAAACTAATCTGAGTCACGCTGAGAAAAAAACGCCAATCCTCCGTCCAATCACAACCTCTGATCTACGTGTGTGTGTGTGTGTGTGTGTTCTGCGGGGAAGCAGAACTTGCTGATGGAGGACGTCCTGTTGCAGTGAACAATGGACCATCTCTGAAGAATTCATGATCTCATCTTGTAACGATTAAGGTTAATATTGTCTCTGTTGTTCTGAGTAAACCAAAGAACAGACGACGCAGCAGATGATTCAAAACCTGTGTCAAGATTGAGGCTCATAATTTGGACAAATTGACCCTTTATTTCCAAACACTTCTAGTAAAATAACTATATTTTATAAAAATATTTTATGTGTATATCAGTCCCCTAATTTTTTTAAATCATTATGTATTAATTATTCTCGATTAGTTTAAGAAAGTGAAGAACGTTCCTGGATCTTCCCCCTGAACTAGATCTGCACCTCATGTCTTTGGGTTGTTTCTTGGGCCTGAGTCGCCTCCTGCCACCGAGTTTCATGACAAATCTGATCAGTAGTGTGTTACGTCATCTTGCCGACAAAACAAACACAAACTAGACCCAAAGGAAACTCTGGTGTTAAATGCCAACACGCGTTCAGCTCCGGCTCCGGCAGCTCGACAGTGAGTGAGCAACAGTCAAACAGTCGGGTCGTGGCCTCAGATGTTTAAAGCTGCTGCAGGTTGTAATCTGCACGTTTATGTAATGCAGTGACTAAAGCTTTGACCCTGACACACACACACACATACTCAGTTTGTCTGCGCTGAGAGCTGCCAACCTCTGGCCTTCTTATACAACACACACACACACACACACACACACACACACACACACACACACACACACACACACACACACACACACACACACACACACACACACACACACACACTTGAATTTCCATAACTTCAGACATCAGGACACTATAACTACCACTCGCCTGCACCCAACCCTCACGCTACCTTAACATCAAATATTATGTCATCATGACATTTTTGGAATTTTTGTGTGAACAGATTTTGTCCCCACAACATAATACCTAGACCCCCCCTCCCACACACACACATACACACACACACACACTAATCTACTCTCACCTTGCATACCCTGCCTCAGAGGTGTGTGTGTGTGTGTGTGTGTGTGTGTGTGTGTGTGTGTGTGTGTGTGTGTGTGTGTGTGATTATAGTAGCAGCACGCCTTCCAGCAGCTAAAGCAGAAAATCCAATAACTGGCCTCTATCGACTGGCACACTCATTAATTAGGGCTTAATGCGGCTTAATGCTCGGGCACTGCCCTACACTAACACACACACACACACACACACACACACACACACACACACACACACACACACACACACACAGTAAGCTGGCTCGCCTCTGCACGCTGCCAGGAACTGTCGAGGAAGGAAGGAAGCTTGGATGGATGGATGGATGGTTGGATGGATGGACGGATGGATGGATGGATGGATGGATGGATGGACGGATGGATGGATGGATGGATGGATGGACGGATGGATGGATGGACGGATGGATGGATGGATGGATGGATGGATGGATGGATGGATGGATGGACGGATGGATGGATGGACGGATGGATGAGCTGATAGCGAAACAGATAACTGGATGTTGAGCTGAGTGGGGATGTGCACTTGGTGAAAAACGAGGGTTGACGGTTTCCGGGGAGCTTCCAGACGCAGTGCAGGAGGGACGGAGGAAACCACGAAGCTAAAGGTTCCAGTTCCACCTCCCTGCTGCTGCTGGTCTGTAGGACCCCACCCTCCACCCTCCCTCCCCACTGACCCGGTGAAAGGACACCCCCTACTGGATCCCACAGTTTACTGACACACAGGACAAACACCTCGGTGGAGCTCATTCCTCAAAGATGCACTGAAGCCACCTGAAGCCGAGCGTTGCTGCTGCTGCTGTGTTTCTTTGCTCTTCAGCAGACATAATAAACACAAGTTTTGCTGGGAGGCAGTTTGCAGTAATTTCCCCAGACAGGCCAATAATCAAACTCTGCTCACAATCTGCACCTCCAACCGCAGCACTCTCTATTGACTGCTGCTACTAAGGAGATTAATTACAAGCCACACACACACACACACACACAGACACAGTCACCTCTCTGTGGTATACATCAGTCGTAGCCCTCAGCTAGTGTCTAAACTCTGTTGTGTATGTTTGTCTGTTTGCATATTTATTTACAGGTGGAGGCATCTCTCCTAAAGGCACCAGGTCCAAAGGGAAAGTGCTAATGTCATGTTGGAGAAACGGAGAGAGAGGAACTGGAAGCAGTGTTCGGCTCCGTCATTCAACCCCCCCCCGCATAAATGTGTGTGGTTTTAGGAATGTAGTCAACCAGAGAAAATCTCTTCACCAATCGAGGGGTTGTGCGTGGTCGCCTTACTGATCTACAACAGCTTCCATGTTACAACCCTTTTTTTAATAATAATTTAACATGATTATGAGACCAAATATATTGAAATATGCCAAATCTGATACGATCACATTCAAATGCTCCGACGTTGAAATGAAACGTTGATGAACAATCCGGAAAAGTGAACCTGACGATCTGCTATTTACAAAGTTTCCACCTTTTGATAACCTGGATTCACGAAATGTAGCCACATTCAAATATTTGCATACAAATTAAAAATAATGTGAATGAGGTCACATAGTGAACTATCGTCCGTCTGTATAGAATCTGTCTGTATTTCAAAAACCTGGATTTCACTCTATGAGATTAAATATTTTCAGAATAAGAAAGCAAAGAAAATCAGTGTAAAAAATGAATGTGAGCTATAAGTGGGGAGGAGATATTAACTGTGCTCATAGAACACACACACACACACACACACACACACACACACACACACACACACACACACACACACACACACACACACACACACACACACACACACACGAAAAGTTAAATCTTTCTCTCAACAACAAGTCAACTCTAAAGATAATGAAAAATCTGAGCTGTAAACACACAATTGTTGGAGTAACTAAAGTGTGTGTGTGTGTGTGTGTGTGCGTGTGTGTGTGTGTGTGTGTGTGTGTGTGTGTGTGTGTGTGAGTAGAGCATGCAGGGGGCCTAGGGGGTGAAGAATGCCGGCAGACGGCCTTGGCTTGCCTGGTTACAACAACACTGCCAGGGGCATGAAGGCTGCAGCTGCCCCACACACACACACACACACACACACACACACACACACACACACACACACACACACACTCACACACACACACACAGACACACACTTAAGCATATTTTGCCCAATCCGAGGCCCACCATCACCACCCTCACACCTCAGCGCTCTAGCTAAATCTTGGCTGGCACATAACTGCACTCAAGAATATGTGTGTGTGTGTGTGTGTGTGTGTGTGTGTGTGTGTGTGTGTGTGTGTGTGTGTGTGTGTGTGTGTGTGTGTGTGTGTGTGTGTGTGTGTGTGTGTGTGTGTGCGTGTGTGTCTGCTGCCTGAAGGCCACACCCCTCTTCCTCTCCATCAACCTGTCGTGCCAGTTGTTGCTCTTGCTGACATGTACATTTGCCATGAGAACACGATCAGTGTCCCTGTGTGTTCTGATGAGGACGAGAGCGACGCACGTTCCCTCGCTGGGGTTTAAGTTCCCTGTCATTTCCCTGTTTTTTACTTACCTGTGGTTTCCAGAAGCTGAACTGGTCTGAATGAGTCACTTTAAAATACAAAATTCAACCATAAATCACAATTAAAGTAATTTCACATAGAGCAGCTCACTGCTGTGTCCTCATACAAATCTTTGCCCAACATGTATCTCAATGTTCTCAGATCTCAGTTTAAAACAAAACATGAATTATTTTTTGCTTCTACATTTTGGAATCACATATCCTGAAATATTTCATCTTTCACTTACTCAGGATTCTTTCTGCTGATATTTGTTTTTCTGTTTCATCAATTTATTGTTTATTTATTTAGTTTTTACCATCCTGCCTGTTTGATATTTGAAGCTCGACCATTTCACTTTTGTTTTAAAATTGTATTTACTTATAGATTCGATGCAGCTGATTTATGAGCGAAAAAATTCTCAATGCCAATTTCATTTTTGTAAGAAATTATCAGAGGCATAAATCTTTAAAATGACCACACCACCTTTTTTTTATGTTCACACTGATTTAATAGAAATCCCATGTTTTTATAATGTGCTTCTGCGTTTTAAAATGTTAAGTTTAAAATTGTCGGGTTGGTTACACCTGAGCAAGAAAGTAGCTGTAACACAACTGAAGAATTAAACATTCTAAAAATAAAAGCACTCATTTTGACCAATGTTAAGTGATATTACAGGATTTGTAATCGATACGCTACAAGAACCACTGTTGAAGGCCTCTCACACCTTCATCAGGTTATTTGTCCCTTCACACTAAAGCACAAAACAAAATGCTGCATTGAAGTAAATAGCAAATTACAAAATAATTTGTTCTTCCGGCCTTTATAACAAATCTAATTAATTAATAATAGTTCATTTGATTGCTGGAATTAGCTAAACACACAGGTGCATGTGCTGTTTGTACAAACACACAGATCAGAGCTCAGGGTTTAAATCTCTTTTTGTCATTATTTATTTCTATAATAATAACGAGCTATTTTCATCCAGACATTTGAGACCATCTCTGCACCTTTAAACTACATCAAACCAAATCCTTTTTACTGATTAAATGAAGAATATAAAAATGTAAAGGGACAAGAATAAAAAAATAAAATAACTAAAGGGTGATAAATGGAGAAAATCAATGAATCTGTTCTAAATATACACAAAAAAGATCAAAACAGGTCGTCAGCCTAATGAACTTTTTCTGCAGACCTATGTATTTTTGCTTTATTAAACCAGATTTGTTTAGGTTAACAGAAATATATTCTTACCCTGACTTTAAAACCGCAAAGCAGCTTCTGAACAAGCACAGAAGTCGTCTCTGCTTTCATTCTGTCATCGGTCTCAGTGCTGCTGCTGCTGCAGGCTGTTATATCATCTATTCAATGTCAAAGTGTTTGGAGCCGCGAGGCCCCGCAGCCTCTCTTTAAGTCTCGTGTTTGAAAGTTTGCTTCCCTGGCATCAGAGTGTTTCAGCCCTTATTACTTTTAACATGTTCCTAAAGAAGGTGCAGGTGTTTTTCTGCGCGAGGTTTTTCTAGTCGTAGTTTTATGACGAGATGTTAGCGAGTGTCACCGACTGGGGCTCGAGATGTGACGCTTTGCACAGTTAACGCTCCAGCTTGCAAGCCCCTGGCTACAGCCTGACATCTGAGCTGCAAATCTGTGCATCTGTGTGTGTGTGTGTGTGTGTGTGTGTGTGTGTGTGTGTGTGTGTGTGTGTGTCTGTGTGTATGATAGAGCTGTAAAGCCACCGTTTGACAATGCTCTTTCAGCAGGCCGCCCTGCATTCGCTCCCGGCTACAGAAGCCAGCTGGGCAACGCAGAGACAGAGACGATGAGAAGAGGAGGAGAGGAAGATGAAGGACGGGAGAGGATGACTGATCAGCGCCATCCAGAGGTAAGAGGGAAATTAAGAGATATACTGTAAATACAAACTGAGGCCCTGAATCATTTCTCACATTCATTTTTTTACGTTGTAATTTTTTCAGAAAATGTCTCGTTAACTATTAGACGTGTGCGATGCTGGTGGGTTTTCAGAGTTTACAGTAGGAACTTGAAAAGAACGATCTGAAATAAACCACAACTGCATTTAAAAATGTGCCTAAACCTCTTTTTTCTGCAATTTCTGTAAAAACATCCTCAAGGGGGAAAAAAATCCCAGATAATGTGAAGCAGCTGTTGTTCTATGAAAAATGAAAATGTCAGATTTTTGAAATTGGATGATGAAAACAACAACTCCCATATGTGTTAGGTAAATAAAAAATGGGACGAGGAGAGAGCAGTGATGTTAATATTAATCTGTGGAACACGAGTGTGAACCGTCAAGATTTTCAGTTTAAGCTTTAAGCTGGACCTCGTTCCATTTCTTTCATTCTTTTATCATCCCTCTATCGCTCAGCTCCTCTCAGATCACACACACAGTTGCGACTCATCACACACACAGTGAAGCACACAAACATTCCCGTATGTGCACACACACACACACACACACACACACACGACGAGACAAATGAAAGCTGTCCTGTTTTCTTCATCCCAGCCGCTGCCAACTTAATTTGCAAATGAAAAGTTTTGCGAGGAGCGTCCTTTTTGCTTCTGGGGCATGGCAGTACACTGTGTGTTCGGGGATAGGGGGGGTGGGGGGGGGGGGGGGGGGGGGGGGGGGTTCGACAGAGGGTGTGTGTGTGTGTGGCAGGAGCCCAGATGAAGCAGCCCTCGCCCCGGGCTTGCTGTTCGCCCGTGGTAGCAGCAAGCCTGTTCCTTCTTCCCCGGCCCGCCGCGACCATTTGTTCCATTAACCAATCTCCTGGAGCCTCTGGTGCAAACACACACACACACACACACACACACACACACACACACACACACACACACACACACACACACACACACACACACACACACACACACACACACACACCGACATACAGTACATACTTCAACAACTGCTTGCACAGCTCATGCCACACATGGCCCTCTATCCCTCCTCCATCCTTCGCTCCATCCTTCGCTCCCTCCTCTGCTCTACTTCAGACGCATGCACCATCTTTCTTGGTGGAGGCCATATGGCCCAGTGAAGCCTGTGGATCTACAGGCACATCTGCGTATATGTTGCTGCTCTCCTTAAAGGGCTGCACAGTCAGCTGTGGACTCACACACACACACACACTGACACATACACACCCAGGGCTGACAAACACACTGCTGTCACTATGTGTGGTTAAGCAAGCGTTGGTGTTATGTTGGTCTGTCGTACATGTGTGTGTCTGTGTGTGAGAGAGTCAGTGTATGTGACCTAAGTGTGTACATGCGTAGTGATAATTGGTGAAACAGCCTGCGAACAGCTGCAGGGTGAGGAAAGGTTGCGTGGTGTTTGGTACGGAAAGCAGAGGGGAGGGGGAGAAAGAGAAGAGACGAGAGGAGAGGAAGAATAAGGAGAGGAGGAGAGGGAGAAGGAAAGGAGGAGAGGAAGAAGGAGAGGAGAAATAAGGAGAGGAGGAGAGGAAGAAGAAGAGGAGAGGAGAGGAGGAGGAGGAGAGGAAGAAGGAGAGGAGAGGAAAAAGCAGAGGAGAGGAGGAGAGGAAGAAGGAGAGGAGAGGAGAAAGGAAAAGTTGGAGATTAAAAAGGGCAAAGAGGAAGGGGAAGTGAAACAAGAAGAAGGTAAGAAGAGGGGGAGATAAGAGAAGAGAGGATGTAAATCTTCCACAGGGGAGAAGTCTGTGGAACAAACCTTCCTCTGCATGTTTCTTATATTTCCTCCAACATCAAACCTTGTTATACCCACAGACGTCTGACTGTCTTTAACTCTTGATATATAAGGAGAGAGATCAAATATTTTCCATATAAATCCAAATAGAGAATTGTTTTTAATTTATTGTGAAGTTAAAAGGATAAAAGTTGTGATTTTCGCTCAAAATAAAACTACTGTGAAACAGTTAAATTCACTGATTCTAACTGTTGCTGGAAGCCAGATATGAATTCATTATTCTAAGTTCATTATTTAAAGGATTGTTTACACTGACAAAAAAACAACTGTTCACTTATCACAAATATTTTACGAGACCCAACAACCTTCATTAACGTCCCAGATATTTATCGACGGATTTAGTTTCTTTGCCGCAGTTTTCTCACCAAGATCTTTGTCTGGTAATTAAATCAACAAACTGCTTTTTCCTTTCGTCAGAATTGTTTCCGATTTGACGACTTAATCGAATGACGTAAGAAATAAATTTAGAAAAACAGATTTTTTGTTTTTGAAATAATGCACATCCGTTCCCTGCATTTCTATTTTCGCATCTGTATTTTGTTTCACCTCCTGCCCTCAACGAGAATTATATCAAGTTAAGAGATTTAATCATTTTGTTTGTGTTTCTTCAAACTAAATAAAATGTCACAAATCAACTAAACATTCTCGAAATGGGAGTTAAATCAAATAGAGATTTTATTTCATGAACAAAACTTTAACGTGTTATTCTTAAATCAAACTGCTGATTAAAGACACACAACCTTTAAATGAATCATTAACTGGCTGCTCGTCGTCCCCAACTCTCTGCTCTGCTGCTCCGTCTCCCCTCCCTCCCCCCTCCGAGCTGTCCCCCTCGTTTTCAAAGCGCAACAACACAGAAATAGTGAAATAAATAATTAAATGGTTGCAGCAAAACATTGTGTGCGAAAAACCCCTGTGTAGTTTGGCAATCAGCTCGCCCATGTAAAAATAAATCAAGCTGATTTTCCAAATGTTTTGTGCGTGGTGCACTGCTGCCGCTCTTCGCAGCACAGATTGCAGGCCGATGGAGAGGCTGTGGGGAGGGGCGGGGCGCTGGATGATACTGAACCCACTTGCACCAGCTTGTTAACACGTACACCTTAACCCCCAAGCGGCACGGCAGGGCGCCCAACAGGCACCCGGGGGCCTGCAGGGACCAACTCACATATAACCAATGTATGGACGCACTCACAGACACAAGGCGAGGAGAACACAAGAGCGTCTATTCTGTATCATGTGTGGAGAGACTGACACTTGAACGTGAAAATGCACACATGCATATACTGTAAATATCACAGAGACACAGAGGAGTACAGAGTTCCATCAGAAAACACAAAGTTCAGTCCCGTCTCTGCAGCCTGATCACAAACGTAACTGCAACAAAACCCTGACAAATACGGTTAATCTACTTGTTATTTCGTCAAAGCTCCGACTGATAAGATAAATCATATTTGTGGCAGGACACCAGCGTCAGAGTTCACCACCTGAGAGGGATCAGCGGCAAGAGTACAACCACGTGCAGAAAAAACGAAAGCAGCAGCTGTAACGTGGATCATCGTAAATGTGAGTAATAGCTCCCCCCCCCCCCGTCTCTCCCTCGTCCCTGTGCTGTGCCTCCTCACAACAAGACGTCTAAAATGAATACATCGAAAAAAGATTAAAATACATGTATTTACTGATCAGAACTCACCTGGTGGATATCCCAGACATGTACACATTTTTCATAATCTCCCCAAAAAATCAAATACTTTGGTCAAGCGGTTTAACAGTCACTCCAAAAGAAGTGACCTCGGGTAGAAGTGAACTCCAGAGATTTTTCTAACTATCGGGAGGATTCATCAACCAACTAAGTGTCAAAGCAAAAAATAAAACTCACTAAATGCCAAGAGTGATTATTGTGGTTCAGATGGGAGAAGAGAGGAGTTAGGTGCCAACTTCCCATCCAATCTACTTTTGGCAGCCGGATTCCTACTCTGCTAAACCTCCAGAGAACATGCAATAGCAACCCGTCCACACACAAACCACCACCATAGCATATGCGGCAGAAACATACAGAATATTCCTACCCCGCACTCCTTGACAACTTTGTTTTTCTGTCTATGAAACGCACGCACACAAAAAGAGTCGCGCACACAACCGGGAGACAGCTGTGACTCGGTAAACTTTGTTTTTTGGCAGCGTCTGACTGTCGACAGGTTAACACCGGTGGGTGGTAGACAATATGTGGTGTCAGTGATGGAGCAGGAGAGAAGGGCGAGCGAGGGTGTGTACATGTGTGCGTTCGGTTGGGGTTCAGAGTAAGGTGAAGTTGAGGGGGGGGGGGGGGGTAGAGAGCCTGCACAGTGGGGCAACAACACCCACACACCCTTGCCCACGTTGGCAGAGCCAGGCTGTACGCCAGGCGCCCTGTAGAGCCACACACCAACTGGGCTCCACACTCGGGGAGGATGAGACCCCCGCAATGGGCTCGCACACTCTTCACACACATACGGATACTATAGCATAAGCAGTTTAAGCCGCAGCCTTTTTATAAGTCAGTACTTCCGTTATCGCTGCGCGTCTCTCACACACCAGAAAGTATTCTGGGATGCAGATGCCACCGAACCGGTCACAATTTATCATGAATTACCTCCTTGTTAACTCAATTATTCATGTGAGTTGTGAAGCAACGCAGCCATAAATAAATCATCTGACATATGAGCACTTAACACCTTAACCATTTTCAAGACCAACTGTTGGGCATGAGTGCAGGTGTAGTAGTTCACCAGCATAGATCTACTGATGGAAGTCTCTAATCGCAGTGTATTACATGACAAAGAGAGAATTGTTTGATGGTTCCTGATGATGCAGAAAACATCGCCGCTCTACAGAAAGCAGGAGAATTTGCGTGCGGATGACACAAACACCACGGTGTGAACAAATATTTGAACAATTCTCATTAGGAATAAACATTAGATGTGCAGAAAATAGCCGGGTTGTGGATACGCTGGGAAGAAAGTGTACTTTTCTGTGAGGGCCTGCTGCCAAGTACCTCCACTGTACAATTTAATGATGAAAATGATCTAGAAATCTATTCACGTGTGAAAAATACATCAGTTAGTGTAAAAGTAGAAGCTTTTCATTATAAAAGGAGGACAAATATCACTGAAATCATAATAACCTTGACGGGGAATTAACAAATCAATGTTTTGTGAATCCTGTTTTTTTGCTTTCAAACAAACATGTGATAAAGATGTGAGAAGATGGGTTCACAGTAGTATTGTGTGTATTTTCTCACCTGCCCTTCATAACCCGCTCTGTTGCTCCAAGTGGAAGCAGCGAGCTTCTAGACTTGTTATGGTCTCCTGGAGGTCCTTTTTCTCCACGGCCGTTTGTTTGTCTTTACGCCTGCACACACACCGACACGCATGTTAATGCAAATGCTACAGTTGAAAATATACCTAACCAACTAGAGAATACATCTTTTTTTATGTTTTATTGTCAAAGTTCCGTCTAAAATACTTCATAATCTAAGACAAGACTGTAATAAGCGGTGATGGGTCGGACCTCCAGTGAGGCTGCAGTTATGTGGTGCATCTGAACCACTAGTCCACTGGACGCCCTGAACCCCATTTCCTGCTTCACAAACTGAAACCGACCAATCAGCAGGGGGCACGGCTCATACCGTCAGACGCCGCGGGGGAGACTAACTCCTGGAACAATTCATCAGAGTTTACTTTCTCCATCTTGCTGCAACTGTCTCAGTGTTTCCTCGCTCGGCTCGACTGAGGCCGTCCAGCAGGACTTTAACCGCTACACTAGGCTTCAGCTCCAGGAGCTCAAACAACCCGAGGCACAAAACACACCAACACCACAATGCTGCTAAACTACACTGCACACACGTACGTCTGAACACTGAGTCAGTCTGTGAGCGGAGAAACTTTCACATAAAGACACGTTCAAGGTGAACGTTAGCGTGTACATGTACAGGATGTGTTATATTGATATATAAGAAATCCCACAGCGCACTTCAGTGTGTGTATTGTGTCCACGTGTCCTGTAGCTGGTGAGGCCAGTGCGGTCTGGCAGTGCCAGATTGGGGGCTGTCATGTGACTAATGTGCAGCACAGCTCCAACAGCTGACAGGACACTGGGCCCAGGGTCACTGTCATACACACAAAGGCACGCACGCACACACACACACACACAAAGGCAGCCCAGATGGAGAGCTGCGCAGGCCTGCTGTGACTACTGTAGCATCAGGTTAACGAGAAAACAGGTCAGAATGGAAAGCAGTGTGTAGTGTGTTGACGTGCTCTGTCCAAACAGCCTGAATCGATGATGCTCCGTGACAAGATGACATGGACGTCCAGCAGATAGAGGGAATAAACAACTGAGCCACGGAAGGAAACAATGAAAAAACAGACGCTTTGTGTATCGACGCAAGTTTTAAGCATTTCAACTGGAAGAAATTTCTTTTTTTTTTTGTGGAATCAGGATGAAGGATGTTGTAATGAGAGAATCAAATGCTGACCTGTGTTTTTCTGCCATCTCTTCCAGTTGTGCCACAAGTCTGTTGCACTCGTCCCCCATCTTCTTGATCTTGGAATTCTGGGAACTCAACAGACCGTCCTGCTCTCCAACTGCAATCAGTCATGGGAAAAAGATGTTGGTTACATCGAGGTTAACCATCGCAGGAGGACTTTGTTTGGCTTTCAGGCCTAATGAATCCTCACCTTGACCCAAACAAAACTGAGCCAAACCCAAGTAAATTAACTATTTCGATTTGAATTATTATTCCACTGCAAAAAGAGATGGACCTGGACAAATATGATTGTAACACAATAACAGTGAAGTAATAAAATAGCCATGAAACAAAAGCTAACACAAACATGACTTCATATTTCTTAAATATTTCTTTCTGAGAGAAGAGGAGAAACAGAGTAAATTCTACTGAAAGGATGATGTAAAGAACAGCGGCAAAACAGATGCTGTAATTGGCATTGAGAAGAATAGAAACAAAAATTAACAACGTCCAGCACGAGTGATGTGTTACGAGTTAAATTGCCAGCAGATTATTTAGTCTCAAAGTTAAGACCAAAGCCAAAAAAGTGACCAGGATCTGATTTGTGTTTTGAGATCTGGATATTTCATGAGCAAAATTATTTCAAATTCACTGATCAAAACAAGTTGCAGAACAAGTTTGAGTTTATACCTAAAGCATAAAGAATGTGTGTGAATTACATTTGTGTTTTTCCATTGCCAAATCAAATTGAATGATTCCCTATAGTTACAATTTAGGAGGAAAAAACAGTTTATATACAATAATAATGGTAGGAAATACAAGTTTAAAGGCTTGGCTTTGAGAGCCTCATGGCTTCTTCTCTGAACGTTTCCAAGAGGATGCCAAACAAATGGCTTCAAACACCAGAGAAAAAACATCCACGTTGAGATGAATATTGAAATCTTTTGTAACAAATACCGCAGCGAAAACAAGATACATATGTCTGTTTGAATGTGTTCCCAACAAGTCTTTTGTTGACGTTCGCAGAACTGTTCAAAGAGCAGGAGATGAACTGAAAAACAAAAGTACAGATAACACAGAATGGAGATATTAAGTGACTGTGGACGGTAGAACACGGTGCAGAGAGAGAGAGAGAGAGAGAGGGTATTGTTGTTTGAAAGCTCTCTCTCTCTCTCTCTCTCTCTCTCTCTCTCTCTCTCTCTCTCTCTCTCTCTCTCTCTCTCTCTCTCTCTCTCTCTCTCTCTCTCTCTCTCTCTCTCTCTCTCTCTCTCGTCCACTCATGGGGGCCTCTTTCTGAACAATCCAACACTGGCCTTTCATCATTTCTTTGAAATGATCCACGTCTCGCTCTCCAACATATGTCTGCTCTTTTAAAAATAACAATGGCTGCCGTTTGGATTGAGGGAATGATCCACCTGCTCCGGCATTCTGTTACAGTCAAGCGCAACCAAAAACACCAAGGACTTGCAGTCTTTGAAAAGTAGCTCAGACTTGTGAAGTTTTTTTTTGTGCATATAGTAGAAATTGGGGGAGGGAGAAAGATAAGACAAAAAAATGAGGAAGAGCGAGGTAGATCTGTGAATGTGATGCAAAAACGTTTACTGTCCCCGCAGGCGGAATTTTGACTACACAATTTTTCCATCTTTCTCTACATGCTACAGAAATACTATTAAAATACAAAGGGGGGATTATGACTGGGAGAGGTGTAGAGGTCAGAGCCCACTAATGTTTCATTCCTTGCCGGGAATGTAATATTCATATTTTAATGGCAGCCCTTTGCTCCTCCAAAGTGAGTTGCTGCATTACATAATTTAATCCAGTATACACAAATCACAGCCATAGGTAATGCATGGAGTGCAAACACCGGATGCTGCAGAGAACGACTCTTATCTGCACAGAGATGCACACACACACACACACACACACACACACACACACACACACACACACACATGTACACTCAACAAAAGTTTGGTCAGTGCTGGAAAAGTTGTATGAAGAATGGTAATTAGCCGAGCAGGCTTTGAATGCGTCTGGCCATGCGTAGTCCAAAAAGAACCCTGGGACACAGAAACACAGCAGAACTGGCACTGAAAACAAACAGAGGAAAAATGAGGGAGGGATGAGGCATGGCAGGGAAGGGGGGGACGGAGAGAAACACAAAATCTGATATCATCTAGAGGCTGCTCTGTACGTATTTTATTCAAAAAAGAAACATGAAAAAAAAAAAATCTGACGGGGGGGAAAAAAGGTGGATGGATGGAAGGACAAACGGATGGACAGGGAGGCGGGATTTGGAGAGCAAGAAAGCTAATTATCCAGCTCGTCTGTTGGGTTGCACGGGGAGAGGAAGTGATGCGAGCTACTAAAGGACGTCCACCCCTCCATCCCCTCCCCATCCACAGTTTCCTGCTGTGCTCTGATGTCAGCTCTCTTTAGACAACATGTGTGCTGCCGACACGCGCCAGAAACAGGCCCTTTGTTTACCCCCCCCTCCCCTCCTCCCCTCCTCCCTCCTCCCTCCATCCATTCCTCCCTCTATACCCTCCATCTTTGTTCTGTGTACCAGCAGGCTCCCTGTTTGTTGAAGTTAACCACAGGTAAATAAAAAGATAGGAGAAGGGGAGAGGGGAGGGAGGGGGAGAGTCGTTGAGGGCGGGTGGTTGTGTGTGTGTGTGTGTGTGTGTGTGTGTGTGTGTGTGTGTGTGTGTGTGTGTGTCGGGGGGGGGGGTGTCCAGATGGTGCAACAGATGTGCTAGCAGCAGCAGCTCTGCTGTGCAGACAGACAAGGAGCTCTGAGCCGGGGTCTCTCTGCACCGCTCCCATCACCTTCCCTCCGCTCTGCCCTGTGATTCTCTCGTCTCCTCTCTCCACTTCTGTTTTGCTCCGTTCCGCTCGTTTGAGGTCACTTCAACTCGGTCTCGTTCAGCTCAGATGATTTGTGTTCCTGTCCGTCCCCTCCCACTCTGGTCATGTTGTGATGAAGGTTAGTGAGGTGGCACAGTAAGAGGGAAAAACAATCTTTTAACTGGAAGACGCAGGTTCAAGACCCCGTCCCAGCAAACATCCTCCCTGCTGAAGTGTCCATCAGGAGGACCCCAGCTCAGGGCTGTGATCCTGTAGCTGAGCCTGATCATCTCTGCTGTTTTTGCAGGGCTGGATAATCTGACTCTGGGCTCCATCCTGTGTGGTTCTCTTTTATTCTCCCATTCTCACCTCACACTCATGCAAGACAACTAAACGCCTGTGAGTAACAATTACCAACAACCTACTGATATGCAAATTTGAGAACTTGCTGTGATGTAGCTGTGTAGAGATGCTCTGAAGAA
Source organism: Verasper variegatus (assembly GCA_026259375.1). Lineage (NCBI taxonomy): Eukaryota > Metazoa > Chordata > Actinopteri > Pleuronectiformes > Pleuronectidae > Verasper > Verasper variegatus. Next base: position 17,789,555 of record CM048050.1, read on the forward strand.
TGCCTGGCTCTCCACTGAAACCCTTTTAATGCCGTCCTCTGGGAAGTCTGATCCCAAATATCCTCTGGATGTGGCTCCATCATGGCAGCCGCACACGATCTGGTGTGCTAATGGCCACCAGAGACTAACTGAAATGTCTGAGTGGACTGAAATTCACTGACTGATATCTATTATCACATCACATGAATGTAATGTGTGCTGGAGCCTTTCATCCACAATTGCTTTTGTCTTAACTTTTACAAAAAGCGAGGAAAACGGACTTTTCTTGTTTACGTCTCTATCGCACGAGAAGCAAATACATACTATTCAAGATAAACACCAGTGCATTTACAGAATGAATCTAGTAGCACAAGTGATCAGAAATGAGCTGCCAATGTGTCTTCAGTACATTTGTAGAGTAAAAAAATGATGAAGGAGAAGAACGTTCCACCTCAGTGCTTCTCGTGACAGAGCTGTGGAACAACGCCACCGTGATGCAGCCTCATCCAGTGAATATGCAGGACTTTAAAAGGTGGTTTGTTAGTGAGCACACTGTGGAGGACAAAGGAAAGGTGTGTGGACAGTATCTCCACTGTTGAAGTGAAGCCCACGCAGGACGCACTGACCTCTCTGCTTGTATTGAGCCTCGGATCGCTCCAGTAACGCAGTCATGTTTCGGTGACTCTCCTGTGCCGAGAGGGTTGTAGACTCCATCATCTCCTTGTGAGAGCGTTCAGCACTCTTTACTTTATGCCTTGGGAAAAGAAAAGTAATAATCTCTGTTACAATTTCCACCTGATATCAGCTGTATAGTAACTGCAATGACGATCACATGAATATTGGCATTGTGTACGTATACTTTTTACACAAGCTAAGCGTCGTCAAAGTAGCATGGTGTGAATTAGATGCACATAACTTTGCCTCTTTTTTTTTCAAACACTGCAACTGAATGTTAGTCTGTGCTTGAGAAGACTGATGACTCATGTTCTGCTCGTGGAGGAGCATTAAAAACATTTCCACATCGTCAACAACTTCTGTCTTTAACATTTTTTTTTTTTTAAATCATGAATTCAAAAGCATAATTAAATACTGCATTTTAATTAGTTTAGCTGACCATGATTTGAAGTATAAGCTGATTTTACTGACAGTCATTTAAAGATGTGTGTATCAAATATAAGATTGACAGAGGACCACAGTCTTGTTTTGTTGGTGGATCACAGATTGTAGCTTTAAATGGCTACTAATTAAACAGGCTATGAGAAACACTTAGAACGTAATATACTGTACATTAGCAGCTGTGAAAGCAGTACATTCAATAATCGCTCTCACGATTCGACGTGCAAAGGGAGAGTGAGATTGAAAACCTCGGATCACACTCAGTGTTGATTAACACGAGTATGAAAACCAGATCAGGCCAATACCAGTGCCCTGTTCAGAGTATATATATATAGTTTGGATTCAGCAGCTGCATTTCTATGTACATTCCAGCATATATGACAACCATTGCTGGTACAAAAGAGGTAGAGGGTTGATTTGTGTGGAGGATATCAGTGGAGGAGACGAAAGAGAGGACAGAGAAGAGGATGACAGAAAAGACTCAGGGGGTTGAAGTGTCAGGCCACTGTCAGCTCGAAGACCCCTGAGTGATACTGCAGCTGTCTACGACACACACACACACACACACACACACACACACACACACACACACACACACACACACACACACACACACACACACACACACACACACACACACACACACACACACACACACACACACACACACACACACACACCGCATCCATTACAGACCAGTCCAGGAGAAAAGCTTTATCCTCTGATTAAAAAAAAACTAAATCAGGAATAAAGTTTTTAACAGACTTTGCTTAAGCAACTTGTGGTCCTGTGCATGTACTGTAAACTCGATCAATCTGATTCAATGGTACACACTCCACACTTGTGCTGAACACACACGTAACACTGAGTCGATCAGTCTTATCCACTTTTTACAGATATTTCGAGATCTGAACCATAGAAGGTCTCAACACAAACAACCGGTTTAAACACCGTTCTTAGCTCCCACACCGATATTTTTGGTAGCGATAATATCTCCTCAATTTCAACTCACATTCGTCTGAATTTCAATCTCGAGCAGGTAAGATGCGAGCTAAGGTGCCTATCCCCGTTGGCTTTGAACAACACTGCATTTCACTCCCGTTTGAACCAAACTTTGTGACACAACTGAGTCCAAATGTACCCAAACAACAGAGGAACAGACAAAGAAGGAGAGAAGAGAACAACTACAAAGACAGGAAAATCGAACAAATAAACAAAACTCTTCCTGAAGTCCAAAGGCGCTAATGAAGAGAGAATTCTCCAGTTTAAGTGAAAACTTTTCTCCCCTGCAGTGCTTGGCCTGCATCTCTAAAGTGACCGCGTCTGTCTGTTCCTCCGTGTGTGTGTGTGTGTGTGTGTGTGTGCGTGTGTTCTCCTGCTGTCCTGCTGTCTGGGGTGTGAAAGCGGGTGGCGGGTGTGCAGGGGACACAAGGAGACTGTGTGTGTCTGTACGTGTATGTGTGTATGTGTGTGTGAGTGAATGAACCCCCGCTGGGCTTGAACAGCAGCCTGAGCCACCAAAGCGCACACCAGGGCTCAGCGGGAGATGGCGGGCAGGCGTTGCCAGCCATTTGGTCCTGCAAGAGGTTCCAGGGGGCCGTGTGTATTTGCGTATGTCTATGTGTGTGTGTATAACTGAGGGAGGGGGGGGGGGACTCACACCAGACCTGTTTACCCACCAATTAGCATCAGACAGACCGCCAGAAAGTTCCAGCAGTCAGCAATAGAGTGGTGGTGAAGAGAAGGAGGGTGACAAAAAAAAAAAAAAAAAAAAAAAAGCCGAAAAAGATAGATAAGCAAAAAGACAGAGAGCAACACATTTGGCATCTGTTTGGTCTTGCTGATCTACTGAACCAACATGTACAACCTCATACTCTCATACACAACAGAACCGACTCCAGACCTTCACTTCTGGGTGGAAGTGAGGAGACCTTGAGGAGGGGTCGGTCAGGCCTGAGAGTTTAGAAAAGTTCATGAAAATCAACTTGGAAAGATGTGCGGTTCCCTCGCCGGCGCCATTTTGTGCTCCCAATCAAATTCAACATGTTTACTTGCAAATTGCTCACAAAATGGCTGCTGATGAGCACTGTCAAATTAAAACAGATAAAAAAGAGAAAGTAAAGTCAGTCGAGAGCCGAGCCCCGGAGCGAGCGTGGAGGGCGGCGGGAAGAGCAGAGGCTGAATATGTGGGGCTGGAGCTGGATAATTCTCCCTGGACAATAATCTGCCTTCCAGCTAATTGGTGAATGGGCTCTGGGTTGCTGCCTGTGGCAGGAACTCCTGTTTGGGCCTAGGAGGCAATAGACTGAATATTGAGTTAGAGGATAGCTGGGCCTGTTTGTATATGCCTGGCCTGATGCGCTGAAGGACAGCTTGATAAGTATGGCGAGAGCTGCATGGGCCAGGGGCCTAAGGTAGACTGGAATGGCTCTGGGGCTGCGGCCAGGTACAGTGGCTGCTGGGTAAGTGGGAGGTGGCAGAGGCGGTGGATGGCTGGCTAGCTGGCTGGAGTGGCGAGGAAGAAGAGGGGGCCCAGTCCACACTGCCTGCCTAAGTGGGCACTATTCAAGCTGTTGCCCATTAGATGTGGGGTGCCAGGGCCTGACCAAGCGCAGAGTTTGCAGCACCCCATGGTGCAGCCGGGATCCCATGCCAGAACCACCAAATGCCGCGGTTTATCAGAGAACGAGCACAAATTGGAGTCAGACGGTGGACTTGGAGGAATAGAAGACATTTGCAAACGCCAACACCACTGACCGCTGTTAGGACCCAAGTAAAAGTGACTATATCCTCTCTCAACGCAATACACATAAACACACATGCAAACTGAAGTTATACATCGACATGATTGATGAAGCTCTTCTCAACTTTGAGAAGCTTATTGGAAGCGTTCAGTTTCCAAACCAAGAGAAGAGGAAACACACATGAGAACTAATCGAAAACTGAAGTGTACAATCCCTGAAATCGCTGCATATTCATATTTATGCTCTGCAATGATCCTGGGCTGCAAAATAACAGGTGTGAAATTAGCATACAGGTTAACAGATTGCGAACTCAGCCTATAGCACATACATACAAACTCACAAGCCTCGTTCGCAGCAAAGAAGACGGACTGTTGTCAGACATTGATGATCACTGCAGAGCTGAGGAGACGGCGAAGCACGAAGAAGACGAATAATACTACGGTATAATAATACTTCGGTACATAAATACATTATTGTCTGTACATTTTAAAAGTGTCTCAGGAAGTAAAATGTACAGATTTGTGTCATAGCTCTCACGTGTGACGCTGCTCCTAATAAACAATGAATGATCTATGTTTTACTTTTAAAATACTTTTTTAAATATTCACCCAAACTCAAACTATCACTTCGCTGTTGATATGATGCGATTGACAAGAACTGACACCGTACTATAAAATTACAACTGTTAACTATTTGCTCGCATATCAACAGCAACAAAAAAAAAAATAGTGACACTCGCAGTGATTCATTTTAGTGGAGGAATTCCAGCAGATCCACGGCTATTTATGATAGACTGCATCAATCAGGCCGCATTAATATTCAACAGTTTGATACGCAGCAACTACAAAGAGGATGTTCTGCTTATGTGCGAGTGCGCTTGTTTATGTGTGTGAGACAGAGGCCTTGTGCGGGCCTATCTAACCGCCACTGCCAACAATAGACGAGCGCAACCGCCGAGAAAACAAGGTGACATATTGAGCGTTTGTTTCGCTGCATATCAGTGATGCTGCGCACAGTAAACATCTGAATTGTGTCGTGTTGCCCGGCGACATGCGGTGTTACCCATTTTTTTTCTCTCATGCACCTCAATGTGTTTTTAGCACATTTTTATGAAACCTCAGATTGATGTAATCACCCCGAGGTTCAATCAGTCTGTCAGTCACTCTGCTCCCATATTTTTCGCCCCTAACACCCCCCCCCCCCCCCCTTCATCTCGCGGCTCAAATTTATGAAACAAAGCCACGGCAAACAGAGGCCGCCTGATGTAGCCCCACCGTTTGTTTACTCTCTGCCCAGCTGATATTTCTCTCTATCTGTCCATCTATCCATACAGAGCGCTCTCATCTCTGCTCCGATCTTTCTTTTCTGCCGTTTCCATCTCTCCCTCCTCCCTCCTCTTTTCCCTCCCACCCTTTTTTCCTGTAACTAAACTGGCTGTGTCTCTCTCCATCTGCTGGTTCTTCCTTCAGCGGCCCTGCACCTGTTCACACCTCCTCTCCTGTTGGCCAGCCCCCCCCCCCCCCTTTTATCTCTCTCTTTTGCTCTCTCTCTCTTTTGCTCTCTCTCTCCCTCTCTCTCTCTGCTCAGTACGATGCTGCCAGGCCCATTCCTGGCTCAGTTAGCCTCTCTGTCATTCAATCCATCTGTCGGCAAGTCAACTTTGTTTACAGCGGGCGGCCCAAGCCTCTATTCTTCTTCAAGGAGCACGAAAGCCCCCCCCCCCACCACCACCACCACCACCACCACCAAGGTCAGCGGTGAGCCAATCGTGGCCGAAAACTGAAAAACGGCAAATGTTAAGCATATGGACAATAACACTCTTGAGATATGCACATCTTAAAAGCTGTTTGTAACTCTCTCATGCATATGAATAAACACATATATACATACAGTTATAAATACGCATGACCCCCGCAGATACAAACATTTGCTGTTACAGCACACATTCCCTCAGAGAAGAACGCAGCTCGAGACCGAAGTAATTAGCTGCTGATTGGCCTCTGTCATCGTCTCTCTGCACAGAAAGCAGAGAGACGAGAAGTTTAAGATTTAATTGGCACGGATGATTGGTGGTCTTAATACAGGAACACAGCGGACCGGCGGCGCAGGCATCTGTGATTTTTAAAAATAAACCCACAGCATACGTACAGTACTCTCCCCTACAGACCCAGTCCAAGAAAACCAGGAATCCACGTCAGTGTCAAATCTGTGCCCTGCAGAAACTGTTGTGGGGAACATATGTGGTGGAGCTGAGGGTCAAATCAATTTTAGCTGATGGAGGAAATGTCTAAAATTGTTTTCTTCAGGATAACACCAGGGTGAATAATAGATGCATATGAATATTATAGCATATGAATAAATACTGCATATTGTAATAAATTATATGGTGAGAAGGATTTTGTAAGATCATGAAAATTTATAAAAAAGTAAATAAATCATCTGCAGGAAACGCGTGCCAACTTTTCTAAAATAAACAAATTCAAGATTAATAGCGAAAGTTTCGCATAAGGATAAACGGAGCTGTGCGAGAGAAAGAAACACGTTCAGAAACATCACATTGAGTCTTCTCTCCTCGTGTGAACACAATCCACCCAGTGTTGGAATTCGCTTCACACCTGAGACATACCTGATGTTGTTTCAAACACCCCTCACCCCTCCCACACGCTCTGAAACTTAGGGGCCACAGGCAGGAAGGAACATGCGCCATCTCGCTCTCCAAACCCGACCCAGCAAACTTCAGTCAACTCCTCTATCATCCCCTCACTTTCCGCACCTCTTCATTTCTACTCCTTCTCCCCTGTCCTCAGTCTCTGTACTCCTGGGCCATTAGATCAGATGCTCAGTGAGGGAGAGGGTGGCCATTGAGGTGGAAAACAAAGAGAGGCGTTTTTTAAACTCAGCAGGGGAGACTCAGGCTGGAGTTGGCACCGGAGATTTGTGTCCGGATCACACACACACACACACACACACACACACACACCATGGCCAGCCTCACCACTCTTCTCCTACACCCCCCTCTGTCTCACTTATACAAATAAACTTCCTCCATATGCTCCAAAAACCTTCTCTCTGCATAATTTCCCATGCATCTTCCACTTTTTCCATTCTCATCTACATCTACTTTTATCTATTTGCCCTGATTTACATTTCCAGCCTCACCTCCTTTCAAATCAGCCATATTTCTACAAGTACAGTAAACCTTTACTAAGAGCCTGCACAAAATAGCATCACTTTTAGGGCTGTGTTTTATGTGTCAATTTCTTTTACCTTTTTCACACAGCGGAAGAAGGCGCACATCAACATGCATAAATATAGCTTTCTATTTTTGGGCCTATTTTATAATGTATATGAATATGAACAAAATCTCTGTGTGGCAATTTAGCAACAGACCTTTTAAGATAAGATTACACATTACTGTCCAAAGTTTCTCCTGCTTCCCAAGATAAAGAAAATACATACAACAAAAAAAATGGACATTAATCTGTTTGGTATTTCAAAAGTGTAGTAAAATCAAGCCAATGAGAAATGTCTTCTTTTTGGTCATTGCTTATGAGAGTCGCTACACAAGAAACAAGGGTTTTTTCAAAGGTCACGGAACATAAGCAGCTCTGACTGATACACCCAGAGCCGGATGTGTCGCCTGTCCCCACTTTCCTTTTATCACACCCTCTGCATCTCTTCCTGAACCTCCAGTCTTATCCTCCTGATCATTCAGATGAAATGGTGCAGATGCGGGCACTGCCCTGCTACCTATGAGGCAACGCTTGGCACTGATGTGGTCACAAAGGGCACAAGGGATGAATTGAAGACAAGAGAATAAAGGAGAACAAAGAGCAGCTTTCTGAAGTGTGAAAAAATGAAAAAGGATGATAAGATAAAGGGATGGATCAATCAGGGAAAAGAGAGTGTCAGAGGTAAATGAGAGAAACGAGGGGGACAGAAGAGCAGAGAGAGGTTCTGTCATGTTGGATGAAAGCCTGTGCCTACTGGGCAGTGTGGAGTCACTGATGGTGCTACCCTCAACTTTGTGGGATGGCATAAAGTTGGCCAGATAGCACACACACACACACACACACACACACACACACACACACACACACACACACACACACACACACACACACACACACACACACACACACACACACACACACACACACACACACACACTGGAACATGCAGTAAAGCATAACATATTTTAAAACCCCCTAGTAGGGTATTCGGTATTTCAAGATAGATGGTCAGATGTGTAAGAGGTGGCTTTAGCATGCAAGGTGCACGGACAAGAAGAGATGAACCCTGTATGAAGTGAAAAGTGGACGGTGGATGGATGACAGAGGGCTGGTGCTCTCCCTCTCCCTCTGTCCTCCAGCCGTACTGTGTGTATGTAGGCCAGTGTCCCAGGGCACACTTGGCTGAGGTGACAACAGTTGTACCCGACAGATTTGCCTCCATCTTGCCTGAGGTCTCCCAGTAAGCGATCTGTCTATTCCATCCATTCCCAGCCCTGCAGGATGGGCAGATTACAGCTCGGTTTAATAATCCCTCTACTTTTAGTGCGTGATTTTCCACTGCTGAATTTATAGCTTGCACAAATTAACCTTTATGATAGTTCTGGTGCAAATGAGTTGATGCTTTCACAGAGTTAGAGCAAGCAAGATATTCTCACTGGGGCTCATGGTATCATTTATCTTCTGCCAAAAAAACTGATGATAGAAGGATGGATGAAGCTGTGGAGATATAGACACCTGTCTCCATCTACCTATCTAACACCGGACATGCATGAGTCGACAGCGGAGGAAAAGTTAAGAGAAAGAGCCACACAGGTGAAATGACAGCAGTTATATCTAAACTCCTGATTCCCCCAAAAGAAACTGCATCCTTGTGCTCATCATGAAATGTGTGATAAAATACTTTTAAACAAACACACAAGAAACATACTTTATCAGAATAAACATCATAGACCTTAAATAAAGACGGACGATATGACAGCTCCCCTCAAATTGAAGCTGGCTGCATTCTAGGTCATACCCCCGGCCTCCTACATGTTAGTGGACGGGACATGGACCAAACTATAAAGTCACAGTGGTGTACAAACCGATAATTCTGGTTTTAATTGGTTATTTGGTGCTTTAAAAACCGGGTGAAACATCAGAATTAACAGCTAAGTCCTAATCATGATCGGTTGAGCGTGTTTATACATGGGACCTTGGTACTGTTGCTCCATCCCACGATTACTAGAGTCCAGACTCACAAATCACATCCAAAAAGCAAGATGGCAGCACCCACACCTGCGGTATTTTAGTACAGCTGAAGGAAGTAGAGTCATGCTGTCCATCTTCATATACAATCTATGGTTAACATGTGTACAAGATTGAAAAGAGGATGGTTAAGTTGAGATATAAGAAAATGTTCCTGCTCAAGAGGCCTCATTTTTATAGATCTTGCCCTGCCTTCTACTGCTATCTCCATTTAGTACTCAGATTTACAAAAAATGCACAATTACTGTCAACTATATTAACACAAATAAACACACAATTAAAGACCAGCGACAGAAACATGCAGCTGTGAGAGAGACATTCAGACAGTGTGACAGAAAGACAAAAGGAAACCAAGGGTCAAAGAATCTGAAAGATTGAAAAGACTGAGCAGGTCTCGACAGATTCAGCCAGAGAGGCAGCACGAGTGCCGGAGAGAGAGGTGAGAAGGCAGGATGCGAGAGAGGGTACTCCGACAGTGAGGAGAGAAGAACGCAGCAAGGTCTCGTCACCGGGCCAACGGGCCCACCACTGTCAACATCATGGCACTCTGCGATACACACACACACACAAATACACGTGCACAAACACACACGGCTGGCCGACGGCCCTCCCAGCTGCCCTATCCGTAACTGTCTGATTAGTTGTGCTAAGCAGCCCCTCCCCTGCCAACCATGGTGCCATCTGCTACCCAACAACATGGCTGCCGACCAGACACGCAAACACACACACACACACGCGCAAACACACAAATACACACAGCAAGACTCATACCTGGCACTGCCCCGCTGCTGTCACACAGAGACACACACATCAAACTTCAGAGACACAGGTGTAGCCCAGAGGTATCAACACTTAACATTAGCACAAAGGCATGCACGCAAACTCATCTAATTGCGCGCTCGCAAACGAGTCAACACACACACACACACACCCACACACCCACACACAACACAACACAACACAACACAAGGCTCTTCAAGCATGTGCTCACACACGCGAGGGAAAGTCACACACACAGTTGCTGTAGAGGTTGTGTGCGAGCTTGTGCCGACAGTGGTGAGGCTGTAATGCCAGGTAGAAAGAAGGATGCCGTGCGTGAGCGTTTGCTGGCAGCGCTTGAAGGTTCATTATGGCCCCCACCTCTCCTGAGTGACTGCAGCCCGCATGGCGCCCCGGCCCTTTTATTCCGGGCCGTGATTGGACAAGGGCTTCCCGCCGAGTTGGTTTGCAGCAGTTTTGTCGCGCCCAGATTTCACTCGCTGCTCAAAGCGAGCCTCTGGCGGGACGTGGCATCTGCTGCCTCACCTTCCTCATTTACACTTCTCCGCCCTCACACACACACACACACACACACACACACACAGTTTTGTTCACCGCCTTTCCAGACCTTGATATCACCATGTACAACTGAGAGGGGGGGGGGGGGGGGGGGGGGGGAGAGAGAGAACTAAGTGGAGGTACAGAGAGAGAGCAGCAGCGTGACATGTTTAATTGAGTTTGGGGAAGTCTGTGTTTAAGAAACACAGCGGTTGGTATGGAGCTTCATCTGGCGGCAGCGTTTCTCGCTCCACTTCTTAGCATCTATCTTATATCAGGTCACAGTGTGGAGTGTGACTTTTAAAACTTAGGAACTCTATCTCTCCTTCTAAATCTGTATACCTTCCTTACCTGTTTGTTTCACCCAGCATTCTATTAATATTGATAAATGCACATCAACCCTCATCACGTACCGTTTTCTGTTAGTGACGGGGCCCATTTTGTGCTGCCATGTTTATACCTCGTCTCTTACTTCTCAAGTTATTCTGGGTGAAACAGTATTTAGGAATGCTGCTAAGATAGGCAGCACTGTTAAAGCAGTCGACAAGACTTGAATTTACATATTTGACCTGTAATACAATGAGATAAAATCTAATATTTACAGTTTGTCCACTGTTCTCTGAATGTTGAAAATGTTGTGTGATGTCAAAGATGAAAGTTGAAGGTCCATTGCCTAACAATAATACTTTCAGCAGTTGTTCTCCTTGCTGGGCAAGGCCGTGCCTCCTTTCCTTCTATCTGACAGTTTCCCACACACTCTCTAATGGCAAACTGAAGGTGTTTTCCTGTGGCCTACCTATACCCAATCCACTGAGGGTTTTCTTCAAAGGTCGCAGAAGCTTCAGACCAAGCCCATAACACTTCCTCCACTTCTCGTGTCCACCATTCTTGGGGCGCTGCCACTGAAAACGCCTGTGCACGTTTCATTGCATCAGATCTGCCTGCCAACCTCACCGCCTCCTGATCAAACTCACTACAGGGGAGAGTTTTGGCTGAAAGCATCTGCCGTTCATGATACAGAGACACAGATCAAATTATATGGACAGTCATGCTTAGACATTTCCTGGGCCAGCAATCCATATTTAGGAGTGCTAGGTGAGAAAGTGAAGAAAACTTATTCACTGACGGACTTTCAGCTCCAGGTCCGTCCACAGCTCTAAGCGAGTGCCTTCACGAATGAGGATGCTTGATTTCACGGGGATAACGGAACTGGTGGATGATTTGGGGCCTTGCAGACATTTCAAACACAAAGCTGGCACACAGGCCTCAACCAACCATGGATACACTAACGCAGAAGTTATGCTGGGCAGTATTCACTGTGGCCACCGGGTTCTATGATCACAACATAGAGAAGAAAGATGGCCAGGAGGTGAGGAAATAAGAAAAGAAAGAAAGTGAAGAAAGACAGGCGCAAACAAACAAAACAAACTTGGTAAAGCCCACTGCTGGGCTGGGGCCGGGACTGGATTGTGTGTGTGTGTGTGTGTGTGTCAATGTGAACAGAGTGGCGGGGATTAGGACAGATCCTGGGCTGTCCAACTCACAGCTGGCTGATGATCCAATCCTGGAGCACAGCACAGCGCACCAGCCGCCATGGGACACATGGATGCCGTGCATGCATCTGTGTATGTGTGTGTGTGTTTGTGTGTATAGGCATGTGGATTCGACTGATGTGCATATCAGCGCTGCACATTTGCAGGCATGCAGTTGTACAAACAAATATGAGCGTGTGTGTGTGTGTGTCAGTGTGTGTGTTTCTCAGAAAGGAAGGTAGGGCTATCAGAAATCAAACAGAGGCTGTCTGTGCTTCATGTCCCCTGTTTGAAGATGGGCTGTGATCATTTGGGCCATGAGAGGAGCACAGAATGAAAGAGGGGAGTGAGCAAGTTGCAAAGAGAGAATCAAAGAGCTGCCTCCGAAGGCTGGTCATACAAATGCCTTCCAGGCTCGCTACTGTGAATCTCACACTCTTGCTCTCTAAGAACACACGAAAACACAGCTACACAAACCGACCCACTGCAAAATACAAAGACTCGTGCGTGGCTCTGTAGTGAACAACAAGCGAGGGCAAACAGAGGCACGACTACGAGTAAACTACATGTAGAGTCTGCATAACCCCAGAAGGTCCACAGATGGACAGAGAGAGAGCGGAAGAGGCAGAGGCAGACAGAGGGAGGGGACAATCGCTGGAGGTTTATTTGTGAAGGCTGGAGCCGCATGAAAAGCAATAGAGAACATGACAAGTGAGGGAAAAAAGTAGAATACCAAAAAGGGTGAAAAAACGCAGTGCTGGCCTGAGGAGAGGAAAAGGCTGTGACCAAATGTAAGAAGGTGTGTGTGTGTGTGTGTGTGTGTGTGAGTGAGTGTATGTGTGTATGAAGCGCTCCAAATATGTCACGCTTCCAAGTTTTGTTTGATGCCCTCCTTCATCTGCATGTAGCTTTAAAAAAAACACTGCTTATTATATGTTTTAACACTTTATATATTTTATATTTACAGATATGGCAGGAGAGATAGAAGAAGATGGATGGAAAGAATTCATGGGCTGCCAATAAAATGCCAGGTTTGGGAAAAATAATCATGTTTCAAAACTGTGATGAGAACAGAAAACCAAATCCTCAGTGTGTCCTCAGTCGACCTTTTTCTGTTTCAGTATTCACCACACTGAGAAACTCATGCAATGACGAAAATAATATCATTAAGTGACCCAGTGATGACCAGTAGCTGCTCTAAAGCTAAAGATGTCATTTGTGTGTGTTTTTATGTGTAAGGCATCAGTACGCTTCAAGCTAAGTGCTTGTCAGATGATCGAACATCCTCTAAACCTTTTTACCGTCACCCACAACGACTGGTGAGGATGTGCAGGGGTGAGAAGCAGCTTCCAAATCTCCCTCAGGCTCAGATTGTTTGAAATTCTGCTCCATTATCTCCATTTATGAACAATTATTGTGCCTCTCTGTGAGAATAAGCCTTCAAATCTGGCTGTTCAAAGCAGTTATTAACCGTTTTTGCTGAATATGATAATCAGTCAATATAGTGCTGGGGGTCTAAGAGATTTATTCTGATTAATTAAAAAAAGAATAAACCAAGAGGTCAATTAATAATATCAGTGAAGTACTTTTTGTACAATGGCATTTATATTTTTCTTTCTATCCACATTTAACCACATTTACACACCCCACATCCTGAACCCCTCATGATGTTTTCACGATTATCTTTCCTAATAATTAATAAGTGTGAATGTTCAGACTACAGAAATACTTTATCAGAGCATATCAGTAATATTAATGAGATATGCCACTTTGACAAATGTGATAATTCACTTTAGTTTGAGGCTAAATATGCATTTCGGCTGAGCAGCATTGTTTGCTCTAACTATCTTAACAAGATTTAAAAAGACAAACACTAGATTACTGTAGCAGTGACATTCCATCTGTATACCCTAATATAAATCTCAACTACTATTCCTAAATACAACCCACGCTTTAAGCAAAATTTGTTCTTTAAAAATAGGATAAAGACCTGCAGGCTATTTTTATTATCTTTAGCATTTAAGTTTATTTCAGCTCCTTGAACGCTGTTGCCTCCTATTTAAGTGCATCAATACATTTATATTTCTAACATTCACAAATGTATCACTACAGGATATTTGTTTCTTCTCATTTTGAACTGTAGGAAAATAAATTACAAATTGAATCACTATCAGAAGTGGCTTTCACTGCTAATAACCAATTGAATTTGAATGGCCACATGCTCGGCCAAGTCAACAGCTGTCAAACATCCCGTTTGCATCTGCGGACAGATAAAACTATGAACTCTCTCATGCACATACACTTGCACACATGGCAGTAAAATGGTTTAGTCCAGTGGCTCCTCTAGCACAGGTCAAAGTCATCATGTTGCCACATTAATATGCATGTCATTCTCCACAGCTGGCTGCAAAATATACACACACACCGACACACAAACTCACGTGGCCCTTGCTTCATCCCTTAAACACACGACAGGCCGCCATGCAGCCAGCGTGTTCGCGCTGGCCAGCTGACAGAAAAACTCACTTAAACACAGATCAGAGCCAGGAGCAGCAGTGGACAAACTGCATTGGACATACCACCAGGCTGACAGACACATTAAAACAAGTACACAACCACACACACACACACACACACACTATCATGCCTCCTGCAGCCTTTAGCACCACAGGACACCGCTGCCACATCTGTGCCCATCTCAGACACCTTGGCTGTGGGCAGCAGGGGTGAGAGAGTGCCCTGGGCGGCTGGCATGGGCTGGCATGGCCCTGTGAGTGGATGGTGTGGAAGGGAATAGCAGCCAGTGGATGACAGGATGGATAGAGGGAAGGAGGGAATACAGGAGGGCAGGAGAGGTTAGGAGATAATGGAAAATAGAGAATAAGGTAGGAGAGGATGAAACTGAGAAAGAAAAGGGACGGTAACGGTAAACATGATGCTAAGGAAGGACAGCTAAGTTATATGAAAACAAAAGAGCTGCAGGTAAATAAGATAGAAAAATGTGCGAAGGGATTGATGGGAGGGGTGAATGGCTAAAGGAACAGAAGGAGACAGGGAAAATGGGATGGAAAGAATCAGAAATAGAAAGAAAGAGGATGAGATAGAAGATGGAGGTGGGGGGGGGGCAGCCGGTAGCGCCCGTCGTGAGATGGGTACAGGGCACTGGCAGGTGGCACTGAGGCCAGGCTGTCCAGTCACCATCAGCCACACTTTTCTGTGTGTATATATGTATGTGTTTATGTGTGTGCGCGCGCCAGGGACAGAAGAAAGACTCAGGCGCCATTTTGGCTCTGCTGGAGCTGTTGCTGGGCTGGACACCGGCCTAGTGGCACAGCGCAAGCAGTGTGTGTGTGTTGCATTATGTTGTGGCATGCTTAACAGGATTAGAGGTGACCTGGTGAGGTCCAGTTGGTACCGGGACCAAGGCACAGCGGCGGGCATGTGTGTTTATGTGTATGTGGTTTGTATAATAGGATTAGCTGTTACCTGGTGCGGTACAGTTGGTGTGCTGGTCTGAACTGGACTGGACTAGACTGGGCTGAGCTGGGCAGAAGCTGGGCAGAGGGGAGTGGCGTGTGTGTGTGTGTGTGTGTGTGTGTGTGTGTGTGTGTGTGTGTGTGTGTGTGTGTGTGTGTGTGTGTGTGTGTGTGTGAGTGTGGTGGCATGTATAATAGGATTAGGTCCTACCTGGTGAGGTTCAGTTGGCGCTGGGCATCTGCCAGCTGTTCTGTTAGGCTCAGGGCTTTGTCCTGCCATTGGCTCCCTTCCTTTTGGACCACCCCCAGATGTATCCGACAGCCAGCCAGCTCTGAGCTCAGCCCTTCCACTTCCTGTCCCGCAGAGATGGAGGAAAAACGGGAATAGAGGTGGGGAAGTCTTCCACAACAATCCACCTTATGCCCTCAAACACGCACAATGTCAAAGGCTGACTACAACCTCACGTAAAGGTCAACGAGGACATCATTTTAATATTGATAATAAACTATGATTTAAAATAATTGAGTAAATCATTTTACTGCATACGTTTTACATTATTTGTAAAAAAAAGGAATTATCTTGCTTACGTAATCGTTTCCACGTGACAACCTGGATAATTGAATCTTCCAAATTATTTGGGATAAACTTGACAGTTTGGATATAATATTTGAGGGCATCTTGATTACGCATCTCTAACTTCAGGCCAGCTTCCATCGCCTTACTTAACTGATCATTTGCTAATATAAAACCAACTGTCCTGTTACATCTGCAGACAGATACAAATGCAGAGGTACCTTTGCAGAGTTTTCCAGCTGTCTGATGTTCCTGATCTTGAGGTTGCTGAGCTCTCTCTCTACCTGCTCTTTTTTCCAATTGGCCTGGTTATATCGGTATTGCAGATCCGCAGACATCTAGAGATGATTATCAACACATATCACTTCCTGTCCGTTCCTTCATCAGTTTGCAAATTTCAGATTAGTAATTTTATTTTGGAAAAGGGTCCCTGAACTAAATACAGAATGATATAATACTGATCTATTTGGCTACTTTTACCATAGTTATTATACATTCATACACTGTGTGCTACGATTAGTTTTATTTGTATTATTATAACTTATCATAATCCAAAAAATAAAAGCACTTAATGGTATTGATATAAGTACGTGACCAATAAATAACTATGGAACAGAAACTAAACCTGATATTAATCCGTTGAAGTCATCAAGACTTCTGCAGGGTATCAGATTTGCTGAAACGCAACAGCTGAACATCGGTCTTTCATTTAGAACCAAATATCAAAACTTATTTATGTATCATGTATGTTAAATTACTTGTGAAAATAAATCTTGACATTGATGAAACTTTGCTACCATCCAGTGGATTTACAGGGGCATTACAAGTAGACAACTCTAACTGCATATTGAGTATCAGGGGTGATCTTTACCCCTGTTCCTTCTAAACGATAGCCATCACTTTTAGGTGCCGGTCTAGCAGCATTTCAACCTCACACTTCAACTGTATTTTACCAAAATACTAAATTACTAAATCTGAATGATGTTAATTCAAACTACTCAGTGGAAACTATGTGCAACCTAAGTTCCAATGACATCTCAGGATACATGTTGACTTAATGCTGTCTTGCACACACACTGTACCGTGGCATTGTCTTTGTCCTGGTCAATAATGTGGCGACGAGCATTTCCCAGCTGATTGGTCAACGAGCTCTTGTCTCTTTGAGCGCTGCCCAGCTGCCCTTCTAACTCTGCAACACGCTGGTGGAGGACACATGGTACACACAGTGTTATATTCATATTTCATTGAAAGAGTAATCATACATATGTGTGTTCATATATGTGATTGATACATGAACCCAATAAAGTCAAGAGCAACATATGGTAAATATTGTTGTTATGTGTACTATGCAATCAAATAACAAACTTCTATTTCATAGCGTAACGGACTGGTAGTTCATGTTCTGGTTGACGGCTGCCATGTGGTTGCTGTTTATGACTTGTGTTCACAGCTGAGTTTACAAGGTGTGTTACTGAAGTACTGAAATGTCCGGAGCGTCAGTGAACAGGTCAGGGGAGGGGGGGGTGGGGCACGTGACAGCTCTAGACCAATTGCTGTGGGGTTGTGTGAGATAGCCGGCTCTCATTGGCTGGGAGAGAGGGTTTGTTGTCGGGTCACGGGTGAAGGAGGAAGTAGAGAGCGAAGAGACGGGTGCGTCGCTGTGATGAATGTCGGAGCGGGAAAACAAGGAGCGTGTTACATGTTGGTTACGTTTTTACATAAAGCTGCAAGTAAGGAGAGGAAGTCCCGTGTCGTCTCTAAAGCGGGAACAGAAGTTAGAAGTTCCGCCTCCGGATTCCCGCAACGTGCTCGCAGCGGGCTACAGGGACGAAGAATGGCGGGAGACACCTCGCGTGTGGAGCCGCACAGAGAAGCCCCCCCCCCCGTCTGTGGAACCCCCCCCCCCCCCCCCAAGGGAACTGGGCAGCATTCCATTCTGGTGGGGGGGGGGGGCGTCTGACATAACAACTGTGATGGACTAACCCCCAATGAACAGAGTCTGCTACTTGAGTTCATTGTCAGAGAACGATGTTGGTCGGACGGTTTTCATCGAGCACAAAAACTCAGCAACAGGCTGGACTCATCAGGCCCTCCTCCAGCTCCTGGGCCCCCCCAGTAGTCATGGTCCCCAAAAGGCAGAAAGACGACTTTTGATTCTGCGTGGACTTCAGGACCCCTGCCCCCTCCCGCGCATTGATGGGGCCCTTGATTCAGTGGAGGGGTCTTCCTGGTTCTCCTCTCTGGATCTGTCAGGTCCCTCTCGCCCCTGAGGCCAGACACAACGCTGCCTTCATCACCAACAGAGGTCTGTGGCAGTTTAAGGTGCTCCCAATCCCCCCCCGCCACGTCCCAGAGGCTGATGGACAAGGTGCTGGCTGATATTCCCTCACCGAGAATGTGTCGGTATCTGGACGATATCCTGGTACACGGAGAGTCCTTTGAGTCGGCCCTCAGGTCCCTCAAACATGTGTTGGAGGGGGTGGCGGCAGCAGGACTGAAAGTGCACCCCCAGAAGTGCTGCTTCATGAGACGTGAAGGGACGATCCTTGGTCACAGGATTGGCGAGGGCGGTGTCGGCGTCGGCACCATGGAAGAGAAAACACAAGAAGTGAAGACCTGGCCCACCCCCAGTTCTGTACAGGACCTAAAGAGCTTCCTCGACCTGTCCTCCTACTACAGGAGGTTTGTGAAAGGGTTCTCCTTCATAGCTGGCCCCTTGTTCTTCCTACTAAAAAAGGGGAGGCGTTCTGATGGACAGAAAAGTGTCAGGCAGCATTCACTTGGCTGCAGAAAGCCCTGCTGGAGGCACCGATCCTCTCCCCTGAGTGACACCTGGGGGGGAGAGGAGGCACCGATCCTCTCCCCTGAGTGACACCTGGGGGGGAGAGGAGGCACCGATCCTCTCCCCTGAGTGACACCTGGGGGGGAGAGGAGGCACCGATCCTCTCCCCTGAGTGACACCTGGGGGGGAGAGAGTGGTGGCGTACTACAGCAGGACATTCAACAAGGCTGAACGTAGCTTCTGTGTCACCAGGCGGGAACTGCTCGCTGTGGTCAGCGACATCCAGCACTTCAGATGTTACCTTGGGGGCCTCCACTTCACCGTCGGGACTGATCGCTCCACTTTAAACTGGTTGATGTCCTTCAGGGAGCCTGAAGGCCAGCTGGCACGCTGGAGGAACTGCAGGCATATGATTTCACAGTGGTAAACAGACCCAGTCAGTGTTTGAAACCCTGCGCCTATGTGATGGGGTGCTACAAAGTGGGTGGAAAGAACCAGTTACAGGAGCGACACGGTGGCAGGTGGCTGTACCAGGGGTTCTGAAGGAGACTGAAAATAAATCTTGACATTGATAAAACTTTGCTACCATCCAGTGGATTTACAGGGGCATTACAAGTAGACAACTCTAACTTCATCTGAGTATCAGGGGTGATCTTTACCCCTGTTCCTTCTAAACGATAGACATCATTTTTAGGTGCTGGTCTAGCAGCATTTCAACCTCACTTTCTTCTTTTTTGCATATTGAAGTACAGTTCAGTATTTCAAAGTAAGCTGAACTTTGAATTGGATTAACATCCTTCTTTCTCTATTCACATAACAAAATTAGTGGGTAGGATTTACTGTCTGTGCCAGCTCCTCTTTCTGAGTGCCTTCCTCTTTGGCCTGAGCCAGCCTCTGCTTCAGGACGTTCACCTGCATGCACACAATCAGATACAAAAGGGTTGAAAGAGGAAACACTTGTTTATAGGGCAACCTAAGAGGATTTTTTGGGGGGGTTATTGAAAGAGCTCTACAAATACAAAATGCTGTTTAAGTGAGCACAGCAGCAAAGGTGTGTGTTTGTGTACTGACCTTTGCTTTGTCCAGATTTGCGTGGTCTCTCATCTCCTCAGCCTTTTTGACCTTGAGAACAGAAAAATGCATGGCCAGCATTAAACACAACACAAGGGTATTTGTTTCTTTAATCAAACTGTCTTTGTACATGATGTTTTATAATTTGATATTAAAAGGAACTACAACCCCAAATCAGAAAAGGTGACTTTTTTTGGAATGTGTTGCAGATGAAATGAAGTTGACCAGACAAAACATGAAATATCTTACGATCATTCTGTCTGCAATGAAATACAACTCAAATTAAATTTAGAAATTGCTGCCTTTTTTTATTTGCATTTTCCATACGTCCCATCTTTTTCTGAGTTGGGGTTGTAATACAAGCAGGTGATCCTACTAAAACTTAACTAATTTAGAGCTTATGTTTATTAGATTATCAACTCCTATTTATGCAAGTTTACATTCCCTTTAAATCACTTTACAATGCAATGCTGAACATTTACTTAGTTATTTACTTACCTCAACAGCTTCCAGTAGCTTTTCCTCATTAATGAACTGAACTGGAGAAAACTGCTGCTGCTACAGAACACTGGCTGCTGTCTGTTTCTTCAGTTTACTAATATTTAAAGTATTGGGTGTCCAAATCCACTCTGCACTTCCTCGGGCCTAAACAACACAGCAATTTTGAAGCCAATAAGATGAATAAAGACATGTGAGCCACAGAGAGACAGACAGACATTTCAATTGTTAGCAGAGAGAAGAAGGTCATGCATGGTGGGCCCAACAAATGTTTAGCCCCAAGGCCTCCTGGGAGTTTAATCCAGCCATGGATACCTTATAGCAACAGTTGTACTTTGCATACCGTGAAAACTTTGAATGTCTGATGTTTCTCCAGTTTAACACAAACATATTGACAAAAATGTGCAGAGCATCTGATAAGAATAATAACAATAGCTGTTGTTCTGCCTTACTGTCACTTCACTTGGTGCCCAGCTTTTAATAATATTTCTAAAGAAATGATAAGGAAATGTTAGCTGCTGTGTCATGAAGGATTGTTTGTCTACATGGAAATGAGCTGGTTCATTTCTACCAGGATGATTCTGTCAGGAGAGTCGGCAACAGGTGGCAGTGACACTTTATCTTCTCAATAATAGCAAACACATAACACTACAGCTCCAGGTAAAACTGACATATTCACTGTTGTAGTCACTGGCTCGAACACAACTGGGTGCATGTTATTTACCACTGAGCTTCTGTTCTGTGTGAAGGACCTGACGTTACCTTGTGTATCATATTAAAACTTACTTCTCAGTTGTTTCTGGTAGACAGTCAGCTGCTCCAGGTCGTCATCGTATAAGTGGAACTGTTTCATTGCTGTTAATTTACCAACTAAACATGCTAAGCTAATCTCACACAGTAAGGGCTAGCTCAAATCGTAGCAGTGGAGGCACTTCCGGTGGCAACAGAAACTGCCTTTGATGGGGGGGGATACTGGTGATACTTGTTCCCGGATGTTGCAGATTCGTCATTTCCACAAAGTGTCTGAAGTGCGGTGATAAACTGACGGTCTCGTTGGCCTTCACATATGTGTGACCGAGCCCTGAATCTGAGGGGAAATTAAATGATTAATGGTAAATAAAAGATGATCAGGAAATAGGACATTTGGTGGAGATTTCACATTTTGAATTCCTCCATGGCTGCTTTTTGTTTGGAAAAACCTAAATACTAATGGTTCTTATTTATAAACAGCAAAATGATTATATGTAGAAAGAAAATTATTTATATCCCCAAGTAAAGTATCAAAAACAAAATCTAAAAATAGTTTGTCATGGCCATGTGAAACAGGTTTGACAGACACATGTCACCAGCTGCACCTTAAGGATATAAAGGTCATGGTATCTCAGGAATGTTTCTTACGAGGGAGTTTCTGTTGCCGCCCAGTGGTCACAATTATCTGACTGCGTCTTTGAGACAAAGAATCAAAACACAAATAAATAGCTGACATGTAATTATTTAAAAGAACTTGGTCATTTGTATTCTTTGTATATTAGATTTGATAAAAGTTCTGGGGATCCCCACGAGGGAAGTGCTGTAAAACTAGTTGCTGCATAAGAAAACTGCAGAAAGTAAAGAGTCGTGTAGCTATAGGGTCAAATATCACCTGATGGGCTGAGCTCTGGCTTCTGGCACTTTCATTTCTCTTTTCATTTACTCACCTGTCACCACCAACACGACCACATGGGATCGTTTCAGGATTAGACAGAAATTATTTTGAATTCATAAATAGTCATTTGGTTGTGAAATTGTGGACATTTCACACGAAGACATGAGAAAAGAATAGAAACAAACTACAAGTATAATACTTTGTCATAACACACTATAATGTATTTGGAAGCAATTTTAAAGACTTTAAAAAGTTATACTCAGAAATTCACTAATTATTATAACTTCTCTTTAAGGGTATCAACTGTTTGAAGAGATAATGAATGACTGACAATGAATAATATAATGTAACAGTTGTAATCATCTACGTTTATGTATATTAAAATATTCTATTCTTGTTTATGACATTTATATATTATCTGTGTGTTATATTGATAAATATTCCTTTATTTAGAAATACTATTACAACTGAGCAAATCTCTCTACTGACGAAGGCCACAAGATGTGAAAGTCTAGAAGGAATCTAGTAAGTGGACTTTGAGTTAATAAGTTAGATTCTACCTGTACTTGTACTGCTCAATAATCATTCTTCATGCTTAATAACAATATTAAGCGATCCCTTAATTGTTAATTTATTCGTTAATTCGGTTAAACACCACTTATTGATATGATTATAAAAACTAACAATTATTGCAAGTACCGGAAATTTGCTCAGTCTAGATGATAAGGTTTGATCATATTTCATTTAGTGGAAAATGTTAATAATCTAAGATCTGAGACACACTCGGAGGCTATTTATTTCCACCTAAAGGTGAAAGTTCCCTACAGAAATGTCAGACTTAGTGTGTATTACTGTTCAGTGGAAGGTTTTATCTCACCTCTATGTTTGTTGCTGTTTGCAAATATGGTTAGAAATGGTAACCATGGATACACCCTCTTCCTATTGCACAACAACAGACTTCCTTTCCAATGACTCTCCCCAGTACTTTTGATTTTTGCAACAATTAAGTTTTCAACAGAAGTGAGTCAGACTTTAAATATCATTCATAAATAGGCACTGTGTTGAAATCCAGATTTGACATTTTCATTCGCAGTTTGAAGTGACAGCTCAAACAGACTCTGGGTCGTATGGATTTTTGTCTCTTTGTGTAAATTTCCGTTTAATGTGTGTAAAATATTCCACAAACATTATGGTGAAGGCTTTACTGTACAACTCACCATGTCACAGCATTGATGGAGATGACGTATTCCTCTCGTCAAGGCTGAAGTACAAACCAAGCAAAGAATACCTAGAATACCACACCAGCCCCAACAAACGACTGAACTACCAGTGGGGGAAGTACATGAAGTCGGTTACTCAGAAGTCAGAGGGAAATGTTTTTCTATTTACAGCACTACATTTATCTAACAACTGATCACGATCAGCAAAGTACCGTAGCAAAAAGTGTTGATTTCAGATTAAATGAAGAAACACTACATACAAAGTTAGCACAACTAATGATGTATAATATTTAACATTAACATGAGGCATTTTCCTGCATTATTACTTTTGATACTAAGCAGTGGCGGATCCAGGGATAAGGGGGGGCACTGGTACCATGCAGCTAAAATCGAATTGGCCCCTGAAGTGGGCCCCTTATATAGAAAAATCTGAAGTCCGACACTGATATGAAGTACTGATACTTTTACTCTGAAATCATTTTGAACTGTAGACTTTTACTCAGAATAATTTTTCCATACTGTGGTTTTAACACTTACACCTTTCACTGTTGTAAAGTACAATATTAACAAAGGTGGCTCCTGTTTAATTACTTAATCTTCTCATATTGAGCCTGTGTGCTGCTGCAGTTGTGTTCAACCTCGGAGTCAAAACGTTTGAACGCTTTGAAATCTTCAGTTCCTGACTTCAAACAAACTGAATTTAGAAAATTGAGAATTAAATTAATGATATTTTTGTTTTAGGCCTGTGAAGAGTATTTTTTTTTGCATCAGATTTATTACATTTGATATTTATTTCGTTTTTTACATTTGATCTTGCAAAACAGTTTCCACCATGAGATAATTATTGAATTTTTAAAAAGCATTGTTAATGTTTTCATTCATAATGGTGATTTCCACCACATCTCCCATGCATCTTTTAGATAATGCATCCTTTCTTGGACACACACTCCTGTATGTTATTTTAAAGAACAGAATTTCTTATAACTGTTAGATATCTGCAACCTTTTTAACCACAGATATTTAGTGATGAAAATAGGTCACGTCAGTGAAGCTGTCACACGTCAAGTCAATCTGCGCTTGTCTGCAGAGGAGCAGTTAGGGTGTTAGGGGAGTGTTTGCACACTGGGGTATTTCCAGGAAACCACATCAGCCTCCCAATCTGACTGTGGTAGCTGCCCACGCACACGCACAACCCTGCAGCCCCACGCATGTTAAATGTCACCTCTACCCTGCCACATGTATTTATATTTATATATATATATTATATATATATATATATAAATAAAAAACCCTCCCACTGCATGATCCACTCCTCCTTCGAGTAAACTGTGTGAGGGTGGGTGTTCACATTTATTTTATTTTTAAAAAGAGGACACTCTAATAAAAGCCTGGAAAGAAAAGATTAGAGACAAAAGAAAGCACCTAAGGAAAAAAAACTGTTTGAACTTTCTGTTGTGGAAATGTGAAACAATTAAAAATACAAGGTAGAGAGAGAACCAAATAAGAAACCTGCTAACCCAGTTAGGCAGAGGGAAATGGTGCACGCTGCACATCTAAACCAGGCCTGTGATCTGTACCTGCTGTACTTGCTACACTGGTGATGAATTTGGTGCCAAAAGTGAGCGGCTGCTTTTCAGCAATAACCGATTTAGGCAATACACAGCAGAGAGAGGCAATGCTGTAATAAGAGTGCAATGTTGAAATCTGACACAAAAAACAAAACACACACACACACAAAAGCTAACTGTATGTGCAAGTGCTTGCCTGTGTGTGTCCCATATACACATACAGGTTTGTGCAGGTCTACTTTTTAAGACTTTCTTCCATTGTGGAGAGCCCAATCAAAACCATATCCCTTAATTTACCCTCGAGGTCATGCACTGTATGAACAGGTGAATGGTGCTGTATTGTAAAACGGGTCTTAAAGAGGTGACAAATACAAGTACACACAAAACAACAACAGAGACAAGAACCACAGGAGACAGATTTCAGATTTCTTAATACAAATAATTCATTTCAGGACGACATATAAATAATTATTGAATCACACAATACAGATATCTTGATATGAATAAATACTTAACAAATAAAATCAGGCTTTTTTTTTCATACAATACCCTAATGAAAGGTCACACAAAGAAACTTCCACACCGTTTGCATGTTTTTGTTACACCTTCTGCTCTTACGCGGATGCTCCTCCTACTGTTGGAATGTCCCTAAGCGAGTCGGAGTACCATTCCTAAATGCCTCAGCAGCTTAGACAAGTCATGTGCAACTTACGTGATCATCTCCCAGTTGAGCTCGACCAGAGCCCCGAAACCTTATTAAGGGGTACTGATGAGCCGACCACTAATTGGCCTTTAATTGATTAAGGTTTGTCTAGAGGTGATTAAAGCACACAGAGATCTACGTACAGGCTGTCAACACGTGGGCCGGCTTGACAGCTTTAGATACAGTTGAATGAAAAGGCAGACCGAGAGCCTGTTTGTCTACGCTTATCTAACTAGAGCCACAGATGGACATCTGCCTATTGCAGCTGAGTTCTTCAGCAGACGTATGAGGGGAATAACTCTTCAACGTCACATTGCATTTGATTAACTTTTATAGAAAGGTTATCTCTGTAAGTAAATATGTCTTCATATTTAGATAAAACAGACACACAGAAAGATGGGGGACTTCAGCATAAGCAAGCTTGATAAGCTCTAATCTGTTGTTACACAGGACTGGAGATGTCTATCTGTGGCACTCTTATTAGTTCAGAATGGTCCAGGCTGGCCATTTTTAAGGAGGTAACAACAACTGTTTGGTGATTGATGGCACATGTTTTTTTTTGGCAGAAACAAAACCAAATGTATCAAAATACAATTCAAAATTTCCCCCAAAAAATTAAAAACAAACAGGAATGTCAGTTTTGCGTATTCCAGGCGCACAAATGCGTGCACTGTGTGTGTGTGTGTGTGTGTGTGTGTGTGTGTGTGTGTGTGTGTGTGTGTGTGTGTGTGTGTGTGTGTGTGTGTGTGTGTGTGTGTTGGAGATGAGGCATCGGGTTAGAGGGTCCTACAATGTGGACCAAGATCCATATTCACAAAAGCATTTAATAGGTGGGGGCACTGATCTAGGATCACTGATCAGGCCCCTCTGGTCCATATATTTTTTAATCACTACTTAAAGGCAAAACTTGTTGAGGATCAGCCCCAATACTGTGCTGTTGTAGCAGCAGCACAAAACACATTCAGATAAACAAGATTAGCCAAAGCAGGCGATGGGATTGCTCTCTGAAGTTTTAAACTTGTCGCCTTGGCCCATCCAGTGGATCGGAGCCAGAGAGGGATGCATTCTGGGTTTGTTTACCTACACATCACCTCTGGCAGGGGTGGGGCGCATACAATCTCTCAGAGCTGTGTTTGCATGTGCAAATTGTGTGCGTGTGTTGGTAAGGTGAATAATCATCCAGACTGCACTGGTCATTGTGTTCTCAGTTCTCTCTATAGTTGGCAATCCCCATTTACAAAGAACTGGAACCACAACATTTGCGTGTGGGTATGTGAGCGCATGTGTCTATTCTAGGTGCTCGAGTGGTCCGTAAACAGGAAAACAATGTCCAAGGCAACAGATCTGTTTTGGACGAGAAGAGGGGGGAATAAGGAAGGGAAGCAGGAATAGAAAGAGAATGAGTCCTGTCTCTACTGTGTTCTCTGCCTTCTGTCCGCTGACACCGCCAGCATGTTGGCTACAATGAGAGAGGCTTGTATTTCTGTACATGTAGCACCAGAACTAGCAGGGGCCTGCCCTGTCTGTCTTGCACTGTTTGGACACATGATCTGTTCTTACTTTACATATCAAACAACTCACCATGATAACTTCATTTAACAGAGAAGTAACAATACTGAGGTCAATTGAACTCAAAATATAAACCAACACTGCTATTGATTGACTAATGGAAGAAAAATAATTCTTGAAATTTTTTTTTACAATATTGATTGCAAGAGCCTTTTTTTTTTTGGCAAAACTACTGTGGAAGGACATAAATGGATGATTTTGGAGAAGTAAGCTAAACGGTGGTGAATAACATGTTGTTTCATGTTTAGAACGTCACTTACTTTGCTTTTGCCCAGTTTGGCTCACTTCTGCTTACTACCTCCACAGATTTGTTGTTGGGGTTCACCCAACCACTGCATCCCTCACTCTACAGAGCAAATGCTAGACAGACAGGCAGACAGATACACAGATGGGTTAAGACGGACAGACAGTCGGACAGACAGTCGGACAGACATAGGGGTATAAATCCTTGGCTGTGGTCTAGAAAGCAATGTCAGATGCTTCTTGTTATGTCGACATACAATCATTTTGTCCGGCACGACCTCTAAATACATATTGTACACAAGAATTGAGACAGTTGCTTTGACGTGTAGCCAAACCTCTCACAAACCTCTCGGTGCGCAGGGCACATCAGATGATAATAATTGCACAAAGAGGTATTCTGGAGGCCATGTCTACTGCAAACACACACACACACACACACACACACACACACACACACACACACACACACACTCACTCACTCCCCCCCACGTACACACATTCTCTCTTCACATTCTACATGGGGGGTTTGATTTTCAGGCCATAAGGTTACTAGTTAGTCACTAGCTAGTTAGTTAGTTGGTTAGTTAGTATCAGAGGTGCATTGACTGGCATGGGGCACCCAGAGCAGGGCAGCGGCTCTAGCGTGCTAGCAATGTGTCGTCATCGTTGTTGCGTGCATGGGAATGTGGTCAGCCGCGGTAGATCTGTTTGAAGTGGTCGCACTCGTTGCAGTAGCCCTGTTTCTCTTGGTTGGCGTAGTGGTCGCAGCTCTGCGTCCGACACCGCTGCTTGGACTTTTCCTTGGGCGCCTGCGCCCGCCTGCCCACCTCTCTGCCCTGACCTCGTGTGTGGCACTCTGGGCAAAGGTCTGTGCAACCCGGGGACACGTTACTGCAGCCACTCCGCATGCACTGAGTCTGGGTCTGGGATTGCTGCGAAGATCTGGGTTTAACTGCTCGGTCACGCTTTTTGTACAAAGACAAAGAGGAGGGAGCAAAGAGAAAGAGATGAGGGGTCAGTTGGCATCTGTGGATCAGCTGGAAATTGCGAAAGTTGAGAAAATAGGAGAGAATCACAGAAAACGACAGAAGCAAATAACAGAAACAAAGATTAAGAAGAGTAGATCAAGAGAGACAGCAGGGCTGTGTGGCTGATCCCCTACCATGACTAAAGGAGGCGAGTGTGGTGTGCGATGTGCCACTTGGTTGAGCCGTGTGCTTTGCTCTTTGACGTAGCACTTGTCGCAGTAGCCCTCCAGCATTGTCTTGCCAACCGCACCACACCCAGGCCCACGACATCTGGTGGCATTCTGGAAGCCTGCCTCCAAACCATGCCGGCTCTGGGCCGGGGCAGCGGGAGGTGTCATGTCTGAAACAGAGAGTGGCCCACATAAGCAAAGGAGAAATCCAAAAGAAATCCAAAATTACATAAACAAATTGGCGGACTTTCATAAACAATACACTTTATTTTCTGAAAACCCTTAACTTGATTTCAGGACTTACGGTGGTTGGTCTGATAGTCTACGTAGCAAATAGTGCAGAAACCCAACTTCTCTGGCGTCCCAAAGAACTGGCAACCAGATCTTTTACAAGGCCGTGCGAGAGGGGCCTGCCAGGCTGAGGTGTGTCCTGGTGTTATGGTGAGGCACGGCCGCTCAGCGTCCCTGGCCTGGCTCCAAGCTGAAGATGAGGCCTCAGTTCTGGGGTTGCTCTGCTGAGGCTCTCCCCTCTCTGGAGCCTGCTGTCTCTGCATGCAGGGTGGACACAGGCCATTGAATATCCTGAACGCCTCCTGTCTACACATGCTGCAGCGCTCTGTCTCTGTCTCAGAGCCCCCCCACTGGGTCCAGCCGGAGCCCTGGGCTGGGTGGGGAACTGTAGGCCCCCCATTGGGGCCTGGGAGTCCTGTGGCAGCAGTTCCAGCTCCAGGGGCTCCTTGGTTCTGCCTGGAGTTGAAGCAGCGCTCACAAAGTCCATCATGCTCTACGCTAAGAGTGAAGAGGCAGCCGGGTGTCTTGCACTTCATGGCATGAGTTTCACTGTACAGGCTGAGGCTGGGGGCAGTAGGTGGTGCTGAGCGGGGGCTAGAGATCACCACCCCTCTTCCAGACGAGGAGGACGGGGGGCTGCTGCTTCGAGTTCCTCTAGAGTTCACCTCGGTCTCTGATCCCACCATCACACCAACCCCACCTTGTACCCCTCCTCCCTTGGCCTGTATCACCCCTTCTATCCTCGCTCCTCCACCAGGGGTGGCCTGTCGCTTCTCAAAGCATTCGTGGCAATGAGGCTGCGTGTCAACAGAGACGTAGAAGGTGCATCGTGGTGTGGCACAGCGGATTTCGATGAGGGAGAGCTGGGAGACGGAAAAGGGTGGTGGCCGCTGTGGCTGGGCAGCCCATGCCTGCTCCTTGTCCTCCTGCCAGCGCTGGTACTCGTGGTTGACGAGCTGCAGGTAGTCCTCCATCAGGTTCATGTCTTCAGGAAGATTGCCCTCGTCCAGCCTTCGGACAGAGACATACAAAGTGGTTCTTTATTATTATCATATAAATATATTAACAATATACAGCTCATGAAGGTTTTGACATTATGGCCTACATCTGGGACATTATTCTTTTGCTTTTTCCTCTTCCATTTGTCAATTCATAGGCAGAGTTTACAGGCTTTACGTACCTTGCAGCGTTGATGATCCGTAAAACATCGTAGCCCAAGCCTATGACAGGGATCTCTATCAGGAACAGGTAGTCTTTTAGAAGCCTCTCTTTCTGCTGCTGCTCTTTCTCCATCAGGAAGTGAACCTTCAGCTCCTCGAAGTCCCCCCGTCCTGGGTTGATCAGCGGCACAGCACGGATCTCTGGAAAATACAGACCAAAACATGGCATTGAAATAAAAATATGAGCAAACCTCATAACAAGGCTCTGTCTTTTTTCCCCATTTGTCAGGTCAGCTACATAACACCAGTTTCCCCCTTTTCCACCCGTTAACATCTGTTTTTTGTCTGCAATGGGAATGGACACAATCAGCATTCACTCCCGGGTCACATTCCTCCGCAGTGATGGAAACATGACACCTGGGTGAGCGCGCTAGTGAAAGAGGCATTAGTGCTTCCTACCTGGACCACTGTCTTTGATGGTGATGAGGGGTGCAAAGTGCTGGGAGTCATAGCCAAGCACTATTGGGTATTTGTAGCACTCTGTGGGTGCCCAGTGCAGCGGCAGATAAATCCCACCCACATTCAGAGGAGAGATGGAGGAGCCAGATTTCATACTTCTGACCACCTGGTCTGTTGGAAGAACAGAGATTGAAGTTATTTAAAGAAAGTCCAAGAACAACTTGTGTGTAATGCACATTTTATCGGATGTGTTTTCTGCATGTTCATCAACGAAGGGGTAAAAACCTTTTATTATTTTTCTGAATATTTATCCTCCTTATATTTACTTTTCAACCACACTATCTACTCTACATCTGCAAACCAAAGTTGATGGGAGGTGATGCAGTGGAATCAAACAACATGAAAACTACAAAACAAATAATAAATAAAAAATTGTTGTTGAGTAGATACTGTCTCTATTCTACATACAGGACCAGTGAGTCTTCAATGGACAACAAGGAGCTATATACACAGAGAAGGTAGAAGGTGACTACCTGCAATGACGATGATGGGTCTGCGGAGAATGTTCGAGAGGACGAAGATGTGAATGTCCTCCAGAGAGTCAAACTGGAGGCCGTTGCTACTGGAGATGGGAGACGCCATCTTCACAATCTTTTCCCACTCCTCCTCCCAGTTCTGGGATGGTGCACACATACAAACGCACAAAAACTTAGGATACAAACTTGTACATACCTATGGAAGGATTTTTACTCATATTTGTTTCATTACACAAGAAATTTGTATGGGTACAAAATATATTTGCAGGTAATTATGCAAAGTAATGGCAAAGGCTTTTAACATGGAACTCGTCTAGTCTTCATACCATGGTGGTGTATCGGAGTCCGGTCTGGGTGAACTCCTGGGACTGGAGCAGCTCTGCCTGGAAGCGAGCTCTAAAGCCACCAGTGTCCGTCTCCTTCAAAACGCCATGGAGGGCTTTCCGAAGAACGAGGTCTGTGTCCTGAACGCCCAGCATGTACTGAGAGGCCGCGTGGAGCAAACAGTTCCCATCTCCTGTAGACACAAAAGGAGGAACACATACAATATTAGCACAATGAGTAGTTAGTTTTATACATACACGCAAACCTCTACAGTTACGAAGCAGGACATGCATGTGAATGTGCAAATTTAATAGGTGCACAGCATACACAACGGATAATTGCAGTGTGTGCACACACAAGTGTAACAAAAGCAGGGGGATTTCCAGGCTGTTGGGCTGGTTGTCACACTATCTGGCATCTAGACTATTATATGACCCTCACATGTCTGAAAGTATGCACACACTCCAACAAAGCTCAACTTCTAAGAAAGCTGGCCTGAGAAATGTGGCCCTTAATTCACCTCAAAAAACATTATTGAAATGTGAAATGTGACTCCTTGAATATCCCTAATCTGCCTGGAGAATCTCCATAAATAGTGTTGTCTGGTCTCATGTCAAAGAAAAGTACTTCTTTTATATTCTACAGGAGAGATAAAGAGTTGGTTTCTCAAAAGGCATTTGAGCATGGGTTAGGCTTATTGCATGAGAGAGCAAACCCCTGGAATTTCTTTATTCTCCTATGGCCGCTCGGGGTCTTTTTCTCGTTGAGAAACAGGAGAGCCCATGTTTGTCAATGTGTGCAGCGCTGAAAGAAAAAAAAAACCCTGCTGCACACTAACACAGGAATTTCCCTGCGCTAACTTCTGCCTTTGTGCGTGTGTCCCCCCCCCCCCACCCCCTACGATCCCGATGCATCAGAGCTACTCAGCTGGTCCTGGACTTTCCACAGGGGTGTGGATTGGACAGGATGGAATGTTATCTTTTTAACTACGGCTATCAACACCCAATGAAAGCTGCGATTACGGAGCGTTGAGATAACGCATGCAAAAAGACTACAGTAATATGCACCCATGTGCAAAACGTTCTCTTTATCTTTATGATCTGCTGTTTTGTTCGCTGATGTTTAGCCAGCAACAGTTCACATGCACACCTAATGCAAACAGACCTTGCAGACCAAGATAACCCTAATCTAAGAGTTGTTCATGTTACAAGAAAGAACATTCATTATAACTTATATTAAAAAGAATCCTAAGTAATGGTTGACATTCACCAAACTGGGATTTCATCCCTCAGAATAACATCACCTGTGCTGCAAGGCGACCATGATGTGATACACAGGAAATCCCACAGTACTTTGAGAAAAATAACACATGCACTTCTATTTCAGACCAGCTAGCTCTTGTTGCATTTCGGCACTCTTGACAAAAAATATATTATATGCACGGCACTCTGGTGAGAAAAGAGAAATACACACGCACAGGTGTAAAAAGAAATAGGAACTAACACGCATGTGCAATCAGTTGCACAAAAACACACAGACTTTTGACCCTGAATTAAGCTGCCTGACGACTGAGGATGAAAGATGGTCTGCTGGTCCCATCAGTCTAAATATAGACACTTCCTCTGTGGCAAGCTGGGACACTTCCTGAAAACACTAGCATAGGACTTAATCCTCATCCGTTTGCCATCCAGGTGATGGAAGTTAGCAATGTTGTTTGTATTCCACGCTTTGTCTGAAAGCTGCGTATTAAAACAAGTCCTGGCCAAGACTAGCTTTGCTACTGCTCTGGAAAGAACCCGAGTGCATCTGGCCAAACAATCTGGATTCTACATGACCTGAAACATGAACTGGAGACAGTGGCCGTATGTGTGTCCTCTCTGCGACGACAGTGTATTGTAGCTGAACAACTCACTGCGTGTTGGGGACACATGACAGACATGGGATGCTGCTTGGGAAAAACCCTCACATGCATCTTCAACACAGATGACACACTGAATTTGAATTATGCATTTCTTCAGTGCGTGGAAAAGTTGAATGAAGCCAGAAAAAGGATGTGACCCAGTTACTTTTTCCAGGGAGAGAGTGTCTTAAAGACGACGTCAGACTTTCAAAATGGATTGAAAAGCTGTTTTAATAATATTCATTGACGTAGACGAAGGGTTGAGGAAAAGATTTTGTGCTTAAGGTTGAATTTGTGTCCCAGATGATGTTTAAGACTCTGAGAAGCTTGATTAATATGACCTACAATCGCTGGACGTTCATGGATGGACTTCTGTTCTCTCACATTCTGTGTGTGTGTGTGTGTGTGTGTGTGTGTGTGTGTGTGTGTGTGTGTGTGCTGAGAGCCAGTGACTCAGCAGCAGTCAGTCCTTTGTGTGTGTGCGCGTGTGTGTGCGTGTGTTATCCGTCCTATGCTCAAAGTCACGTCTGGGTCCTTCAGAGTTAGACACTCCAGCTCTAAATTCTGTCTCATCTTTGTGACATCATCTCTGCAGGCCAGGAAATTCCATCCAGGTTACTGGAAGCAGAAGTCAAAAGAGTTTGTGACCAGTTCAGGGGTCTTTTCTGAAGAGGAACCATGGTGAGAGTTACAGTAACTCCTACAGAAATTACTAACTTCAGAATCGGCAGGGCCCCTCGTTTCACTCTTTATGAAAGACATACATCAGGACATAGCACAAACCAGTTCCTCATCCACCCGGTTACTGTTGCTAATTACAGGATGTGATTAATACGGGGAATGTCTAACTGCTGAGTGTCAATCGCTTCTCGTGAAAAAGAAAGATACTTTGTAAACTCACAGGTTTAAAACAAACTTAACACCGATTGATTTCCGCTTTCTTCTTCTGCTACGGCTGACTTTTCCCTTCAAAAACAGATTTTTTCCGCTCGTCTAAAAATGGACCCGAGTCTGATGTGCACACCGCACGTGTTTAAACTCTTGCCATGTAGATGGCAGGAGACAATGAGACACAGTTGGATTTGGCCACATTGGATTTGACGAAGGCTTCTGGGCTGTGACACATCTCAGAGTCACAAAGGCAGCGACATAAACCTACATCAGTCTGGCAGGTAAAATGACTTGAGATGTTTTCAGATCCTCTGACATTCACACCTACACAGAACAAAAAGGTTGTAAATATGAAAAACGGTGGAAAGAGCTGAGCCCGAAACATCCTTAACAGTAAATAATAGTCCCACGTGTGACGCCAGAGAATTTCCGAGTACAGAGCTGTATGATCAGAAGTAATCAAGCCTGTGTCTAAATGTTTGCCCACTCCGGGATGTTCCCATGTTGCAACATCCACGAAACAGAAAACATGACTTGGTAAAGGGCTGACTGACCTCAAACGCTCAGCTCAGTGAAATGAAAAGGGGGCTAAATGAATGTATGTGAAATGGAACCTGTGTCACTCGCTGGTTGTCACTTACGGTAACCCTGCCTGTGAGTAATAACATCTGAGAAGTTACATAGCACATCTCCGCTGTTATAGAAAGTGAAACAAAACAAAACAAAAAAAGACGTCTCCCCTGGGCAGATCACCATACTTGGTAAAAATCAAGGAATTTAAGTTTGACATCAGCTCTGTGACCAGCTGTTGAATCTGTTGATGCCACCAGAGACGAACCACAAATCCCAAAACCTCACTTAAGTGCTCACAAACTTCCTGGAGTTTCACACCCAAGTAAGAAAACCAAAGAAATCTGGTTTACTGGAGACTTCAGACACCAGCTAACCATCAGTAAAAATCGTTCTTACCATTGGTGCGTAAGGGCACCATCTTCTTCACCTCCCGACACCAGTTGAGCTTCTTCTCCTGCTCCAGGGAGGCCTGCATGGCTCGGTCCAGGATGGCAGCCTGCACCACCTCCCTGAAGGCCTGCGGGAAGTGGTTCATGGCGATCATCTCCAGAGTGTACCTGTGCATGCCCCGCAGGTGGTGCATCAGGCCGCCGCTGGCCGCCGGCTTCACCACGTCGTTGGGCACTCGCTGACGGATCTTCACCGCCTTCAGCAGGTTGGAGACAAACAGGAATTTGGGGAGGAAGTTCTGACCCTGCGACATGGCGGATGGGTGGCCCGGTGGATGGAAGGAGGGGGACGAAGAGGAACGAGGAACAAGGAGAAGGAGGAGGAGGTGGCGCCAACCGCCGATGGCCGCACAACGTGGAAACTGGATGGAGAGAAGGGGAGAAAGGGATATTTTATTTCAAAGTAGTGTACAGTAGAAAAGAACAGAGACGACTGGTGGGAAATTTTCAGCGGAGAGTCCCCGTCCTTATTAATTGAGACTCAAGACACAACTTAATTTACAGTTTGTCCGGGAAATCACCCAACGCACAGGATCATCCCACTGCGGAGGCTGCCGGGGAAGCTGACGGTCCAAACACAATAAAGTACACAAAGCACCCTTTTCATCCTTGTTAGTTCTTTTAATTCTCTCTTTCGTCTTGACGGGGTTTGAGAGTTTCCCTGTGTCCCACTGAGCTCAAAGTCCTCGAACAACAAAACTGGTGTTTTCCAGACTTCAACCCGAGGCCACCCAGGGCTTCCCAGGCTGCGATAAAGGTCACACCGACGGCCTCATCCCTTTGCCCGCTCCTTCCTCTAGAAGGCAAAACTGTCTGGATTCAGTGTTTGTTCGAAATATAAGACAAGACAGGGAATTGTTTGATCAATATTGAGGTCTGTGCCGCAGCTAATACAAAGTCTGGTCTCAATAACATTCTTTGAGGAGGATAGAAGTTTATTTTTTTAAGCATCTAAAATAAAATCCTATTCTATCCCATCTGAAAATATGTAACGCTTCCAACTGACCGCTGTTTGAATGTTTTCTTTACACAAGCAGCTATTACATAACTTCAAACTCAAATATAAAGTTTCCTGGTTTGAGTTAGGAAGTTCAGATTGAACGATGAACTAAAAAAAAAAAGACTATATAGAATATAATGTGTAACTTAACAATTTCAATACTTTACAGTGGCCTTTCTTCTGGATGGTACTGAAGGGTATAAAGGTTTAGTGCCACATTTCACCCAAAATATAGAGCCAGTCAGCACATTGACAGCTCACAGGAAGCAGAAAGTGATGGTCAGCATGCAGGCCTGGAGTTTTGCTGACTTTCTTCTTCTTCTTCTTTGACTTGCAGTAACATCCTCTCTGCAGACACTTATACCTGGATACTTGTCTTCCTGTGGCCTCTGAGCCTTTTACAACCCAAACAGCAGCAGCAGCTGCAGCAGCAGGTGCAACAGCAGACTTAGGCCAACAAGCTCCAGGGCTCCTCGGTCACATGAGGGACCGAACACCTGGAGGAGCCACTGAAGGCCCCTGGTTTGGTTGGAAGTGCCACCGGAGGAGTTTAGATGGTGGCGGCTGCACACACACACACACAGACACACACAATAACAGCACACGTCCAGTTACGTAACTCCAATGACAACTACCTCCGAGACAATGTGGCGACGAAGCGCGTCTCGCACCGCGGGGACCGACACGGCGGCGGCGTTACCCGACGCTGCACTCGGTTGTCGGGGTGGTGGTGGTGGTGGTGGTGGTGTGTGTGTGTGTGTGGGGGGTGGCGATCCGCCGGAGGGTGACGTCTTTGTAAACAATGGCTGTCGTGAAGGGAGGCTCCGAGCTCCCTCCACGTCCCCGGCCACACGTTAACATTCAAGGCCCCGGACGACGTTGGCAGCCGCCGAGTCTCAGCCTCCGTGTTTTCACGGTGTCCACATGTGGAGGAGGGAGAGGAGGGGGAGAGGAGGGGGAGAGGAGGGAGGACGGCCGCCTTACCTGTGTAATATGTCGGGGTAATAACAAAGCCCTCCCGGATGCTCGGGCTAGTCCTCCACTTCACTCTGCCTCACCGCTGCGGTCCACGGCGCCATTCAACCCGCTCGTCCCCTCGGTACCAGCTCGAGCCCGGAGCCCTCGCAGGTTGCGAAGCGTTTCAAAGCAGCACGCATGTCCGCCACCGATAGTTTTTCTTTTTTAAGCAAACAACCATAAGGGGATTTCCACACGGGGACTTTCCGTCCACCCATTTCCCCCCCCCTCTCTCTCTCTCTCTCTCTCTCGCTCTCTCTCTCGCTCTCGCTCTTTCTTGCTCTCTCTCTCTCTCTCTCTCTCTCTCTCTCTCTCTCTCTCTCTCTTTTTTTCTATTCAATTCAAAGGAGCTTTATTGGCATGGGAAACAGACGTTGACATTGCCAGTGTAGAAACAACAGACATGTACTTGACTGTGGTGCTGTGATACACATACATATACATATAGGTTAAAACAAATGAAAAAAAACAGCTTGAAATAAAACAGAAACTTTAAAAAAAAATACACAACTGTAAATACAAGTAAGTGAGAGCTGTATAAACTTAGTTTTTTTTTTAAAGTGAATTAATGTATTTAAACAATGTATTTACAGCAAGTGTGTCTATGTACAGATATCAGCACAGTGCAAATGGTCAGAGAAGGTGATTGACAGTCACTGATGCACTCCTCTGGTCGGTGCACACTGCTATAATAGTTTTCTTTTTGTTTTCTTATAATTTGGTTTAGTCTAATGGGGGTTTCTGTCCTGGGGGCTCTGGTTGTGAATAGATTCCCAGGACCAGCTGGCTGAGGGGGGGCTTCTCTCCTGGGTCTCACTACAGGTGAGGGGTCAGGGTCAGGGTCACTTTCTTGTCGGCGATTATAACATTTAGATGCTCTCTTTTGTAGTTTTTATAATGAGTGCGTATTGTATTGTATTGAATTCTGCATGCAGAGCCCTCGCAACCATAAAGGGAAATTGGTTCTTGCCTTGTCCCACAGGTCGTTCACAGCTTCGTTGAAGTTGCCTGTGGTGCTGATGTTTAGGCCGAGGTACGTATGGGTTTTTGTTTGCTCTAGAGCAATAGCATCTAGAAAGAATTTGTATTTGTGGTGTTGGAGGCTGGGTCTTTTTTGGAATATCATAATTCTCTCTCTCTCCCTCTCCCTCTGTCAGAACCGGTGTAGTTGCAGCCCCCCGCCGCCAGGGGGGTGTCTTCTAACCGTCTGAGCATTTCCCACCTGCTGTGCACAAAGCAGCGTCACAGACAGGTCGTGTCATCCTCTGTCTCATGATTCAGAAACAAACCATCATCCTGCAGCAGGCATCATCTCCGAGGGGATAAATCCCACTCAACCCACAAACACTCCGTCTTTAGCAGAGTCTGACTGTACTTCAGGGTGACTGAGTTCATGATGGTGTGTTTTCACTGTGGGGAAATTCTCCTGTCAAACGATTATAAAATAATTTGGACTAGGATAGTAAAAGGCCAATAAAATTACATATAGTCAAATGAATAATGATGATTAACATGACGTTTTTTGTAAAGTAAAATTACAAAAATTACAAATGATGAATGTTGAAAAAGTAACTACAAATAATAAACCACAAAATTACTAAACACCAAAAACCAGGTTTAATAGGTGTGAAAAAATATAAAATTTCCCTCAAAGGCTGTTCCAGCGACTCAGAGCGTGAGAGACTTTTTTTTTTTGTACTATCTCACCAGATAACTCTCCTGGAAAAGTGCATTCATTCTCCTAAATAACACTCAAACCTTCAGGTTTCCATAGCTCATGGAAACGTACCTGAACACAACAGCCCACATAGAAATCTCTGACTTCTGGTCACATTCTGTGTCGCGTATGGTGCAATTCAGTGGTTTTTCATTGTTTAAGTTCATGCGACTAGTAAAGACAAAATGCACAACATCCAACATCCATTACATGTGTCAAATCACAAATGCCCTGGTGCCCCTCGATGGTTACCATGGTGTGTTATCAGTGACACTGTTGTGTGTTAACGTGCCCCAGCTGTTTTCTGTGGTCTACCAGCATAGAGGCTGTTTCCGTGTCAACTGTCACGTCTGACATGTGACTGCTGTTGCATGACAGGTGCCACAGAGGCATGTTACATTTAGAAGGAAACAGTATTGAGGTCAGGGATAAGAAGTTGGTTAGTTCACAATGAATGGAAGTCAATGCAAAGTCCTAATAAGGATGGCTGCACAAACCCAGTGCCTGAGTTGGTGTCTTCAAACTGCCACATCAACAGTTTAAAACCCCAAGGTTATTCAGTTCACAGTCAGTTAATGTTCCCATCAGGAAACAGTGGATATTTCATATTTTTACTTGATGAAGAACTTCAGTAATTGTTAATTAACACAGGAAATCTGTCATCGATAGTTTTTCCGAACAGATTAATCAGTCAATCGATTTGTCTTTTCTTTGATAAGAATGTTATTTTCACTCTGTGTTACTTACACAGACAAAAACAATATCCTCCACATAATCTTTTCAAACTAAACTTAAACGCTAATTTGTTTACCAAGAATCTATCTTGCCATTCAAGAAAATCATACGAACTCACTGACCTGGTTCACCCTGAGCTGCTATTTTCTAAGAATCCTCATTATGTGTTAGCTGCTCATGTGAAGAACAGAAAACAATAATCACCCGACGGCTGGATTCATGACTCACTGCCTCACTTTTACCTTTCAAAGTTCGAAACAGGAACAAGGCCCTCGACCCACAGCTGACTTTCAGCATATACTGTGTTTTACGTTGAATAAGCAGGATGTCACATGTACAGTTTTCACATATGCCACCATGATTCAGCATTCGATAAGAACTCGTGACTTCTTTGCATTGACTCTTCGCACATTGCTAACTCCTGATGAGGCTGTTATTAAAGAGGGCGATGATTTAACTGTGCAAACTTGCTATCTGCTCCTCACAGGATCACATGCTGCTGACTCACAGGTCGGGATGGTCAGTTCGAGTTGGTTGTGGAAGCGATGAAAGTAAAACACCGCAGCCACACACGGGAAAACCCAGAAGTAATTTATTCACTCGCTTCATTGTTCCAAATCAGCAGGTGGTTAAACATGAGCAGCGTGGTTTGCTGTTCGAATCTTTCATAACATTGCTGCACATGAGAAGGACACACACAAGGCAAAGAATATCACCTGTCCTCATTACAGGCCCTTTATCTGACCTACACCCCACTCTACAGCCTGTCTGACTGACACTGTGCAGGTCCTGATAAACTCTGAACACATTTAAAATCAGTTGGATAGATTAAATAGTTATGTTTCCCTTTAACACAGTAGAACAGCCCCTGACAAGCCAATCTGACTCATCTGTTTTATTTGTAACTGTGGCGCAAGATTCCTATTTTTTAGATCGATGTAACTAAGTACATTTACTGTTTTATTCATACCACACATAATAGGAGAAAACACACGTGTGGGTGTATACATCTCAACTCACTAACACAACCTGTCTACTTGTATGTTTAATGTTAACCAGCCTCCATCTTGTTGATGTTATTTGTCCGTTTGTTATCTAGAAAGGAAAGCTGAGGTTACGGCCAAGATGTTTGGAAACATGTGGAAACAGAAATTACACTAAAAAGTGACATCAGCGTTTTTCCTGAGTAGCAGTGGTGTGCTTTACTCAGAAAAGTTGCAGTGACCTTGTTAGTGTGAATGTGACACATGTCTGGGCTCGAATCTAGAACGGGATGGGGGGGTCACTCGTCGTCCTCTATCCTCCTCAAGTCTTTTTCTCTACATATAGTGTACTCTACAAAAGTGTGTGAGCTCTATTAACAGTATCTCATGTTGACAGCACTTTCTCCTCATGGGACAATTGGAGTTCATGGTTTTCTACTGGTAACCCAGGTACTTAACATTCACGTACAGGCCTCAGAATACATAACCTCCCGACTCATCCGTCTCTCGTGTTCTGACGGTGTGGCCAGTCCCTCGGAGTGACTTCTGAACCCAGCTCGTTCCGCCAGAGCCCCAAAAGCCTTGGGGCCGCGTCCCGATATGAGGTGGC
Source organism: Verasper variegatus (assembly GCA_026259375.1). Taxonomy (NCBI): domain Eukaryota; kingdom Metazoa; phylum Chordata; class Actinopteri; order Pleuronectiformes; family Pleuronectidae; genus Verasper; species Verasper variegatus. Next base: position 17,830,696 of record CM048050.1, read on the forward strand.
AGAACAGCGGGGAGAACCCTGAAGAGAACTGTTGAGGGGAACATCTCAATGTTCTTCGAGCTCTTCTTCTCAGTGGAAAGCACCCCGGAGGCGGATCGAAACCAACCCCCACTGACAGTCACTTGACACAGCTCTGTGTAGGGGTGAGGGCTGACTCTAACTTTACATTGTTCAATCAACAGGTTTGTCTTTACTCGGGGGTCAAAGGTGTAGTTGACCTGGAGAGAGGAGGGTGGGTTAAGGCTCTGGAGCACTAGATGCCAATGTACTACCAGTCAAGCCTGAACCCTAGTTGTAGAAGTACACAGACAAAGCACATTTACTCTAAGTATTGTGTGTAAGTGTAAATTTAAGGTATATTTTCAAAAGTTTTCTGTCATTTTCTGCTTCTATTTTACAAATGAAGATGGAAATATTGAACTTCTTACTTCACTACATTTATTTAATAACTTTTGTTACTTTTCTGATTCAGATTAATAATGTAAAGAAATAATCAACAAAGGAATTCTGATCTTTTCTAGATTAAAACTAAATATATAATGAGGAAAATGGTCCACTTTGCATAATAAGTACTTTAGTTTATGACAATAAACTCTTGAATCTTGAATCTTGAATCTTGTTTTTAGTATTTTAGGAATAGTATTGATGTTATTTAATTGAAAACGTTTTGGAGACCGAACTCAGGCTGACTCACACTTCATGCACAGACCAGGTGAGGCCTCACTCCTGCACGAATCTACAACAACAACAAATAACCTGGATCTTTGCTGCTTCATTTCAACGAGTCTGCTGCTGCTTGTGTCCATGTGATGTCCCTCTGCTGCCCTCTGCTGGCTGGTGGGTTCCTCATGCAGCAGATCTTCAGGTGTCCACTGCTGCTCTTGCTTGGTTTAATGCTGCTTGTGATTAACTGAAGCTGTCAAGTCAAGAAAATCGTTATTATCCCTCAAGGGCAATTTGATGTACAACCAGCAATCAGTGCACGACAAAAATAATATATACAATGTAAATAAACACAATATAAAAACCCATAGACTAATTTAAAAGACCAATGGTAGCAAAATTAGCTTTTTATAAATTAATTGATTAGTCGACCAACAGAAAATGCATTATTTAGATAGTCTAGAAACATTTCATTCTACTTTTAAAGAAAGAATTCCAAATGTTTGCTGGACCCATTTTCTCAAAGGTGCTGATTTGACACTTTTCTGTCGGATTTTAAACTCTTGGTTGCACAAAACAATCACTTCAAACTAAAAGTAACATATGATTATACTCAACATTGTCCATCATTTTTAACAAGATGTGAAAGATTAATGCAGAAAATACTGAATAATCAAAAGTGAAAGTCGTATTTAGTTCACATTAGCTTAGAGGAGGCAAATATCCCATTATTCTTATTGTTGGAGTTATTTAGACTTTCCTCCTCTCCATGTTTCTTGCTTTATTTCTTTCCCTTCTCTCTCGCTCTCCGTCTATCTGCCCTCCTCTCCCATTCACAGTATTTCTCACCCTCGTATCATTCTCTCTCTCTCCCTCTTTGTCAGCCCCTGCTCTCTGTCTCTCCCTCACAGAGAAGCCAGATATGTCAGGACACGCTGAGCAAAGTCCACCCCTCAGCAGGCCTCTCCCTGGGTGTGTCTCTCTGGGTGTGTGTGCTGACTCATAAATCATGACTCACATCTGTGGATCTGTGTGTTGTTTGTGACTTTTCAGAGGATATTTTAACTCTTTGGTTGCTATGTTCATGTTTACGATCATCGTCCTGCTGATTTGTGCAACTTCTGTCACATGGGTACATTCATCCTGTGGTGGAATCATCTATACGTCCAAATCATAACAGAACCGCCATGTTGTCGGCTTTGGTCTCGAGCACCTCCTGCTTTTTGTTTGTCTTTTCCCCGCCGTTCTCCAGACTGCAGCCCTTCTCTCTTTGAGCTCTACCAAACGTTTGCGTCTTGCAGTGAAGTCCTCACTTGACCATTAACGAGGAAACACACGCCTACACCCTGAGGATCATTGTTGTGAAATGTATTTATCATTCTTAACCCACTGTGCTTTTGTAAAAGGGTTTTTTCACACAACCTGTTCTCTTATCTACTGGGCTATTTGCCATTCTTTACTGTTTACAACCAGGCACCTATTGTTTTAGAACATTCAGGATTTTGCCAAAGCAACACTTTTGATATCTGATAGATTTTTTTGCTTTTTTATTGAGCCTCATTATAGTCTTCTTCACTGACATGTTCATTTCTTCCCTGCTCCTATTGACAGACAACTCCACCTCGATTTATAAGGCAACTGTCAACTCTCACTCGTCTTTTTTGTTCACTGACTAAATTGAAACAGTCCTATAAACAGCTAAGTGCCTGGTGTCCTTGGCACGTTAATGTAACAACTATTTTATTTTAAATTAAATGTTGTACCCATGAGAATCTTAATTATCTTATCCCCCTGTAGAGAAAAGATAACATTTGCACACATACATATTCACACAACCCCTTTTTCTTTTTCTCCAACTTCTCCCCAATCAGACATGCAGTGTCAGTATCTAATAAAATAATAATCATCAAGTAAACTCTTCAAAATACTGTAATTCTTTATTGAATAAAAATGTACAGACTACCAAAAATAATCAGTTCATACTACAGCAGAAAATAGCTGGGAGATTTCTAGAAGTGGAATACGCACTAATGAGTATTTTTTTTTAAAGTCAGAGCTGGAAACAGATTCACTCCTGTAGATAAAAGTTTGTTTGAGACACACAGAGTTTCTTCAAGTGTAGACCTGCCTGAATCCGCCCTCACTCTAATGCTAATCGTAGAGCAGTCACAGATCTTCCCTTCGAACGCTCACGTAACGAAACAATATTATTTGGTCGTGTTCAGGCAGAAAACTGGTCTCAGCAAAAATGTAACTGTGAGCAAGTGAGAGTCAGTGAAACCAGGCTGACCAGTTTGATAAAACATTCGACACAGCAGAAAAAGAAGCCTGCACAAGTTCGCCTGAGGATTTTATACTTCTGTCTCATCAAACCAGACGATGGCATCAACACATGAATACTTTTAGTGGTTTTATTTCCAAGGGACTCAATTGAAAAATATTTTGGTCTTTTCTCTAAATGCACCCAGTTTGAAGCAAAGACATGGAAAACACAGGATGAGAGTTTATATTGTTCCCTTTAAATCTATTTAAATCTAAGGACATACATTTAGACCGTTATTGCAATATTGTACAAATTCTACATAAACTGATCCCTTGAGGGAATTGTTGGGGGGGGGGGGGGGGGGGGGGGAGTAATTCTCAGAATCTAAATTTGCTTCCAGCCAAGTCAGAAAATTCACACGTCTCCTCCTTGCTAGCATATCAACCATCACACCTCCGCGCCGACACATGAAGAATAAAAATAATAGTGTTCAAAACAGGGACGAAGACAACACAGCAAACTCCACAGTGATACCCCTTTGGTAATAAGTCAGAAAGAATTCCAAAAATCTGGAGACAGCAAACGAGAATTAGAGGAAAAATCCATAAAAAAGGTGCAAACGAGCTAAAACTACATATATTAGCATATGTGTAGATTACATTCAGCTGCTGAGTCTTTGCCTCCTTACGCACAGCAAAGACACACTGAAGAACGGAGAAACTCTCATTTTAGCGCACAGAAACAAATGATGATTAACGATTTCTTTAGTATTCTGAGCAGAAATTTTAGCCCCGATTGCTCTTTTACCAAAGTTTTTACGAGCACTAAGATAAATCAGGAGAAAACGAAGCTTCACACTCGAAGACGTCCCCTCAGGTTAAGTGCACTTGGGTGATCTTGCATCGACGACTACAGGTAAAAAGTGAGCAATATATGTTGAATGTGTAAAAAAAATAGCATGGTTAAAAAACATTAATGACGCTGACTTAATCTAAAAAAAATAGAGGTCAGTACATTAAAGCGGTTGAAGCATCCAATCACAGTCCACTTCTGCTAAGAATCACGACTTCACTCTCGGATGGTAGATGAGGGTTTTTTTTTCCACCGCTGAACTGATTTTAACCGCAGCATCGTGGATGTATGATGAAATTGTACATGTTTAATGGCCGGAACAACATCCAGCTCAGAGTGTTAAGCGGACGCGGCTGCGACTGGGCGGGTGCGCAGGAAATGTCTCTAAGCGGAGGTGTAGAGGTATTTGGTCTTGGCCAGGCCGGACAGCTCGTCCTCATAGCGCGGCAGGCAGCAGAAGAGGATGGAGCAGCCGATGCAGAGGATGGTGGCGCCCCAGCCGAAGCCGTAGGCCCAGGTGTAGTAGTAGTGGCCCTCGAAGATCTGCTCGTTGAACTTGACGGGGTAGACGATGAGAGCGATGACCTGGAGGATCACTGCAAGGAGACACGGATGGAAAAAGGTCAGTGGCAAACCTCTCTGTGCAGCTCCGAGCGCTACGAGTTATGGTCATTGCAAATAGCAAACACACTTTCTTTATTATTTTTGGTGGCAGCACCCGATTCAAATTTAAATGTTTTTCCTTTTTAGATTGATTTCTATGATCCACAGATCAAACACAGGTATTATTTCTACTGGTGAGTGGAAAGAACCACAGAGAGATACTGTCAGTGGGGTTATGAGCTCAGTTCAATTTGTTAATTTTCTTCTGTCAGGTTACTGATTGATACATGAGTTGGAGGCAGAGTGAGGTGAACTCTCTTCAGCCCATTGACACAGACACTGACACGTCACAGCGTCTGTTTCACCTGTCCGTCTTCCAGTGAAGAGCTCTGTTTGTGTGTGTGTGTGTGTGTGATGAGTCAGTCAGATTAACAGACAGAGCCAGCTGTTCCCATGGTAACAGTCACACCAAAACCCCTCCCTTCCATCGAAAACTGCTGACGCACTTTCTGCTTTATCCACTTCCTTTCCCTCGCACGTCTTCTATTTTGGTCAGACGTTCACACATCATTGTGTTCGTCGCTCTTACTTCCAAATTTTTCACACCTATGACACATCTCTGTTTGACCTTGATGACTCTGGTGAAACCCCAACACACTCACACACACATTACTAAACCACCACAACAGTGAAACCTAAGGCTCCCTCTTAGTAATATTTATTTTCATTTAATGAAAACCAGCTTATTCTGACACAACACCATCTTTTAAATGGTTTTTAGAAGTCAGAAAAATAAAGTTGGGTTCACTGAATCACAAGGATTAGACATGAATTGTGGTGGGCAGGTTAAGGTTTTGGTTAGTGTGTGTGTGTAGGTGTGTGTCTCTTACCGACAACAATCAACATTATTGCTATGACGGGCAGAAGAGAGATGTTGAGCGAGCAGCACAGAGCCACGCAGGAGAGGATGAAGGCGACGATGAGGATGAGGAGGCCGATGATCATCAGGGCAGCCACTGCTTTGGCCCAAGCTGGAGTCCAACACAAACAAACACACAAATTAGTCACATGTTCGAGTGTAGTGTGTAGTTTACATGCATTTTATGTTCCGTTATGTCCTTTAGGGGGCATTTATATCCTGAAACAATAAGGGGATACAATATATTTCTTTTCACACTACGGTAACACAGCTCTTTTACTTCCTGAAGTCTCTGAAGTCTCGCACACTGAAGCTCGAGTCTCCGTGGGTTCAGTGACGACTCGGCCCTGCGCTGTGTGTCCTGCCTCGTTCTCGCTCTCCCCGTTTCACGCTTATTGTCATGTCAATCAGAAATGAACCAAATACTGGCCGTTTGTTATGGAAACTAAAGGCAACATGTCTTTGTGCTCTGTTCTCATTTCTGCAGCTCGCGTGATCTCGCTCTCTCTCTAACCCTACGACATTTATACATGACAGCACATTCCTCAAGCGTGTGAGCTTCGAGGCGATATCGACAGAGAGGGAGAGGAGCCGCCACACCCTTCACAGCACATTCGCTCTCTGTCACTCCTCGACTTTCTGCAGACATGGCCTCTTTAATTACAGAGAAACGATAAGAGTTTAAAGCAAACAAACTGCAACCAAGAGAGGATGTGGATCATTAGATTTTAAAGGATTTCATATGAAGTCACTGCAGGATTAAAAAAAAGAGGCTTTTGCCAATGACGGCCATCGTGATTTTTGCCTTCATGCTTCTAAAAACAGACATTTTGAGTGTTGATTTTCTTCTGAACAGGTTTCACGTGACCTCTGTGATTAAAATAAAAACCCTCTTTTGCATTAGTCATCACCTAAACATGCAGGTTGAGTTTTCTCAATATAAACCTGATGATAGTTATCAGTAATAAAGTGGTGCAGATAATCCTAACACGTGTCTTCTATGTGGTTGACTGAAGGCAAATCCACTGTGTCGATTTTCATCAAACTGTTACACCCAGTTCACTGTTACTGGATCAGCCAACACCCTAAATTATTCACACCTGTATGCGGGTGTGTGTGTGTGTGTGTGTGTGTGTGTGTGTGTGTGTGTGTGTGTATTCAAGAAACTCGCTTCCTACCTCAGCCTGAGGCACTCCTCTTATCCTGCTCACACACACACAAATACTAGTTCGACAGGTTCAATCCTCTCTTTTACTCATAATAATGTTAAGTGGCGTTCAAGCTCGCAAACATTTCACTCCAGCGTTCACATGGACTCTGCAACACCTCCACGTCAAATTCCGTTAAACAAATTCAGGCTCAACCTGAGCTCAACCTGATGATTTTAGGAATAATGAATTACATGATCACAACAACAAATCAGTGCAATATCGTCTCTAGAGTAGATGTCTTTATGAAAGCACAGCCAGACACCCACACACAAAACCCGGATTTAAACAGACAAACTGCAGCCACCATCACTGTTTCCTTTATTTATCCCTGTTCCCGATAACACTGTCCAGCAACATAACATTGCTGATGATTTCGGCTGCACAGCAAATCTCTGACTCTCCCACGTAACATTTATATAACAATCACATAACTGCAGAAATCCGCTTGATACACCGAAAGCATCAAGAAACTCGTACTGAATGTTCTGTCTGAGCATTTCTGTGGGAAAAAATAACCTTGTTCTCCCAAAAAGGAACGCGATGATAAAAACTAGTTCTAGCTCAGCATTCCAACTGAGGTAAAAACATTTAAATCTAACAAAGATGTGCACTGAACTGTTTGGGGTCATAAACTAGAAGCATTTCTATTGCATTCCTCGAAGTTCATGTCCTTTTGTTTGTTTGTAAACAGGATTACGCAAAACCTACTGGACCGATTAGCACAAAACTTGGTCGGACGTGTTACGCGACGGGAAGAACCCATTACATTTCAGCGAGGATCCAAATTAGCGGCAGATTCAGGACTTTCTTTTTCTGCGTTGCTTAATAGAGCTTTTTCACGATATTTGTTAATTTCTGAAAGAATAATAAAGGATGGAGCTTAATGGAAAAAATCATACATGTTCAGTGGACTGATATCTAATCTATCTAATTTGGTGCAGATCCAAATCGAAATTGGGATCTAGTGAAATTAAATGTGGTTTCATAAGGGGACTGTTGCTCTACTGAGTCACATTCTAGTTTTATAATAGTTTTCTTTTTTATTCCTACAACTTAGCATTGTTACATTGCTTCCTCATGCCTGTGCCTGTTTCCATTGTAAGCCTGTGAATGTTCTGTATAATGAGTTCATGTCTGGGTGTGTGTGCCTGTATGTGTCACAGGTGAACACTCAAACTGCCAGTCTCTTGCTCACGCTTACATCACATCATCCAGTTGTTTCGACTTCTGTTTCCCTCCTCTGATCAAAACTAAGGATATCCGACAAATGTCAGCGCTGAGAAATGTGTCATATCTTCCACTTCTGGCGAACCTTCGGCCGTGGTCTTACAATCAAGGCTGATGTTTATCAAACGTGGATAATGATTTCCTACGGGCAGCAGGAACAAACTCAGCTCACTGTCCTCAGAACAAGTTCTAAGGCGAAACCCGCAGGCAGACAAACAACATTCACAATCCTGAAGAAACTAATCTCTAAAATTGTATGACACATGGCCTGCCCCTCCCACTGAACAGCCAAACTTTGAACACTTAGAAAGTGTGGGAACTTCGAATAAACACGGAAGAGGAGGATATCAAGAGATTGTGTAAACGTAGTCGTTACGTGAAGTTGTGGCTCTTTACCCATTCATTCAAATATTAGCCTGGTTTTGTTATCCTTAACTAACTCCCCGAAGCTGTTGCAGAGATGGCTGCCAACTGGTTTCAGTCTCTCAAATATCAGATAAAAGATAAAAAAAATACAAATAACATCAGATAAAAAAAATAAAAAAAGGGAATTTCTATTTGACGACTGCCTTGTGCTCTAGAAAACGAAGCTGGGTAATTTGGAACAATTTGTTTGAGAAAATGGTCAAAAGATTTACCAACAATGAAAATACTGGTTCTTTGGGTAAATTGAAAGTGTCACACTGATTTGTGAAAGAGTAAATTTATATAAGAATGCAATTTCTGTTTTTTGGCTCATCCGATGTCAATCAAATTATTTGTTTCATCACATTGGAGCAAAGACCAAATGCTGCCATGAAGTATCGCTATCGGCATCAATCCCCAAATAACACATGGGTTGGAAGATATGAGATCCAGTAATGATCTACTTTCCACATGTTTTCTCCATGATGCACTCATGCCAACACATGAAAACATTTCTATTCCCATTGTTCCCATCTGGAGCCTGAACACAGTGACATGGAGTCTGTTTGGTGCCAACCCTCACTACGTCCTACATCCGCACACCATCAATTGTGCTGCTCATGTTTGTTTCCTCGTTTTTTTAGCTCAGAACATATAAACCTTCGCAACTGTTCAGGACAGAGCGCTGATACAAGAATTCTCAGGGGAGCTTCAGAGCCAAAATGTTTCACAGATCCAGCCAATGGCCTTTTGGCAGCTGTGGCCGTCTTTTGTTCAACTGCTTCAGTCGCGCTGAGACCAACGGCAGCTCACACAAAGAAAACATCTTGATCTACGACTTCAAGCGAGACCAGAGAATTCCTGAAAAACAATGTGTACAGGAAGTAAAGCCCTGCCTTCCACAACAGTTTACATTGGGAACTGTGTGTTTGGAGTTCACGCTGATAATCTCTACTAGGATTCTCTACTGCTGAGGAGAGTGGAGCAAAAGAACTGTAATCTATCAAGACTCTTTTGTATTTATCGATTCCAGTTTGGCCAATTTAATGGAAACTAAAATCCAAGTTTCTCAAATGATCCAAACCCCTCCAGATGTTAACAAGACAGTTTGGTACGTTCGCAAAATAACTAAAACCATCAAATTATTTTCAAACTGATTATTTCCTATTCAGCTCTAATTTTTAGGTCTTATCAATAACAAAAGGAACACGTGCGCTGTAACAGCTACATTCACACATTTTTACATCTTGATACCATTTTTAAAGGTTTTCTATATTAACAACAACAATTATGGCTGCTGTCTTACGTCTTATGTCTTCTACGGACACATATTGAACATATTGCACCAACTATACCCCACACCGCGAGTCGTTAACAGCCATGAATCTCAAAACCGATAATCTTGACTACTATTGGGAATATTCAGGCGATCAGAGCTTTGATTGAGGACTCTCCAGAAGCACTGACACCATCAACCTGTAACAGGGAGTGAGCAACCTGGAGAAAATCATCAGATAAAAAGAACGACTAGTTCTCGTTGACGTGTTCTGCAGATCATAAAATGGATTGAGGTGCTACTAGCTCAGCGATTTCCACAGCGTCTGATAAGAGCAACAACAGAGGCGTCTTTGTGTGGTGACTTTGGCTGTGGAACAACTCAAATACAAGCTGAGAGGGAGAGAGAATGAAAACAGACGTTGTTTCAGTTCACGGCGAGAGATCTTTTATTTTGAATGCCTCTTTCTGTTTATGTTTTATTTTAATTTCTCCTTATTGCTGTATCAGCACCACTGCCAGTCTTGACGTGTTGATATCTGCCTGAAAGGTTTGTACTCAATTCCTATAATGAAGTTTAAAATTAAAGTTAAAGACCTTTTTCAGCATCTTAAACATAAGCGTAACTTATATATACACATTTAGATATATACACTTATAGATACAGCTGTGTTTACGTATCATTTCATGTCAAAATGACTGCATGTGAAAATAATCTATTGTTAAACGAAGCTCAGTTTGTTGTTTGAACGACACTGAAGGAAAAACTCACAACAGTTATAAATAGTCTCATCTGCGTTGCCATGTCAGACATGCAGCCATGTTAAACTCTGCTTCTCATCCTCTCTCTGTCGGGTGTAGATCACAAAACCAGTTCAAATATTCAAAGTCTCCCTGAGGTGTTTCTCTCGTGGTGTTTTTACAATAATCCGTCGACTGTAAACCTCAAACATGGAGGTTATGTTTTCATTGTTTGGTTTGTTGGTCTGGTTTGAAGCAAGATTACACAAAAACAACTGAACGGATTTCCACGATACTTGGAATGAAGGTTTGTGATTCGGGTCGGGAAAAAACCCATTCAATTTTAGAATTTCACTTCACTTTCTTTGACGTTGTGAAATTGGGTGAATTATAACAGTTGACCACTTTCCAAGGGTGTTAATGGATCTTGATGAAAATAATCTGGTATATTTAGGGAACTGATATCTTTAAAATGGAAACGAGTGAGAGTGGAAATAAGTTGGTGTCTGGATCCTTTCTGTGTTTTAACTTCACTTCTTTGAATAAGCCCACAAACTTCTTGTCATTCCCCACAGTAAAGGATAATAATGAGGGGGTAACGCCATATGAATTAGTTGTGGGAAGTTGTTCCTTGTCGTAAACATGATGTTGCCAACAGACACAATGTAGGGTCCAAAAAAATACAAAAACTTTACAGCCTTGGTGTAAGTTGATATTGCGATTTAGGAAACAGTGAATTCACACAGACTTGGAAAGTGCGTGTTTGGCTCATCTCACCACGTAAATCAAGCTACTTCTTCTGTCACATTTCGCAACCTTGCAAAATCTCTTAGTCTCGAGGAACCATAAACGACGATCACTACTCTGTTTTAAACTTTTCTTCTGTTGACTTTTGCCTGTAAAGCCCAGTCCTTTCCTACAAAGAAGGATGTGCGATCATATGGGGAAGAGGTAACTCTGTCTGACTTAGTTGTGGGAAGTTGTTGTTCCTTGTTGGAACCATCGACGTTGAGGATTTGTAGTGAAACTGAAACACTAGACATGAAATGTGGCAGAATCCCAGGCTGCCTCTTCTCTATGTGATTCCAGCCTCATACAGACCAAAGTTCAGTCAGAGAGCTGCAGGCCTCTCTCTCTCTCTCTCTCTCTCTCTCTCTCTCTCTCTCTCTCTTCTGCTCAACCCGGAGTTTCTGTTTGTGGACAGAGGTCGAATCCCTCCAGTTTTACAGAGTGAATGTTGAATGTAACATCCCAGTGAGACCTGTACTGGTTCAGCTGGTTTGATCAGCTCCATTAAAACATGCATCCCTCTCTGTTGTCATGCTACTCTCTCTCTCTCTCTCTCTCTCTCTCTCTCTCTCTCTCTCTCTCTCTCTCTCTCTCTCTTTCTGTGTGTGTGTGTGTGTGTGTGTGTGTGTGTGTGTGTGTGTGTGTGTGTGTGTGTCCGACAGTGCAATCCCGACACTTACAGAACTCCTCCGTGAGCGACATGCACTGCCAGATATCGTTCCTGCCCCGGCACTGCTCCCACATGCTGGCGTAGTGGGACTCGGCATCCTCGTCCTCCACCCAACCGGAGGTGGCGGCGATGGCGATGATGTCGAAAATAATGGCGAAGAGCAGCAGCAGGGGGACGATCCACCTGCACCGGGGGTAGGCGATCCCGCAGCGGAACATAGTGACGGGCGATTGGCGGCGTGTGGGAACCGAGACGGCGGAGGAAGGTGATCACCGTCGAGTGAGCTGCTCCGTCCGAGTTGCTGCGCGTCTGGTGCGACTTTAGGGCGGGTGGAGTTAGTGTGGGTGTGGGGAGCTGAAAGGACAAGAGCCCCACCCGTGTGTGCGGTGCAACCTGTTCCGGAACCTGAAGGGCCGGGCTAGTCTGCTGGTGAAAACCGGTGTCATATTACAACCGGAAGGAACCAGGCTGGAGCTGCCGGAGGAAGCCACGCGTGGGTTCTTCTCCTGTGAGAATACCAATCAGAAAGTCTCACTGGGTTTAATGACTTATTATAACAACCAGTCTGACACAGTTTAAATATGACAAGTACTCTCTCCCCCCATTTGTCTGTGCTCACCCCAACCGGACGAGGCACATACCCCCCAAGACACCATTTAGATTTGACCCACATTCAGCCCACATATACCTATGATGGCACTTGGGTAATGCACTAATATTTGCCGGATCTGGGCCACAAGTGGGCCAAAGCAATACCCCATGTCAACCAAAGGTGGCCCGAGTTAGTATTGTACTATTTGGGCCATATTCCCTATTTACCATATGGGCCACTTTAGGTTCACATCCATTTTGTTAAGGTCACATCGTTGCCTGAAGTGGCCCAGATCTGTATGTTATCTGGATCCACAATGATCATGATGGTAATTTGATTTCTAAATTGGGGGAGACAACAGGTAGATACAGGCTGAGCTGTGAGAGTGAGAGAAGGAAAGGTAGAAGAGGAGAGATAAAGGAGGGAGAGGTTCAGGACGTTCAGGACTCATCTTGCAGCAAAGAGCCGTAATCATAGCTAAAGCCATAATTATAGTATTTCTCCAGCATTGTTCATCTGTCTACTGTAAATGTCTATAGGTATTTGCAAAGATTCTAAAATGGAACAAAAAACAACTTTAGTTTTAGGTGGAAAGAGTAATTGTTGTTTATGGGAAATACAATCCTTTTATACATTTGATAAATTTGTTTTATTTCTGATGGTTTAATTTGGAGTGGTTTTATTCTCCATATCATTCTTGATTTATACATATTGTATTGGTTGTACAGATTTGATGGTATTAAAGCATTGCAGCTACTGCATCACTAATTTCTTTATGTATATATATATATATGTCCACAGTGGGGAGCCAGTGCAACAGGTTTGTAACACAAGATTCAAATGGTTCAATGGGAATTCTCATTTCATACTGATTTTGCATTAAACCTTGAGAGAAGCAGATACTGTGAGATGATCCTTATCATATGAACTTAATAAACAAATATGCTCAGAGGATATTTGTGTTTATCTATATTTATGTTAATGTGTGTCACAGTAAGGGGTAGAATAAATACATGCTAATACAAGTGTGCCACAGAATACTTCATTATTCAAGTTTTCTCATCTCCATGAAATCACTACATATTTTTTGAAAGAATGAAAAGTAAATATACAAATTCTTACCGTGGTTTCTACTGTTTTATTTAGGTTTTGTCAAGTCCAGCCACATTAACAGTGACTTATAACTTTCCTTATAAAGTCAGTGATTTATTTACAGTAACAGTGAGCAACAATATAAATGACTTAAAAGATACAAAACATTAAAAGGGGTACAATTATTTTAAAGTAAAAAAAACAGTTAATTAAATACAAAAAGTAACACATTGAATAAAACAGAAAATGATGGTAAATAATAAATTTGATTATAAAACAATAATTGAAGGCAAACAATAGGAGACATTTCAAAATTAATTTGACTGTGGAATGGCGAGTAGGACCTTTGCCAAGGACTTAAGGTTATAAGCAGATCTTCTGAGTTCGGTACAGACGTGTGGGAGTCACAGGGAAAACAATCCATTAAGTTTGAGGTTTGATCATAATAAAAAGATATAAAAGCCAGTGTCAGGAGGAGACCACCCAACTTTAAAACACAGGATGTAACGATGAGTATAAACATCACAAGGGCAGAGTGACAAGGTTCAGGCATAGAAACAGATGCAAACCTGTAAATCACATCATCAGAAAAGGAGGACAGGAAAGTACTTTGTCATAAACTCCGGATCAGTTTGTCAAGTAGCCAAAGGTATTCATTATACTCTAACATTTTCAATAACGTATTAAAAGCAGAAACATGGCCAGTATTTTCCTTTCATTACTTTATAACCTTGGTTTTATGTGTGTCCAATACAAATATAAGATCTTTTAGTAAAGTTTAGTGAAGGTCGGAGCACTAATTTCTGTCTGTGAAGGGAAGTAAACAGTTTTTAGACAGTGTGCGTTACATCACGTTGAGCTGAATTTGCTGAGTGAACTCTGGAATGTGTTTCATTGTGGGCTGTTATTTATCTGTGCTAAGGTAAATACACAGAAAGTAAATAAATGTGACAGGAAAACTGTTCTCCCATCTCAGTCAGCAGCCAGAGAGCATTAGTGTCATTCAGTATACTGTATCTCTCTGTCCTCCCCTCTTCCTGTCCTCTGGGCATCACACAGTGAGAAATTTGGCCAGTCCTTGTCTGAGCAGCAGTTTGGCTTCACTTACTGGAAGCGCTGTGTTAATAAGCAGACTGTTGTGCTCTGAGACTACTTTCATACACTGTATCGTGCTGGCTGCTTCAGTAATGTGCATAATCTGTTTACATGTAAACGTATCAGGGTATCTCTCACATCTCTTTTCCTGTTATGCTCTGCTTTCCTCTCCTTTCCTTTCTTGCCCCCCTGCCGGTGATTTATTTGATTTCAATGTCTCATCAGTTCTTCTGTCAAAGCAGCTACATTATAATTTAGAGGGTAAATGACATGTAGTATGAGCTTTAAGTTGAGTCAAGTCAAGTGTGGAGTTTGAACTTGACAGCTTCATCCCCTTGCAAGTGTAAGAAAATTGTTCTCTGCTCGCAACAGCGTTAGTTATTCACAGCTTTTCACATCAAGCTTGTTTCCAACTGTGACTGCAAAACGTCTCCGTCCCGTCTTCCCCTTGATCTCATTGCAGACTCACGGGAGATCGGTGTCCCTGCTGCTGCTGGAGGGTCTGGAGTCCTGGCATATCACAACCAGCCTGTACAGGTTCAGTATGACCACCAGGAAGTTCTTGATGGTGAAGAAACCCAACATCTGGTGGAAGACTGTGGAGTAGATCACGATGACCCTGACCACCAGAAAGGGCCCGTCCTGGATGAACAAGGCCTCTATGATGCTCCACACGTCTCTGCTGTGTTTGGTCAAGAGGGAAGTCTCCCGGACGCCCTGCTCATTCTCGCTGTCTGGCTTAGAGGCCACCACTTTTCAAAATAAAGAGACAAAAACACCAGATGATGACTGGTGGAAGGAAACAGAGAGGAGGAGCAATGTGTTATACTCTGCACGCCAGCTTTCCTGCTATTTTTGGATGGAAAACAACTGCTTTATACAACTGCTTTCAAGATAACATTAAGTGTATGTGGAAAAATGTGTCTGTCATTTGGGCAAAGTTAACTTAACTTAACTTATCTTATCTTATGTTATTCTATCAATGATTATCTTTCTTGTGTTTAAATTCTAAAAATCGTTTTTGTTCCACATGCAGAATGTGAATAAACGTTCAAGAGCACAACCTTAACACAAGGTCCATTTAGTAACTGGCTTTCTGTCATATCACATGATCTTCATCGGGAATCAAGAACAAACTGTGAAAGACGAGAGGTGCCTTTAATTCCCCCGAAAAATGGTGACCATGTGATATGATCGTGGGTGATTTCAGTTGTAAAGCAGAGGAAACTCGGACGTGTGAACACACTGTATGTGACTAACAAAAGGACTTACACCCACTTATGAAGATAAAAATACCAACACACACTGTACATGTCATACACTCCTCCTTTGCCTTGCATGCAGTCTCTCTTCCCCAATGTGTGTGTGCATATGTGTGTGTGTGTGTTCTGGAACCGGAGCAGTGTTCCTGCTGCGTCCCATCCGGTGAAGGAGAAATTTAGCTCGTTGCCTGAACCCTTGCATAACCCGCTCTCCTCTTCCTTTCCTCTTCCTCTTCCCCCCGTCTCCAGCCCATGGCCCTGTTCCTCTGGCCCTGGACCCCGCTCGGCTCAGCTTCCTTCTCCGTGGACACTTTGCTTGGCTCCCCTATACTCAGCGTAGGGGGAAGAGCTGGGGCCCCCTGCCCTGCTCAAATCCCATTCCCTTAACCCTGCAAGAAATATTCCTCTAACCATCCTCAACCCTCCCCGCCTCTGTGGGTTTTAAAATTGGGCTCGCTGGCCTTCACAGAACACAATGAAAGGAAGGGTAGCTTCATTTATAAACTGCAGTGTGCATTCAAACACTAAGTGCTCTGTGCACTTATTAAGGTAGACACATCTATTTGTGAATTATTCAAGTCCAGGTTATGAATAATGGAGAACATTAGTGTGACTTGTCTTTTCCGAGAATTGTTTCTGATCGGACTAAACTCCTTCTTCCTTCTTTCATGAAACCTCTGTTGTGCTCACTTTCAGAAAAACATCAAACGAAATGACTGTTTTTGGGCCTTTGACTGATAATTATTTCCCCTAATTGGCCAAAGATAAGAAGTGGACACAGAATGTAATAAACATGTGAGCCTGGATTTCCTTTTTAAGACTTTTTGCATTTATAAAAAACTCTCCCGGCCTTTCCTGTTGCTCATTTCTATTTTGAGAACTATAGGTCGTTAAGTAGGACCTTCCCATATCTCTCATAGGACGTGGTTTATTCAAAGCTGGGGGATAATAAGTGGACTTGGCCACAGATAGAAAAGCAGCTAAACTAACGCTCAATAAACAGCTGTAACTGCTTAATACGCACCAAAGTTAGTGGATTACCAGAATGAAGAGCACTCACCGGCCAAATGTAAGGGGAACTGCAACATGCTCCAAGACCATACACCTAAAATAACGTAGACCATCTCACTCTGTCTGCACACGGAAAACGTAAAAGTTAGTAGTTACAGTAAACTTTGCAGATATGACATGTGGGCACAGATTGGGTAACTTCATTTTAAACCTGTTTGAGTTCTACGGCGTACACATAAGTGTGAACGTACTCATGCACAGGGTGAGTGTGGACGCCCACAAAACTATGAAACACGTATGTGAAGTAAGATGGCCACCCACTTGACGTCCGAGAGCGTCTCGCTCGTAAATTCAAGGATGTCCGCCGCCGTGCCGATGAAGATCAGGAGAAGCTGCGAGAGTTCGTCGCGGGTAACTCCGCCCCCCAGGGGGAGCAACCACTTCCCCACGATGAGGAGGATGAGCAGGATCTGATGGAGAGCCAGGATCCATACGTTGGGGCAGAAAGATGATAACTTCTCTTTTATTTGCTGTCGGTGTAAAAGAGACATTCAGTTATTTCTTTGTTGACACTTTATTCCCATGAACTCCAAAGGTTGCCCACACCTTTCACACGTGCACGACACAGCAGGAGATTCTCCGCTCCGACACATTCACATTACAACTGAAATCTCTGCACCAGCACGCAGAGGCAGGATACAACATGTTACTGGAATTCCTCTGCACGGATCACATATCTTGTTTAAAGCCCTTATCACCAAAGGTTCTCAGCATTGTCATCGACGTCTTCCACGTGCATGACACCGCTTTTTTTGTCCTGAGATCACGTTAAATATTGTTTGTTTGAGCCACGCAAAGCCAAGAGTTATAATGTCAATGTGTGTTTTTTTATTGGAGGTCACATGCATGATTATTTCTGTGCCTGGGAGTGTGTGACTTCCTGGAGTCTGAGTGCCCAGCAGCCTCAAGGTGATGACGTGACACTGTTCCTTCGAACTGTTCATTGGTTTCACTACCCCTATATCTCCAAACTACTGTGTAAGAGGTTTCCGAGAAATTCACTGTGAGAAAAAAGGGTTAGTCTCTTCACTTTCTGTGCTTTGCAGGTGTATCGTCCTAACAGAGAATATATTCTACTATAAAAGCCAAGTGAAGAGAAACAATCTTTTTTTTTTTTTACCTTCAGGTAGTCCTGTTGTGTGAAGTTTCCGAGAGAGTTGTTCATCGTGAATGTTGTGCGCACGCTGTCAGAGTCAACGTTTTTGCACTGAGAAGAGAAAAAGGAGGAAAACGCTCATACTTCTCTCTTGGTGCAGCTAACAATTTAAAATGAAGAATAAATAAATGAATCAATTATCAACTGCAACTTTATGTTAGCGCCCGCCAACATGTGTTATTAGATTAGGTTTGGAAGACATGAGAACTGCTGTTTTGAAGTGTTACACGCTGACTAAGAGTTTTTTGTTTCTGTTGTGGAGAACCTGAGTCTCGCTGGCATAGTGCTGTTGGTGGTGGAGCTCCAGGAGCCAGATGGATGGAATGATACTGATGAGGAACATAAAGATCGGAGGAGAGAACCTGCAAGACAACCAGCAGAGATTCATCAACAAAACTTCCTAAAGATGCCTGGAATTAACGATGAATAATGAATATGCAACACCTTTGATAAATGAGGAATTGTCAGCTGGGGATGTGAAAATTTCCTGATTGGTAGATGAAATATATTTGGGTTTTGTGGATCTGACAGAACGAGTCAACTTAAAATCGACATGCGCAGTGATTGAATGCAACTAAGTACAATTTCTTCATTACTCCCCTACACACAGTATATCAGCAAATATCGGTGCTCTCTACTCTGCAGTTACACGCTCACCTTGTTTTTTATAATGGATGAAAGTAATCAATAACGAGAGGGGAACTGGTCCACTGATCCAGACTCAGCCGTGGAGATGTAGGAGATGGTTGCATTATAGGGAAGAGGATATACTCAAAAGTACTTTTACTTTACTTTAAGTACATTTGAGTTACGATTAATAGTTTAACCATGTGTTTATTCTGTATTCTGTACATTTTTTATTTTCATTCTTTATATTTCATCTATTTTTGACATTTTATATTTCCATCCATCCATCCATCTATCTAATGTGGAACTTCTACTTTTACTCGAGTACTTTTTTGTCAATTTATGTGTACTTTTACTCAAATTACTCACAAGCTGTTTTGGACTCATCTTACTTATTTAACAACAGAGAAAATAATTTCATCGATAAGAAAAGTGATCAGTATTCACAGCCACACAGCTGCATATCTCATTGCTTTCACTTTGAAACATGTTTGTTGTAAATGTTTCATGAACGGGCCAGTGCTTCTCAAATGCACACTTCATCATGCTGCATTGCACTGTTTATTTCTTATTATATGTTCTATTTAAATTAGACTTAAAAAAAACAGTGGGTTACATGTAAGGAAAATTAATTTCATTCATGGAGGAAGACGGCTGCGGGAAAGTAAAGTTCCAGGAATAAAAGTTAAGGGGCACGACCCGTCCTCAGTGTCCCCGGGGGAGGTTAGACAATAGCCGCAGAGGGACGAGCAGGATGCAGGGTCCCTCAGGGGTGGGGGTCGACTGAGGGTATCAATGCATTCCATCATGTACAAATACAACAGTTACACAAGATGTGATAACTTTCCTCATGCATCCTCAGTTACAGGCTGCTGTTTATTTAAATACAACACTTCATCTCACCATTTGTAGTCTTCTCCCCTCCGCCTCTTCAGGGTGATGATCATTTCCAGGACGAGCGGCAGAAAGAGGACAGTCAGGAGCCAGTAGTTTGGATCTTTCTTCACCCGCGTCACCCTCCACACTCCGGCCAGGGAGACGAGGACGAACAAGCCCCTGGTAATGATCGCACATGTGAACTTACACAGGCCCATCACTCAGGCCGGTTCCAGATCAGCTCTATGCCCAACTCCGGCTCTGCACCCGAATAATATACAGAGTCTGCAGAGAGAGAGAGAGAGGGGGGGGGGGGGGGGGGGGGGGGGGGGGGGGGGGGGGGGGGGGGGGGGGGGGGGGGGGGGGGGGGGGGGGGGGGGGGGGGGGGGGGGGGGGGGGGGGGGGGGGGGAGAGAGAGAGGGAGAGAGAGAGAGAGAGAGAGAGAGAGAGAGAGGGGGGGGGGGAGAGAGAGAGAGGGAGAGAGAGAGAGTGTGAGAGAGAGAGAGAGAGAGAGAGAGCGAGAGAGAGAGAGAGGGGGGATTTCTTACAAAGTCCCCAAAGTTGAAGCTCCTCCCACAGAAAGAGTCTTTTTTCCTGACTGTGAATTTCTACATTTTCAGAACCTTTGTTAAATCTGTAAGTTCTTATAATGAAGAAACATTTTCAAAATAATAACTTACGAACTCTCAATGATGACTTACTAAGAACAACTTAGTATCTCAAAAACAATGAGTCAATATCCTATCTTGAAATAAATTATCTAAAACAAATGACAGTATTTACTGTGAAACTTATGACATACTAACACAATATAATGACTTATTACCTCAAAGAAATTACATAGTTTCTAAAAATAATGACTTAATATCTAAAAAATTATAAATTACCTTCTCAAAATGATAAGATAATGATTTTTTTGATTTTTTTATCTTATCATAATAATTCCTCATTGTAATTTCCTAACATAGCATCCGCCTCTTTTTCTTTCACCGGCAGAAATGGGTAAGAGAGGTGCTTGACATATCAGGACTCTATCGGCTGCTGTTAGTGAAACGTCTTAGAAAAGTCTTAGAAAAGCTCATTCACGGTTTATTCAGTGATTAATAACCGAATCCACGACAGCAGCTCAGACTCTGCCGAGTGCACAGGAGAGGGCAGCATCACGTCATCTATTCATTCACAAGGACAAACATGAGCATTTCCTGTGAACCTCTAACAGCAGACGACTGTCATTTATAACCTGGACCTGAAATAGAATAATAGAAGCTGATGAAGGGGCAGACACTCCAGTGAGGGAAGGAGTGAAGAGAACCGTTCGACAGCAATAAGTACAAACTATTAATCTTACGTTAGTAAAAGTACACAGGCATTATCAGGGAAATGTATTAAATTTACTATTACAAATACACCAACATAAAAGCAGCTGTATTCTCTATACGTTTAGGTAGTTAACAAATCATATTTTACTCACAAATGCAAAAAATTTTTATAAAAGTACTTTAAACTTGTATTTTCATTCAGTACTCAAGTAAATGTACTTAGTTACTTTCTACCAATGCAGGGTTGAATCCTTACTTACGAAACATATTTGTAATAACTGCATATTGTAAAGTTTCTTATTGTACATACAGATAATATTTACATACAAGCTCACCAAAAATAGTTAGAGTAAAACACACATGACGTCCTTTAATGAATTATTAATCTGTTCTTTACAGAATTTCTCCTCAGTCATGAAGGTTTGTTCAACATTAAACTGTGATCATGTAGTCGAATGACAAATCCTATTATCTCCCCATGCAGGAAATACCACATCACACCCAGTCCACGTCAGCTTTCTAATAGACACACACACACACACACACACACACACAGTTTGCCCTACTGAATGCTGAGTTGATTTCTATTCAAATCAATCGAGGGAGGGAGGAAACAGTAGAAAGGCCTGTGACCTTGGAAGGGAGACAAGCTTTTCCTGTCTTTGTTCCAAATTGTCGATCATCATCATCATGTCTCGGTTTGCATCACGTGAAATCACAATCAGGATTTCAGACAAAGCCGGATGCAGGAAAAGAGTTATGTTACATCCTGCACTGCAAAAAGAACAACACTGTGGGTCGAGTTTCTGAAGAAACCACTGATGTGTTTTTGTGTTTATCCAGTTTGCCTCTTGCCAAACTACTGAAACAAGCAGGAGTGAAAGAAAATCAAAGCAGTGTTAGTAACGAATGCTCCCATGAAAACACTGACTGATTCTGTGAGAGAGATAAAAAGAGACAAATGCTGCTCTGTTGACCGAGACAGGAAAGTGATCCGAAGTCAACACCCCCCCCCCCCCCCCCCTCCCAGGCCTGGTGTCACCCAGTGATTCTGTGTGAAGGTGCTGTTCAACACCCTGCACCCTGACAGAAATGGCCGAGGGGCTCCACAGTGATTCCCTCTGTGCCTTTGCTGCAAAACTCATGTAGCTGCACTGATTTCTGTGTCAGCACAAAAAAAAAAGAACAGTCTTCTCCATGAAGAACAAAGTGCAGCATTATTCTGCATCAGTGTGGGAAATATTGCTGGTTTTAAAGTGGAACTGAAAACTAAAAGTCTGATGAAGACACTCACGGGGGGGGGGGGATTCCACAGTTGCATTACCAGAATATATCTAAACACTGCACTGCACAGTTTCTGACTTTGAGACGCAGGAAGGTGCAGAGCAGCACAACGCCAGCACAACAAAAACATTTTCAGCTCTGTCGCCTTCCTGGGGTCTGAGGTGACATCTGCGGAAACAACCTCAGGAGGAATCCTGATGCAGGTGAGGTTGTGAAATGTTGGATGGATGAAGGGTTGGTGCAGTGGAGATGTTTTTATTTTTGACGGCATTCACACGGCAACATCCTTCAAAGGGACATTTTATTTTATTGATATTATTCTGGAATATTTGGGCTACAATTTTGTCACGTCTGACTGAAATAAAACACTGGATCACAAGGTTCTGTGTTTACTGCACAGCAATCGTTGGTAGGTTTTGTATTGTGCTGTTGTGGCCCTGTCTTGTTGAGGGGACCTTTGTCAAGATCTTTATATGTTTGGGATCATTTTAAAGAAAGTTGTCCATCCAATCCATTATCTTTACAAAGTACCCAGAGGAAGCCCATGCAGACACAGTGAGAACATGCAACCTCCACGCAGAAAGGGATTCAAACCAGAAACCTTTCTGCTGTGTGGCGACAGTGCTAATCACTACACCTGCCGGGAGCCCGAACGAAGATGTGCCTCTAACATTACAAAGTCGCCGACTCACAAAGAGAATCTCAGGCGCTAAATCATTCAATCACAGGAGTTCCTGCTTGTTTTGCTAATCTTTTCAATCTGATATCTGTAATGGACGTGAAAGAAGTCATCTGTGTCATTCATTGAAAGTGCAGTTTTCTATTAGTCCATTTGAAAAGCAAGGTTTGCTTCTCCAACCTTTTTGTTCAGTTTACCCAGATGAAAAACATCATTAAAATTAAAAGCAAAACTTCTACTTAAATTGTTATTGTGGTTGAAACCAGAAGTTTGGACGTCACTTGACCGTCACCAGGTCGTCCTCTAAGGAGTCTGGTCGTCCTCAATTACTTCTCTAAAAAGGTGAAGAAAAGTAATTTGGGACCCAAAGTGCTTTCATTGCTTCTGTTTGACAAATGTGAAGTTAACACTGTTGCTAATGATAGTTTTCTGTAAAGCAAAGTAACAATAATGATGAGGCGGGGGACTAGAGGGACATGGGTCCCAGGTAAATGAGGCTATGGTCAATACCAAACCAGCATATAGGGTTTGCACATCAGTAAAATATGCTCTTTATGTTGTGTGTTTGCGTTAAAGGTACACAAAGAAATGCAGTTTGGTATTGTCATCATACAATATCTACTTCTATCATCTATCTCCTGGTTTCAAAGCCCTGCGGCCTTGAGTCCCCCCCCCCCCCCCACACACAGATGAATTTGTTCCAGTCTCAGCAGAGTCTCATCTGAAGAGCTGTTTGAATGTCTGTTGTCACCCTGGAACGCTTCAGACATTTAAACTGGAATAAGAACAGCACCCTGGGAAT
Source organism: Verasper variegatus (assembly GCA_026259375.1). NCBI lineage: Eukaryota > Metazoa > Chordata > Actinopteri > Pleuronectiformes > Pleuronectidae > Verasper > Verasper variegatus. The sequence continues at coordinate 17,854,169 of CM048050.1, forward strand.
CTGCTAATTATGAAGTGACATCAGAGGCATTTCAGTTTTTTTACTCTGAAAACCTGAGCTTGATAAAGTCCATCATTTATCATTAGTTTGTGACCAACAGCTATGCCTCTCTCAAGACTGGCTAATTAATAACATGGCGATTATGTTCCGCTGTAAATTACCCTTGTAATCCAGTGTAATACATCTGTCACCAGCTCCCTGTTTTTACCGCTGCATCCCAACAGGTGGCGCTAACACCACAGTCTGCAGGGGAGTTTAATCTAACGTTTATTATGGCTACAGACAAAAGGTGCAGCACACTGTCAACAGGAAGTGTTGCTTCATTTACCAGCCATTGCTCAACGTGTGTGTCAATGTATTTTCAGGGATGAAGAATGTTTTCGCACAGTTCAGTGAATGCAACTCATATTTTCCAAAAGAGCAGAGTCACTGAGCTGCACCCTCCCTTTGTTTATTCAGTGAATTTCATGGAGGCTGTGCCTGATTTAAACCCACGTTAGAAAATATAAAAAACTCACAGTGGATTGTTCACAAAATACAGGATTTTATTAAAATTATATTCTTTGTGTTGCAGTTCAAAGATTTATGGAACTGGCAGGTTGGTACAGTGAAGATACTTTAATATTATCAGTGAATTTCCAAAATTCAGACTGAAGCACTAGAAGAAAACTTATGAGCATGAACAAATAGCTGATTGCAAAGGAAAAACACTTAACAATAGCTTTTTAGACTATTTATTTCAGTCATTTTGTATTTCTTTTGTCATTTGAAGTGCTTGATAGTACTTTTAACCTTTAAAATATCCTTTTACAAAGTCTTTTAAAGTGTTTTTCTATATTTTTTAAATGTTTTCTTTTCGTTTGAAAGTTTCTTCTGTCTTTATGGGTATTTTTTAATCTTCACTTTATCCTCTTGAAGAGATTTGGAGTCTCTATATTTGCACCTCTCCTCCTCTTTTTAAAATCCAAACTTGTATTGCTTTCATCTGCTGTTTGTCATGAATAAATCTGACTTGACTTTAAAAACACAAAGACTGACAACAGGTAGGTGATCACCCAAATAAAACACAGAGTGACAGTTGAAGCAGTTCATGCAGGGAAGCAGGTGGCTAAACGGTCACACAGCTCCGGCCTTGATTTTCTCTCCCCTCATTTCAAAAACACTGTTTTGACTCACGGGCCCTGTCGAGTCACACATGTCGAGCATTTGCATGGGAGAAATTGGACTTAAATGGGTAACACATGACTCATTCTGTCTCAGCCTCGACAGCTGCAACAGGCCAGGCACTTATTGGACAAATATGATTCGCCCCCAGAACCCAGCGAGGCTTCAAAGCTTCTTTTTCCAGAGTGGAACCTTTGACGTAAGCCCCGACAAATAAAGAGATACTGACTGAGGTTCAGTGTGAAACATAACAGAGTCACATTCTAAACCATATATCATGGAGGGTTCACATCATGAGGATTTCAATGGCTGGATTTCTGTCTGACCTTTCTCCTGTTGAGAATTCTGCACTTGCAATCAAATCAAAAGGGCTTATTTCCAGTTCTATGCAGCGTGGTGCTTGTTGCTGCTTGGCTCACATTCCCTGCTCGGTAAACAGCCCACAGATGTTTTACATTGATATTAACAACCTTAATTTGTCCTGCGCAGAAAAAAAGGCCAAGCATAGCGTGGGGATTAAGTTCTCAGCCATGTATCACACACGGCACAGACAGCAATCTCATTTAGCTTGAGTGAAGTTTACAGTGAGTGGGTTTTGCACAGGTCATTAGTTGTCTCAAAATACACCCCCCCCCCCCCAACCCCCCCTGTCACCATAGCAACTTCAAGTGACTGCTAAATTGCCTTATAAAATGAGATAAATTATTAATGCTGAGAGTTTATTTTCCCGGGCTCTGAATAAAATACTGCATCTTCTCTCTTCTGTAATGGAAACAATTTAGCAGTTGTCATTCATATTTCACAATCCCTCCTCGGCCTCCATCTTTAACGAGGCTGACTGCTCTGGGGATACATCACAGCCTGGGATTGCACAGATTACAGCAGTGTTGCACGTACGACAGCTGAAGCCGGTGTTCGGGGCAGAATATCTTATGAGAAATCTAAAAAACAAAAACTGCTCGTGTAAGTGGCTGCACTGTAATTGCCTGTATACCCACACAGTTATTTGACATAAACATAACACAACGCTCTCGGCCCCCGATGGGAGGTTGACACACACCAGTGCATAATCTGATTACAGACGTCTGCTGACATTTATGCCCATTTTAATAACAGTCCCGTGTTTTGACAGGAGAAAGGCAGCGGCGATGCTTTGCACAGATGGTGAAATGCTGAGGTCTCTGTCCTCTGTGACTTCATAGTGGATGATAGTTTGACCACCGGGTGCAATAAACCGAAACACACAGAGCAAATCATACGTGTTGAGATCAGGTTCTGTGCAGATGTGTTCCTCAGATGTGGACTGTGACACGGTGACTCCTCTGCTTTTAAAGAGAAAAGCACATATTCTTTTCTTTTCTTCTTTTCTTTTTGGTGTAAGTCTCGCTCCCTGCACTGAGAACATCCATAACTCACAGGCTGCTGTAACTCAATCCAACAAAATGCCTTTTCAATCACTCTCATCTTTTATAGTTATACCCATCAGACATTTACATAAATGCATTATTCATGGTTCTAATCCTGGTTTCAGATGGGGAGATATAAAATGGGACTGTGTGTGTGTGTGTGTGTGTGTGTGTGTGTGTGTGTGTGTGTGCGCCTGCATGTCCTGATGTGTATGCAGATGGGATGAAGCGGCCTATTTTGTTTGTGGTTCGCACATTTCTGATTCAGCTGAGCACTCTCCATCAATGAGGCAAATTTACATTTGCTGCGGCAGTAATAACCTGAAACCCACAGTGATGTTAACACTTCTATACACTCCAGTTCACGTTGCCCTGCCGCATGATTACATTTGTGTCGCGCTTAATAAAATGACTCACTTGACATTTCAGCTGTAATAGTGGCCCATGAATGTGAAATTGTGTTTTGCAGGCAATTAGTTAATTGTCCAGGCAGCCATTCAGACCAGTGTTTGCCTTATGAATATACTATTCCTATAGCACACATATATAAATACGTGATATTAGATCTGATCAATAGCCGTGGCCATTATTGTTTTGTTTGGAATGATGTTGCACGCTGTAATTGAAATGGGTTGAATTGCAGGAAAACCATAAATTACGCATTAAAACGTGATGAGTTACAGGAGCTCGGATAAACAAGTGTTAAATCAGACAAGATCAAAAAGTTGGAGTTGTTTTTCTGCTTCCGAGCGGCTTTCTGTTCTGCTGTGAGCAGTAATAATCCACACAGTTCACTGCATGTGGTGGCTGCTTTGATGTTCTGAGGATATCACTGCATCACAGATATTTATGAGCACAGTCGGTTAATATTCAGCTTGTGGTACACTGGCTGACACCTGCTAATACACACAGAAAGCATCTCAAACAGCCTCCAGATGAAAAACCGTCCAACTTAAGTCCTGATTAGAAACTGATTCTGTCCTTAAACTAATTGGATTTCTCGTGCCCGAGCCGTCCACTGTCGGTGGACCCATGTGCGATGGAATGGAGAGAAATGCAACACCGAGTTATAATGAGTCTAAGAGGCTAAAATTAGCTGTGCAACTTCACCCACGTCTCCTGTTACCTTTCCTCAAGTCGTGCTGCAGACCAGAGGCATTGTCGTGTGATTACACAAAGACGCAGGTGTAGAGTTACAATTCAAACCGGTTCCCATGGACAAATTCATCTGATGGGTTTCTAATGTCCCGGGGTTTTCCACTGAAGATAGATGGATATCTGCTGTCTAATGCAATTGTGCATGTGGAATTAGTGGGAGATTGGGTGCGTTGTCTTAATTTCTCAGAGGCTTTATTGCTGCGGTCGTGTAGATTTTCACGATGCCTGGTGTTTTGAGTAGAAATGTGGATCCTAATATCACACTGAAAGTTTTTTACAGTATTTGAAAGTGATGGTCATGCTTGTAAATCCCTACACTGCCCAGCACTGCTGAATAACTCTGACTTCCCCTTTAAGGCTGTTTCTACCACCTAATTAGATGATTCATGTAGTAAATGTGAAGTTGTTTTTAACCTTTAATCATTTCCTTCTCTGTTCTTGAAGCACATTTTGAGAAGTGATGTCTTGTTTTAAAACACTGAGTAACAAAGTACATTTGTAACATATTTACAATTTTCTTCTAGTCTCCACCCCAGTTCATTCCTGCTCGTACCAAAACAATAAGTTGAAATAAATGTAAAATGTCACATATGGAACATATGAATGTATAAATATGATATTGTTGAAATGAACAGTGATTAAAAGGGAGTTCTCACAGTGAACTGTATAGAAAATACTTTGAATTTACTGCATATTAAATTGCAATAGTTGGTAAATTGATTGATTAGCCCATCATTCTTGGTTCCAGGTTCTCAAACATAGAATCTGTTGGCTTTATTTGTCTCATATATTAACTTTCTGTGGGTTCTGGTGAGAGATGATTGGCTCAAGTAAATTGTGATAGATATGTTCCACTCTTTGCGGATGTTTCACAGACTGAATGATTCATTGGTGAATAGATTAATCATTGTCTGCACTCACTGGAGCTCGTTCCTGGATCGGGCCCATGAGCCAGATCCTCACCAACATCTTCTTTCTTGAACCAGACTGCATATTCCACCACGTTTTGAGGTAATCTGTTGTATCCTGCTAATAACCAAACAAACAAGTTAAACAAACAAAAGCCAATGAAAAGTCAAATATAACCTTCAAGGCGGATGTAATGACATAAATAATTATTAGTTGCAGCCCTATATTGAATTATTTTGTTATTTCTATATAATTATTAGTATTCACCCCTATTTTTTAATTATTGATTAATCAGACAATTATTTTCTCGATTAATTAACATGTCTCCTAAAGCCCAAATGTCTTTCTGACCAAAACCATTCCGACCTCCAGAAAAACGTTATTCTGTCAGTCAACAAATCACCTGTTTATCACCTGTATCAACAGTCATTTCATCCATTTTTAAAAACTGTGTAGTTTCTCCATGGCTCCGTTCCCTGAGACCCTCAAAGCGTCTATTTAAATTCATCTCTGCTGCCGTCTGCCAGTTGACTTCCTACCTGTGGCTTTGTGGTGGTTAAATAGCCAATTGTATAAAAGTAATTCTAACTGCGTTCCATATTCACCGTTCAGACGTGTCAGCATATGGTCACAATCATGTAGGAATATGCTATTTTAATGGGGGGTTTTGCATTGCTTTGCTGCGGCTGAACGTGTAACCCCAGCGCTCCATTCTGAGGTGGCGTTCCAACCACAGTTGTGGCTCCCCTCTGAGGCCGCCTCATTATGTGGAACGTGAAACACCTGTGCCGAGGAATAAAGCTTCGCCACTTATCCAGTCGTTGTGCGTTTCTGCTCTGAGCAAGTGTCTGCCCGAGACATTTCTATCCATTTTTTTTTTTTGTTTCATTTCAAGGCCTTTTCTATCAGGCTTCCTCGCTCACACGTGCAGTCGACACATATTAGCAGTGGCAAGAGCCATTTTAATGTCACAGCTCTGGGAATGAAACAGAGAATGTGGTGAGTGATCATCTTTCACTCTGCAAAAAAAAAACAAATCAAACGCTAAACTTTTGAGCAAAAGTGGAAAATAAAGTGAACTGAACCTGAAAGACTCACGCAGGCTGCACTTAAATCAGGATGACTTCAGATTCTCCAAAGAGGATTTGAGCTGTCACACTTTATCGTGGATGTGGTGAAACACATTTAATTCCTACCTGAAAGTGATGCTCAGCTGTCAAACCCGACTCACAGTGCATTACTCCAGGTACTTATTTGTCTGTAATGCACAGGATGTTTGGGACCATTCCTTGTTCATTCTTTTCACACTTCGAGTTCCTACCTTTTCTCAAGTTAACGTCCTCTATTGAATGTTATCTCTCCACGAAGACAAATTGAGACAAAGAGACGCAGCTCAGATTGTAAATTGCGATTTTATGAATCCTCCGGCGCGGCTCAGTTTTAAATAAGTACAGCTGATATTTTGATATCATATCATCACAGTCACGTCTCTCTTTCTACACAACACGCCTTTTTCAAATTACCTCAGATTTCTCACAAGGAGCCACGTTCACACCAATTCACATAATTGTCTGCATCACACTGTTGCAGTCACTGCTGGGCTCTGGCTGTTGACAAGCAAACACTTGCAATTGCCAGATAAGAGCTCGAGTGGTGCCATTGATTAACCAGGGACTTCATTATTGTGGCTGCCATTAACAATGCAACCCCATTGATTCTGCCACTGAAATGGCTGTGAGAGAAATCAGGAAAGATAACTTTGAGGGCTGCGGTTTATATTGGACTCTCTGCAGGAATCCCAACGCTGCTGCAGCCGCATGTAAGACAATGAGCCTCTGTGTAATCCACCTTTTACTCCGAACCATCCCGACGCTGTGAACTGCTTCTTAAAATATCAGAGTGTCAGAGTGTCACAGAACATCGCCTCGTATTTCAGTATTAATACATAATGTTCTGCTGCTTTCAATCCTGTGAGCTCTGATGATGGCCCGTGTTTGTATATCTTGTTTCCAATAACATAACACAACATGACATAACATTACACAATACAACATAACATAACCATATGATATGATACAGTGTATGATATGATGTGATATGATAATATGCAGAATTATATATTGATATATTAGGTGTAACTTATTACCAACATAACACAACATAACACAACATAACACAACATAACATAACATAACACAACACAACATAACACAACGTAATAACATAACATAACAACATAACACAACACAACACAACATAACACAACATAACATAAAAAGCCTGTGGATATTCTTTTTGAGCATTGAATCCAGCTTGAATGGTCAATATACATATATAATGTATGTGTAGGTATATGTATATACATATATATGTATAGGTAAATGTATATATATATATATATATATACACACATGCTGTAGCCCATTGATGAAACGAGTCATTATCTATGACCCTTTATTTCACTGAGTGTTCTTCATCAGTATCTGTTTATCTTAAGGAGAAAAAACAGGCAGTCATTCATAACAGCAGCAGCAGCAGTTCGACATGAAAACACTTTAGTGGATGTGAATCAATGCGCCTGTATGCTCTGCTCGTCATTTCTGGAAAAAAAAAAAGGCGCATTGCGTAATAGTGCACTTGAAATAGCTGGTGTCAGGAGGAGGCCTGTGGCGCTGCTCAGGCTCTGTGATCTGAGTGCTGGATAAATGCAGGGCACAGGGTGGACCTCACAGGGGAAACAGCGCAGCGGTGTGGACGGGGCCGGTACTGCTCCACAGGACACATGAATAACTCCAGACAGAAGATAAAATCCAGCTGACACGTTCCGCCGGCGCAGAGAACGAGAACAGAGGGAAACAGAAACCGTCAAGTTTGTGTAACTTGGTGAAGAAATCATCGCTGAAATCAATAATCAATGATTGTATTTCAATATGCAAATCACCCAGTATTTATACAAAAATATATATATTATATATATATATATAAGTGGCTTTGATCTTGAAAGTGTGACTTATTTCTAATAAACACGCACAAGGTCAGCGCTGCGTGTTGAACGTGATTCGTGGATAAAAGGAGCGCGCCTCGTGAATCCAGTCTCGTGACGCCCCGCTTTCCTAACTCGGCCAATTTCGTCTTTTCTCATGTTCGCCTCCAAAAATACATAAAGGCCATTATTCTTCCAGCTTTAAAGCCCCAAAGCTGTGCGCCTGAGCCCCGGCACACACACACACACACGCACACACCGCTGCGCTCAGAGCTGCGCCGACACCTCGCGGCTCCCACGTCTGAGGAATCAGTTGATAACCCTATTAACTCTCATGTAACATTGTTTCTTGAAGACATCCTCAGTGTCATTACTGTGAGAAATGTGCTTTCATACTGAACGTCTTTCACACAAGTCCTGGAAGACACGTATCCACAGAGCAACGCGTTAACGCTGAATATTGGCACAAATTCATCTTTTCGAGGCAGGAAAATGAGTGAAATTAGTGTGTTCTGTCTATATATACAACATATAATCGGTCTCGTTTGAAAAATATTGGTCTGTTTATAGTTATACGGTAATATGTGGTCCAAACACGTGATGACGCGCCATATAGATGCGGCATAAAAACTGTATCACCGATTTCCGCCATTAAATTAGCACATGGGTTTACGCAATGACTCCTGAAGGGTGTTTACTCTCAAAACGCATTTTTCCCACAGCTCGCCGTCGACTGTACTCGATGTTTGAAACTCCACAGACGTGTGTTCCTTGCAGGACCTTCGGCAATCCATTCAAGCCAGCAAGTTTGGAGAGCGTGTTGAGTTTAATCAATTCATAACGTCGAGATGGAGCCGAACTCACTGAAGGTAACGTTTGTTATCAACCGTCGAATTGTTTGGTTTTTCGCTCCGCGCTCGTCGTCGCACTCCGTCAAAAATGTCCTCATGTGTCTGATCCTAGAAAAAACTTTTACACTCTGCGGCTCATTCGACCACATCTGTGTCATATGCTGACCATCTAAAAATAGTTAGCCTGCATGATACTAATTGTGCGCAGGAAAACAGGAGAAATGCTCAATGTGATATTCGCCAGCCGTGCGTAATTGCGCACGAATGTTTTGAATGTGTTTGTGCCAACGTATGATTTGTTTACAAAAATGAGTTGATAAAATCCATTCATTAATCTCTCTCGTTTGTTTCTCCTCTACAGTGGGTGGGCTCGTCTTGCGGTTTACATGGACCATATATATTCTACAAAGCCTTTAAATTGAACCGGGACGGCAAACCGAGGATTCTGTCTCTCGGAGACTTCTTCTTCGTCAGATGTAAACCGGAGGATCCTATTTGCATAGCGGAGCTTCAGCTGCTCTGGGAGGAAAGAACAAGCAAGCAACTTTTATCAAGCTCCAAACTTTATTTTCTACCCGAGGATACCCCCCAGGGACGGACAGTCGCTCACGGAGAGGTAGGACTGTTAATCGCCTGATGAATAATCACGCGTAATGTGTGTGATTTGTTTTTAATCGTGTCTTGTTCCTGTTCCTGTTTACGAGCCTCTTTTTTTTTGGGGGGGGGGGGGGGGGTTCACGAGCTGCATCTGTATTGCTGGTTGCTGGTGAATCTCTGGTGACGTCCGGAGGCGCATGTATGGATGTTGACATTCATGTGTCCGGGCAGTGAAGGGACTGACCTACAGGCGCTATTTTGTTCCCCAGTCTTCCTTGAGCCTGTTTGTCTATTGTGGTGTCAACTGCTGAATGTGCACTTGTCCAGCTGCGCTCAATAAGGCTGCCGCTGCGCTCTATGGGGTTAATTGTGTTATAAAGGGGGAAAATCCGCAAGAATCCTGCGCCGGGGCTCCGTCGTTTCATTTCTCTGGGTGAAGCGTGTCAAATGCTGACATATGGGCGGAAATTGCGAAACGATAATGAATGCATGGGATCAATGTGGCTCAGATCGCTCGGTGCGATAGTTACTGGATATGTTGTAATGCCGCCTGATGTTGAAAGAGAGGCAGAGCTCTGGTAATAACGCGGAGCCGAGCCAGCGCCGACACGTTTTAACTCCTCTCTCCACGCTTTGCATATTTTTTTCCATGTGGACATTTCCATCCCCGACAATGTGAGACGTCCCTGTGTTACATTGAGGCGTTGTTGTTGGCACGGGGAGCTAATGGCTATGATTGACTGTGGCCATATGTGGCGCGTGTGATCCGGTTACATTGAATGGCATCACTCTGATCTTTGGAGGGGTTTTCGTTTCTTCTCACCGGCACAAATGATGATCTGTTCCCTCTCTGATTTTCTTCATCCAGCGACTACATCGCTTTAATTGCTGCTCTGCGCCTGTGATCAGCGGCGACTCTCTGCTGCTGTTATATTGTTTATGGGGAAGGACAAAGCCGTGTTTGTACTTGACTCTTCCGCTGATGGTTTACTTACATTCTTTCCTCTTGAGTAATAGAGTGGCTATCACATTTCCCTTTCATGAGAAAGATGGCTATTTATGGCCATTTGTGGAAGGATTCCTCCACGAGCGGGTATCATCTCCCGAAGCCTTCCTCGCTTTAGCCTTTAACACGCTGCAATTATTTAGTAATTACTTTGAGTGCATGCATCGTCGGTTCTGAGGCCACACTTGCGCAACGACATGTCAACTCCGCCCCTTTCCCAAAGACTTATTTGCATTGCAAAGTGCTTACATTCCACTCCATTGGTTAAATCTACCAGCAAAGAGCTGCACTGCCAATGCAAACGAATTATTATCCAACAATTAAGGACAGAAAAGTGAATCACACAGCAGCTGCAGGTTGAGTATTAGATAACAGTGTGAAAACACAAGAGGAATGAAATGATGTCCCAACTTGCATCACAGCACTTAATCCTGCAAATGGCATAGTCTAAAAACAGTTTAGGACATAAAGTGAAGCACAGGATCATTTTTAGTTTGTGTGTGAGGTTACATACGACGAGTAAAAGTCATTCACCCACATGAATTATGCAGTAACTCGGCCTCACAGCACAATCCTGCACATGCAAATGAAATATTCTGAAACAATTACAGACAAGTACATCACAGGGTCCTTCTGCTGCTGTAGATTTAGTATGAGGTTACATAAGAAGAATTAAAGTCCTTTGCTCACATTAATTATGTAGCAACTTGCATCTCGTGACACAATCCTGTGAATGCTTATGAAATATTCTCAAATGATTAAGCACAGCATCGTACTGTGTATTACACAACAGAGTGGAGACCTTAGAGGAGCACAAGTCATTTAAAATCATTTATTATCACACAATTCTGCAAATGACACGTTCTCAAACAATCTGGGACATAATGAAAAGTACCTGATCACACTACCGCTGTAGTTTGTGTATTAGATAACATGGGAAGAATTAAAGTACCTCCATGAATTATGTAGCAGCTTCCATTACAGCTCACAGTCCTGCAAATGAAATATTCTCAAGCAATAATCTTGCTCCTGCTGTAGTTTGTGCTATCTCATAACATATGAGGGATACAAGTCATTTAACCACATGAATTATGAGAGATTACAACACAAGCCTGCAAACGAACATTGAATATTCGCACACACATTAAGGACATAAACAACATCCTACTGTTGTAGTTTGTGTATTTGATAACAGGGTAGAAACATCAGAGCAATAAAAATAATTCACCTGCATGAATTATGTAGCAACTTGCAACACAGCACAATCCTTCAAACACCAGAGACACATGCTCTTACTTTGAAGTTGCACTGTGATTATAGCAGAGGCTAGACCCATAAAGTGATATCATTCAGGGGGATGATATGTTTAAGTGAATGGAAGGTGCCTGCAGGCTGATCTCGATCAAAAGCCTCGTCGAACCCCCCCCCCCTGCTCTCAGCGAATCGGACGACTTACTGTATATTACACGCTGGAAATTGCCCTGACAACTTAAAGTCACTTTATGACCTTCACTGAGCCCATTCAGATTCTCGCTGACTTTGCCCCACAACACTAATCTGCGCCGCATGAGTCAGCCAGGAGTGCTTACAGATGCAACCCGTAATCCAAAAAACAAACAGGAAGGGTGAACCAGCCTCGGAGAGCTGTGATATTAAAACAGGCTGGCTGTTAAAACCTGCGCCCGGGTGACGCACGTGTGAAAGGATCATTTTTATTTTCCTCTTTTTGAGGTGTTTTATTAAGCAGTTTATTAACCTCACATTAGTCACATTTTCTCCAAGGCTCTGGTTGCTTAATGTGCGCGGGGGGGGGGGGGGGGGGTTGCACGGAACTGTAAATCTGTAATTGACTGGCTGAAAATCAGGAGTTCAAATTAGCCCAGTGACTCATGCAGATATGAACTTGATAACTTGGAGCTCTCAGGAAGTGTGCTGTGTTCTCTCGACCAGCGCAGGCCGCATCATGAGGTAAAGCCACAGCTCAGAATCAACAAGGCTCATGACACTTATTCTTAGATCGAGTTGGATTTACTCTCCATTTTATTTTTTTATTTTCTTCACTCAGCGTGAAACAGAAACAGTTTGGGACACTTGACGTGCGTGAAGCAGCCGGTGCAGCGTGATCGCACCTCTTATCTTGTAGATAGCTATTATCTTAAGCCTGAAGCCAATATCCTTCAAATACCTCAACTTTGTTCCCCCCCCCACCACCACCACCACCACCACCCCCACCCCCCTCACCCCTGAGACATCACAGCTGTATATTGAACCAGCTCCGTAGAAGTGGATTACTGATTCACTCGTGTTCTCAGTGCTGAGATATGATGTAATTTCCTGGTTATTTCTCAGGTATTTGTTTGCTCTCAGCCTCTCCTGCGCCGTGTGTTTGCCTTGTTGTGCTGCGCTGTGCAGCCGCAAGAGGAACCAACCCATGACCTACTGTGCTTGTTTTTCTTCTGTCACCGGGTTGGAGGTCAATTTCCTTTTAAACGCAGCCAGCTTTAAATGCAGTCGGCTCCGGTGCGGAAAAAATAAAAATAGTGATTCAATGAATAAACCTCGCTCTCGGCGCCGGCGTTTGCTTGGACGGCTGACGAGCACGTCCAGATAAAACTGTATTAATCTATTTATACTGAGTTAATTATTAAGTCCATATATGTGGAGGTGCCTCCATTTTTCATTGTATCTCAGCCTGACAAGCAGTGTTTACCCCCACCAGTTGAGCTCTGCTTGCTCTTTAAATAGGCTTTGTGTCGAGCTGCTCACCCATTATGACAAACCCTCTATTGGGGCCTCCGCTCTATTTGTCTGCCTGCAAACTGCCACTGACTAAACAGTCACATGTGTTTTAAAACTCATTGAGTGACACATTATTTCTTCTCACTCCAAATGGCCTGCCTCTCCTGCTGGTGTGCTGCTCGCTGGGTGTAATACTTTCTGTTTTTTGGAGAGAGAGGAGAGAGCTGTTGTAGATAACAGCTCGCCGCATACAACACCCACTTATTGTATACTCGGCTTCAGGCGGTTAATTGCTTATGCTTATCTTATTTTATATATACCCCACTTTACTGCAAACACAGCGAGGGGCTCTTAATGGGAATCCACAACCTCGGAGAATATTTCTGGATCATGTTATATTAATGGGCTATTATCATCACCTCTGATTTCATCTGACCTCTCTTCTCCTCTATTCTGTCCCTGTAGCTGACAAGGCTTTGGCACACACACACGCACACACACACCACATACACACACACACACAGTGACAGGCTGGGGACTGCAGCAGTAGGCCAGTATTGATTGCTGTGGAAAACACTTTGGCATGTGTCCAGAGCCATTTCTTCGGTTCGCGGCAGTCGTCCGTGCATGTGTTTCAGTGCTTGGAAAGCCAGCTTGTAGGGAAATTAGATTGTATTCATTTGCTGCTTCTTTGATTTTTCCTCAGGGAGAAACCCTGAATGGGTAATTCAGGCATCTGGGAAGCTAGTTGAGTTAAGTGTAAGTGGCTCAGATATGCAAGCAGCGTTTTGATGGATAAGGTCGTTCTGCTGAATGACTGGAGTGTAAATGTGATATGGCGCATTTATGCACTGATCTTTTCCATCCATACTGCTCTCTGGTCTTGGCCAGTCTGTGCATTATACCAAATCTCCCCATTCACACAACAATGGCAGGAATTTAGAGGTGGTGGTGGGGGGTGGGGGGGTGGTGGTGAGTGTGCGTTTGTGGCGTGCACGTGTGCCTCCTCCTGCTGCAGAACAAGTCATTAACTCTGAACACTGCCCTCCAGTGAATTCCTCACCATTGCTGAAATAGCATGTAAATTATTACCAGCTTTTTAGGATAGTGTAATTTAAAACCTTTAAAATGGAATACCCAGGACTTCAAAGGCTATAAAAAGCCCTGCTAACATTTCCCATCGGTTTAGGACTTGTCATTCCCGTCCTTCCAACTCGTTTTCACCCAAAGCTCCTTTGTGTCTTTGTAGCCTATAGTAATGATATGTTGCAGCAGCGCCGGGTTTGTCAACACGCAGGAGACGCTTGCTGCTCTTCAGCCCGGTTTCTTCCACTTTGTCATTGACTAACCACTTGTACAGGCAAACATTTGCCTTGATGCATGACTCCAGTGCCCCCAGCTACAGTGGATCGTTATTATAACCTTTTGAGGAGAATGTAGCCACAGATGAGAAACTCTTCCTTAATACTTCAGCCAAGATTTTTCATTCTTAACTGTGGTGTAGAATCATTATGCTTTGTTTTGTGTATGTGTGTGTAAATATGGGAGAGAGATAGAGAGAGAGAGTGTGTGTGTGTGTGTGTGTGTGTGTGTGTGTGTGTGTGTGTGTGTGTGCGCATTTGCTAAAATACAAGGGTACAAAGCTGCAGTGATTCCAGGGAGCTGACGCAGCTTTTTCTCGGTGTCACCTTACATGATGGATGCCTCTCCCACTTTCGCGAAAGGCTTTTGAAAACTCCTGTTATCTCGCTATTTCTCTTTGTCATTATGACCGCGCCAAAATGCAAAGTTCATATATCACCGCGGCTCGTGTGAGAGCAATCTCCTAATGGAATCGGTGAATAAAAGATGAGTTCAGCGCCCCGCAGATAGTACAGCAACTTTTATGCATATGAATAAACTGCATGCATTAAGTGCCAGAACATTATGTACAATAATTCTCACCTTTTAAACGCTGTACCTTGAACTCTTTCTCGTCTTGAGGCAGTCTCTAAAAAAAAAAGAAGAAAAACCCAACATATTCTAATTCAATTGTCCCTGGCTTACTCCCCAGAGCTGCTGTTTAATTCCCAGATAAGTTTGTTTTGGGACACTGAAGCCAAGGTCAGTCATGGGGAGGAGAGATAGATAATGAACTCATATTGTGTTTCATACCCCTGTTCTCTCTCTCTCTCTCTCTCTCCCTCTCCCCTCTCTCTCTCTCTCTCTCTCTCTCTCTCTCAACCTCTCCTCTCTCTTCCTCTCTGTCTCCTCATTGTCCATGTCACCATGTCCATTACTCAATTACTAATCTCCTTTGGCCTGAGGAATTCCAGCGCTGACCTCTCGGAGGCAGCAGGCTGAAACCTTCCCAGCATGACAGGAGCAGTGTGTGTGTGTGTGTGCATGTATGTGTGTCTGTGTGTGTAACGACAGTATAGAAAGACACCCACCCACTGGGAGCATGCATCCCTTTGACTCCCAAGCTGAAAGTCCTGTCCGAGCGATGCAACGCTCCGCCCCAGAACGCTGACAGTCAGGAATGTCTGCCCCACTGCTGGCGCACAGCGGCACGGATTTCACGCGGGGGAATTGTTTGCAGCGATATGGAATATTTCAGGGTGCATTGTTTCTAATTGGATCACCGAACATAGAATTCGGAATGTCCCTTACGCTCTGTTTTGCCACCGGTACACCGCTGCATCCATACAAATTGAATGATATGGATTTTACGGGCTTAATTTCAGCGAGATTGCCGGAGTCGTGCTGGAACAGAGTTATCTACAGTTTCGCAGCAGAAGTCTGTTTTTTCCCCACTTTGAGTCCATTATGTGCAGTCATAGCAATAAATTCGCTCGGCAGTGTTTTCGGAGATATCATGCCGCAGCAGTAATAACATGAATTATTGATGGAAGCGCGGAGACAGAGTGTAACATTCAGCAGTTAATGTGTTACCTTGCATTTTAACTCGGTCCCGGAATGAGCAGTAGGCGAGTGTGTGTGTGTGTTCATCGACACACCCGAGGAATCACACCAACACATTAAGACATGCGAGTGTAGGATTGCGAGTGTATAAATGCTCCTAATGCATTGGTGTAGGAAGTGTCAGTGAAATGACACCCGGCTGTTTGGTATGTTGCTGATGTGGAGTGTCACCTCTTGGCTGTGGGCTTGCAGTCCTCTGACCTATATTATCAAGTGGCCTGCTGGCTGTGTCTGCTGCTTTGCTAAACTATAAGCTGCCTAACTGGAAATGACAGCACAGTGTGGACGGGCGGCATTTACAGAAGAGCGAGGCCCCGAGTTTCTCTTTGAAACCCTAGAAAAATCTGAGTGGCGAGCAGGAGACCCCCGCTGGGCCGACGAATACCACGGGAATGATTCATCTTAATAGAGAGTGGAAACAATGAGTGGATTAATTGGTTTGGCAGAAAATTAATCAGCCACGCTATTAGTAAAGGATGAATTATTTGAGTCATTTACTAAGCAGAAACATAAGGCTACAACTAACTAATATTCTAATTATCAATCAGTCTGCCAATTATTGTTAAAGTCATTGATTTGTTTAAAAATACGTGAACATTTTCCAGTTTGAACTTTATGTGTCAGCCAAGAGTCGAAAACCCCAAGATATTCAGTTTACTTTCATAATACTCACATTTAAGTCACAAGCAGAGAATTATGAGCACTTTTGTAAAAACCACACATGATTTCAATGAGTAATTGACCGTCCAAATAGCTGCAGATTGATTAATTGATTGTTGTTGTGTCAGCGCTGCAAAAATGTCAAACGTTCACAGGTTGCAGCTTCTCAGATTTCAAATATTTGCTGCTCACTTCTCTTTATCTGATTGTGGATTGAGTATCCGTGCGTTTTGGACCCTGCTGGTTGGACACAAAGTATCGGGATCAATTTTCACTGTTGAGTCTTTATCAGCTGAAATATTAATTGAATCGACAGATGATACAGAAATGAGACTAATCACGTGCTGCAGACCTGGTTTCGATCCAGCTCTCACTGTTGTTTGGCTGCTCTACTCAATAACTGACTCGGTTGGCTGCTTCTCAGAAACCCCTGCACGTTTCCTAAGTCTACAGTATTTGCTTAAACACGAACCATAAGCCTGAACTCAGCTTCCTGACTGAATGTGCTGCATCACAGCAGCTGGAACTGCCTGGTAAAGTAATAAATAGAAGCAGAATGGCACTCAGCAGAGCGCACACTGCTGTCAAGGCCCAACTGTCCTCTTTAATTCAATCAAACCGCACCAAGTTACTCAGACTCAGAGATATCAGGCCCCTCTGTGTTCTTTCATTAAGATCCATGAATTATTCCTCTGGAAATTGGTGGAAATGTCAAAATAAAAGCTCTATTTTGCAATGTTGAAGAAAGTGATAGAAGATTCCTGGATCCACACCAAAATTTAAGGGGCTCTTCTCTGACCTATATTGCATCTTTTCACCAAGTTTCGTGGGAGTCCATACAGCTGTTTCTGTGTAATGCCGCTAACAAACAAGTAAACAAACAAACTAAGACCAATAAAAGCATAACTTCCTTGGCGGAGGTCGAAATAAACAGTCTATGGCAAAGCTAATGGTTGAATCCTGTTGTGTTTTTTTTCTTTCTCCGAGCCTCGGCTCAGTTCATAGACTGATTATATTCTGGACTGTGTTGACAGCTGCTGAATTGCTCTCACCTGTTGTGTTTTGGTCCTGAGCCGAACAAGTCCCCGAACAGGATCTGTTGACACTCGCACAACGCACCGTGTCATTCAGCTGATTGATATGGAGGGAACGGCTGTGTGCTTTTAAGATTTGCTGGTGCTGCGTGGACGCTCTGGTGTGCTATTGAATTACTTGAAGCGTTGCTATTTGCCTCATACATCAGCAGCAGAACATTCAGTGCATTATTTTTTTCAGTTTTTTTATTCAGACGGACTGAAGTAGAATATTCGGTGGTTTTGTTTCTCCGTGCGTGCCGTCAGTAGATTGCATCAAAGTACAGTAGCTAATTCTGCAGAGATACAGAGCCGTGTGGTTTTTTTTTTTTGGCTGCAGGCTGAAGTCTATTTACTGTTACTCTATATTATTCAAATGGCCTGCTTTTCTGACGGCAGGAGCGGCAGTCAGTTTTTCATTGCATGGAAAGCTGGTTACAAGCACCCGGCACCACTTGACAGCTGAAGACAGCTCATTATAAGAAGACCGAAAACCCATGTTTGATGTTTCTACTTAGTGAGGGAGGCACAGCTATATCAAGCTATCCCTCGCAGGCTTTTCCTTTATAAGGAAATACTGTCTCCAACTGGTTGGGATTTGATATGCCTGTATAGTTGCAGATGATGTGAGGAGTGAATATAGGTAATTGTACAGAGAGACTGTGAAAAGCTGTTTGTTTTTTAGAAAATGGAGATGAAGTAACAGGAACTCTTTGAAAGGATCCATTAAAACATGGGGGATGCAGCGTGAGATGCCAATAAAAAACAAAAAACTTTGCATTTTAAGCTCCACAAAGGGAAGGTTTTTACTGCAGAGTTGGGATTTAATTTGTTTGCATATGGGTATTATTTTATTGCATGCACCATCTCTATATTCATACAGGACATAAATGTTATTTTAATGCCAGGCTCTTTTGAGGGGAAATGTGTCCAGGGACGCAGATGCCTGGTAAATTGGAGATAACCAATGTAAACATCAGAGACCGACTTGGAGCCTGTGTTTCTGCCCTGTACACATCTGTCCTCCAGATTTCCCTGTTTCTGTAATAGCCATCGTCCAGCACACCACTTCACTCTGTTGGTTACAAGCACTTCATCCATTAGCCCTTCAAATGGAAACACATTTAAGGATCTCTGCTTCCTTCCCTCTCCGTCGGACTCGTAATTCTTTGAGCATGAGAGTTATTAAAAGACGTTGAATCAACCTCGGAGAAAGAAAAAAAAAAAGAGGTCGAGGCACACACTGGTAAGAGAGCAAATCTTATTAAGTGAGCCAACTGAGCAGACTGAAGTATGTACACAAAACCGCCGCAGCTATATCCAGCCCTCAGTGTCAGCCGTGCACATCACCGCTATGGATTTACATTTATAGTTTCCTGACAGTGTCACATTAATTTGACTGTGTGTCAGGGAGACCAATGGCTCGCAGCTTTCTCCAGTTCATTCATTACACCCTCGCTCTAACCAATTACATTTCTTCTACTCCTCTACACCTTTGAAGGTGTAATCATAGCCACAGAGTATGACGTGGGATTTAAATGCCTAAAAAAAACCAACACCTCAGCATTCACGGTGAATACGAGGAGCTCTGACTTCCCTAAATGCTAATCGGCAAAAATCCAAAAACATATCTGTCCTCATCGACATTGATTTAACTGCTGGGGTAAATTCAATTCAGCAGTTGCCCACATCATCCATATTCGCCCCGCTGTAATTTACTTGTATGTGCATCCACAGCCGTAATGCTGCTCGAAGCACCGACCAATTATTTCATAAATTAGGACGTTCTCTTGTTTGTCCTGTTTCTTCCACCGACTCCAACTTTAAGCCGTTTTCTTTAAGCCCGTCTTGCCACAACCTTTGAGCCTGATTATGTCGCCTCACACAGCCAAACATTACTTACCACTGTTGGAATGCAACTACATTCACTTCAGCACTTCTCTTAAATGCACATGTGAGGTATTTGTACTGTAATTAACTTCATACTTGGATTTCAGAGGGAAATATTGTCAAGTATATAATCATAGAAATGAAATTGTGCGTCATGATTTATAAGTGATCAAAAGTATTATATTTATTGGTATTGTTGCTGTGAATGTGCTGAAAATGTTCAAAAAGTTTTGTATCTAAATAATAATAATCAATAAAAGTAATAATAATATAGCACCAACACCATATCGAAAGTACAACGTTAAAATTGTAGAAGGAATGTTTGAGCTTCTTTTAGAAACTTCAAATGTGCATATAAAAGCAACACAACCATTATGAATTCAGTATGTGCCTGTACGAACAATACAAGCATATGTAAACATAACATTTAACGAGCGGAGGCAGAGGAGAGAAGGTTGAGAGCTCGTTATGTCGAGTCTAGACGCCGAGCACAAATATCTGAGAGTCGGGATAATATATCAGTGTTGTTGGAAGCTAGCAGTTGCTCACTACTACACTATATAATCACATGTGTTAGTGTTTCTGTTTTTCTTCAGTAAAGGAGTGGAAGAGTACTACAGTGGGGTTGCAATGTGAAAATAGCCTATAATGTTGAAAGGCAGTGGTTTTAAGTCTGTAGAGAAAAGTTCCCTCTGCTTAATTGCAATGATTTCTAATGCAGTTTGCAGGAAGTCATAGTTTTATCTGTTATTTTAATCCCAAAGTGTTTCCACAAGTTTGTACAGAGTGAAGTATTTGTTTGTAGATATCACTTTCAGAAATTCAGTTATGCGTAGCTGCAGATAGCATATTTATTTCTTTATTTGTTTCTGTCTAAGCACTTTTAGAGAAAGTTGTAAACTGCTTGCACTAGTAGATGATCCTTAACCTTTGCATGCTGCATATCTACAGCTCCCATCATTCTGCTGATTGTAATTGGGGTTCTGCCCTGCCTCATTTCAGCACGAGGTAATTGCAGTGTGTGAGAAGGTGATTGTTCGGCTGGAGGACCTGGTGAAGTGGACGGTACCGGACTTCTCAGGATGGGCCCACGGTCTGAAGGCCGAGCCTCTCAAAGCCTCCGTGCTCCGGGAGCTGGGGACCAACGGGAGGCGGGAGGCCCTGCACCGCTACCGGGAGAGCACCTTGACCAGCGGACTCAACTTCAAGGATGTCCAGAGGGAGAGGGCACAGCTAGGTGAGCGCCAGCATCTTTCCATAATGTTACTGCAGTGTCTCCAGCCTCTCTCTGCTGCTGTGTTGAATGTTTATGTATTTGTGTCCTGTCTCCTCCATAAATCAGATGATTTTTATTGTCCTACGCTCGGTTTAGCAAGTGCTGTCTTGACTGGAGTAATTCATCAAGATATAGTTGGTATTCCTCCCGATATAATGAGCTGAGAATCGCACTAATAGAGGCAAGCTAGAAGTAATGGCCGCGTGTCTGCCAACGCATGACCATCATGCTGTATAACAGTTTTGTTTTCTGACTCCAGCAACAATCACATAATTCAGCCCGTAATGTCTTTTTAAATAATTAAGTCGCATCAAACTGCCGTCTCCAGCACCTCTGATACCTCCTCACCCATCAGCCCTGCTCATAATTGACTGTGTATCTCAGCAGCTTTAAGGATCATTGTGGTGTGTGTCTGAATGGTTGTCTGGCGTATTCATCATGTGCACGGGGCCATTAACTGTCGGGGGATGTTTGATTCTGGCACCGGGCTCTCGGGTCCTCGCTGCAGTTGTGAATGGGGTCCAAAATAAAGCTGGATTGTCTCTGCAGATGAATCACCTGATGCAAATAGGAAACGCTGCCGTTTGATCAGAAAGAACATAATGTTCCCTTTGAAGCCGTTTCCCACTTATTTGCCTGTCTCTCTCTCTCTCTCTCTCTCTCTCTCTCACATGGCTGTGATGTAATGCCTAATGCTGATTAGAATGGTATAATGTAGCTTCGCCAACACGCCGGGAAAAACCCGTCAGAATTACAGTACCTCTTGTCAGGTTGCAAGTATGTATTGTGGTGATTAAAGCCAGTTTTAGCTTTATGATCCTCGATTAAGTCATTTTTAATAATCATGTACGCCTCAAGCCTACGTGGAAGTTAAACTGCCATAAAAAATCTGAGCCTTCCTCAGTAGAAAACTGGATTATTGATGACTCCTGTTCTGTTTTCTGCCCGGGCTCTTCCAGGAAGAGGAGCTATTGTGTGTTCGCTGTGCGCTGCTGTAATGCCCTTGATTACTCGACATTGCTTGAATCTCATACACAAAAAGGACAAGAGGATCGATAGTGGAAGCTTTGTTGTTATTCCAGTAATCAATACAGTTTGATTGTGCTTGTGAGTGTGGATGTGATTGCTTGCTTTCATAAATACATTTGTCAGCCTGCTTCTTAAATGATATTATGTTCCATATCACGGCTTCGCATAAACGCGCTGTTTTCATCTCGATTTTATAGATTTATCTGTTGTCAGTGTAATAACCTGACGCTATTGTTGCTGAGGTTGTGTGTGTGTGTGCGTGTGTGTGTATGTGCTGCTAATGAGCGGTGCTGCCGTTAATGACTCCATCAGGCTGTTTCTAAATGCACTTGTCACTCCGATGGGACACTCCGCCAGAGAATCTGCCCACTCAGCAGAACGGGCTCAGACTCTGGCAGGGCACCAGAGACATGCGCACATGCTTTGATGCACACGCATATTGCACGCGCGCACACACACACACATGAATGGACACATGCACACATGCTACACACCAACAATCAGTGGTGTGCACTCACTTGTCCATTACTTTGTTTGTTCACTACATCTTTGGCGTGTGTCATTTGTTGACAGTCGAACAATATGAGAGGGGCAGAGAGTTTGGGAGACGGAGAGAGAGAGAGAGACAGAGAGGGAGAGAGAGAGAGAGAGAGAGAGAGGAGAGAGAGAGACAGGGAGGGAGAGAGAGAGAGAGAGATCACTTATTCATCAAGGCAAATGCATGTTAGTCTGAGCAAGGGTTTGCATAGAAATATGAAATGTGCCACTGCAATGCTGCTGACTACCCGAATGAAATATTCATGTCACAGCAGCAGATCAGATATATCAGTCCCCTTAAAGCATCCTGTAGCTGAATGTTCGTAATTCTGTGTAATACGTGTGGCTCATTGACTAAACAGACCTTTTTATGATAGAGCTCTACATCTTTTTCTTCTTTTCTTTTTATGAACAGAACAGCCTGAAGTGGCTCCTCGCCGTATTACTTGAATGATTGTATTTGCTGATTGTTATTCTCGGGCTGATCTGTAGCTATGTCGGAGGAATTGGATTGTTCCCCCATAACAGGATACTGCAGCAGCACCACAAGCTGCACAGAAACACCATTGTGAGCTAAAGAGCAATAAAGTGTGCCATTGTTATCGAGGGAAACTGCGCTTTTCTCTCCCCCCCCCCCCCCCCCAAGTGCATATCCTAACTTTTCCTGGCACGCTGCCAATGCGAATTAAGAGCACTGTTATGTATTTTTGTCTCAAAGGCAACGTATGAAAAATACTGCGAGACATAAGCGTCTCAAATAGCAGAATGTAATATCGTGTTGTTCTTGATCAGGGATTATAGAGTGGAGAGTGAACAAAGCCCTGTTCTGTCCACGGAAATGCAAACAGATCGAAATCAAAGATGCACGCACGGAGTGAGGTAATTAATTACAGAAACAAGTGACCTTCACTTCTGTCCTGCAGCATCCACTGCTGCGATTCTGCAAGAGCTGCGAGGCAGAGAGATGATTGGGATCATAATTCAAATGCCAACTTTATTCAGGCTTTGGGACGCACAGGCCTTTTGTCACAGTCCTTTAAATCATTAAAGAATCATTGAGGTCATCGGCATGTTGAAGGAACGGTCAGATATATGGGCAAATGTGCGTAATTTGTTTTATTATTAAGAGCGAGATGAGGTAATCAATACTACTCATGTTTTTACAGCTGATATGAAGGTTAGCTAAACTTGGCATAAAGAGTGGAAACAGGAAATATCTGTGATTACGCATCTCTTCTCACGTGACGTCTTTTCAGCTTAACACAAGTCCTTCCTGTCTCCTGTTTCAAAATAAGAGCTTTGTTCCTTGAAAGGGATCGTTTCGAAATACCTCGACACAGCTTTCGAAATGTCTGTGTTGAGAGTCCAATCCCGCACACACGTAACAATACGATGCGTGAATTGCTTTATCACGAGTTTGATGAGATTATCTTTATCGCTCTTGTCATAAAGAGTTGAACCAGAATGATTGTGAACAGAAGTAACAGAATCATGCAGACGTTGTTTTATTATCAAGAGTTAGATGATACTGCTGTTTGTGTAGAACATGTCATGGGCAGTTGGTTATTTAGCTAAACTTAGCATGAAGAGTGGAAACTGGAAAATTGATGATACGGACGTAACAAAATCATAATTGTTTTTATAATTAAGCATTAAATGTGTTGATCTATCATATTTTTACAGTAAATGTGAAGATACCACTGATACTACACATTCCCCCAGTCTCCAGTTTATTCAGCATAATACATAAATATAAATAAATATATATATTTGCTGTGAACATCATGTGAGATATGTGACATTCAATCCCATTAACGTGCTTAAAAAACACTTGGAGATATTTTATCCTCTTCTTGTGGAATTTGAGGGACACTTTTGTTTTTCAGTTTCATTATTTCTGAGTGCGTGGAGTATGTTACAGTCCTTACGTAATCCATGTAACCAACTTAATGCAAAGTGTCCACTCAGTTTATCTTGTTGTGAGTATTAGAGCTTTTTATTTTTTACAGTTGAAGCCACCAGGGATGGTTTCCTAGGGAAGTTTACATTCTGCCCCTCTATCTCTCCCCAGAGAACTGGCCTGATTCTTTTTCTTTTTTTTTCTTTTCATTGCCGCCTGCCGAAATTGGTTTCTGGTCGTATACTACGAGGCCGAGCGTTGGAGAGAAACTGTATCTGCTGATACAGTTTGTTGGCTTGTGCCGAGAGCCATAAATGGAAAATGATAATAAAAAAAAAAGAACACACGCACACAAAGGATGGCTCTTGCTCACAAAATAGCTCAATAGGTTTTTCTGTCTCGTCTTTCTTAAATTCGGGTCCTCAGTGCGGAAAGCGCCGAGCAGATTGTGAGTTGAGATGATGCGGAGGATTATACAAGGTCACAGCCTCTGATTCCTGCGTTCAGAGAACCTGGAGGGAGCTCCTGACTCCTGCGTTCACCTATAGGATCATCTGCAGCTGACTCATCCCTCAGCGAGGATCAGGGACCTGAGAAAACATTCAGAGGAACCATGCAGCCTGAGGAAGAAAAAAAAAATACAGTGGATTGCAAAATCATGAACCCTTCCACCTCGGCTTTGTGCCGCAGCACCTTGTGAAAAGCAAACAATTGACCCCATTAAACCGCAAAATAATATTATTGGGTTTGACTTTTATCTGGAGATGTCTGAAATATTTATTTTAAATACACGTTTCCTGCAGTGCTGCATATTAAAGCAGTTGTAATTGTGCGGTTTGACCCACCATCACATCAGGCTCAAGCGGAGAACTGGAGGCTGCATGATGGATTAAATATCAGAAAACATGAACATTTTTCATATAATATTCAGTAAGTGATGGTAATGAAGGTCAGTTATTATTATTATTCAAGGAAAGACATGTTCGTCATGCGGCTCTTTCGCTGGATGAAAAGCTGCAAATGCTGCGTTTTGATTGATGTTTTACTTCCAGCGTCTCCGTCGATGTCCCGACTCGAATTGACGAGATAGATTTACATTCAAAATGCACTTTGTTGTGAGTTGTATGTACAAAAAGAATTATAATCATGGATTTTTTTTCTTCTGTTATCCATAATAACTGACCTTCCTTATTGTGTATGTTGTATTTTTAGGCGCATTGCATTAATTTGACTGGTGCGTTTGTTCCACAAGTATATATATTTTTTCGGGAGTAATTTCGGAGCACTTCAAGGACACTTCAGCTTGTGGTTGTAGCAGCTGATGATTAATGTCGGAGAACTTGTCCAGTTGATAGTAGAATGACAGTTTAAGGTTAACGTTTGTCAGAGTCGATGAGAGACCTCAGCAGTCTGAGTTCATCCAACACCTTGATTGATTGATTGAGTCTTGATATTTTACAGTTAAACCACAATCTTTAATTTGCACATCTATAAATATGTAGAAAACACAAATGCAAGGACATATATAAAAAAGAATGGAGAGAACAAACACTTTATTTACGTTATATATGAACATAAATGCATTTTTCTGCAGAGTTAATTCTGATAAACGTTTATACCAACATGTCTGTGAAAGGCTCGTCCTGGTCGATATTATTGGCCAATCAATAAATTAGTAGAGCTCTACGTTTGGTACCAAATTCTTTGTTGTGGCATTGAGGTGGATGGAGATAATGAATAAAAGGGAATTTCCTTCTAAACAACTGACTTACTGAAGATATTAAAGCCTCATGTTCGCGTCACATAAACCTGGGGTAGAATAAGACTGTGGATTTTGTCCAATATCACTTATATTGGAAGCTGTTAGGAAGATATCTCTTACTGGTTAGTATAAACAGGAGGAATAATTATTTATATTCTGTTACTTTCTAATATGTAGGCTATGTAATGACACCTATTATTTGAATACATTATTTTTAAATTGTGAACTTGTAAACCTCACAATGAGACGACTAATTTAATGTGAGCTGTGAACAGCTGCTCAGTTTCCTTTGTGCATTGTGATGTGCAACAATGAGAGAACATTTAAAAAAAGACTAGATTAAACTAGATTTTGATACTTTTGCAGCACGAAGTCTCTTCTCGTTAAAAGCTGCTTAGGATTAGTGAGCAGTCTAACATTGGAACACATTTAAACATTAATTTATGCGATCAGAGCTAAATTTACATTGACTGAGCCTGAAGGTCGACGCATTGTTGTATGCATATACAACAGTGATAGCGGAGGGAAATACACATGTGGTGTGTGCCCTCACCACTCGGCTATTGGGTTCCCTTGATATCGTTGCATTTCAAGATTCTTTGCAGCCGCGTGCCCGCTCGGGGATAGAATCACTGTGCTTCCTATTCTGATGCAACATCTGATCTGTATGCCAGGTTTCACGCATATGCCCGAGTTGATATTCCAACAATATTTCAGTCGGAACATTTCAATTTGATGTAGGGGGTAGATTCTGTCCCTTTTTCAGAGGCTGCTCAGAGCGTCACAGAATGTTTATGCGGGTTGGTGCTGGCGATAAGGAAACAGACAGATGCTGTCTTCTCATGCTTGATTTGTCTCGCTGACAATATGGAACAATATTTGGGACTTTGAGCCACTATCACACGCGAAAAATGTTTTTATGTTTCCACTGTGACGTGGGAAAAAAGGAGTAAGCGGTTTTCCTGGAAAAGATAAAGTGCTCGTGCTGCGGTGCTGCAAGAGTAATGGTATGTTGTGACTGTGACGGAGAAAGAATGCCATGCTTTTGTAAGACACACCACACTGTACTCCTCCAGTCACAATCTGTGTCAGATTGTGTCGTTTACACTTGTTTGCTTCCCGCCCCTCAAACATATTCCTGCCTTTTTCCGCAGAGCTAATTCAACAAACTGCCCGAAATCCCCATTTGAAGTAATTTAATTGAGTGTGTGTATTGATTATGTGCCTCTCCCGCCCCCCCCCCCCCCCTCCTCCCCTGTGTTGTTTTTTTTTTTAAGGGGTAGGGTGTGGGGGGGGGAGTGTTGTTATGGCGGTATCTTCTTCATTATGCTCAGACCTGTAGGAAAGAGAATCACAAGCTGTTTTTCCTCACTGATGTGCTCATATCATTAATTCCCTTCTGACTGTGGCCTGGCCGGAAGCCAGAGAATTCTAAATCTGTAAGCAGTAAATTGTGTGCTGGGGTGGAAAAATCTATTAGATGTTTGAGCATGCCTCGAATTTGAATGGGAGAACGAGAGAGAAAGACACACTGTGAGAGAGAGAGAGGGAGAGGGAGGGGGAGAGAGAGAAGTGGGGAGGGGAGGGGGGGACCACCCAGCACACCAGCCATATCCTGTTATGCCTCAAATCAAATTCAGCTTCTTCGAATAGCTATATTCATTAATAATTTGTGTTATTTTATTTCTGGAATGTCACATAATGTGTTTTTTCGACTCGCACGAGGGAGGGGAGGGGAGGGGAGGGGATAGGAGTGTGTGTGGGGGGGGGGGCTGGAGGCTGGAGGCTGGTGCATGGTTAAACAATGAGAATGGCCTCAGAGGAAATGAAGAGCTCCGTCTCTCCATTAGCGAGCTCTGAAACAACAGTTGTGTCTCTCCTCTCTCCATTAGTCAGGTCTGGAACAACAGAGATGCTATTGATGTGACCTCTGCCAGGCATCTCAAACAGGCGGGGGGGGAGAGCGCGGCTTCCCTCACGAGCACTAATCCATCCACCTCTACAGGAACAAATTATATATTTATTTAATGAAAAGCCTCAAAATCACAAGGACCAGGAGTTATTTTTTTCAATTTATTTTTTTTTATCTCAAATTGTGTGTTGATTTAGGAACACTTCCCCTTTTTCTTTCTCTTAAACAAATTGCCTGCCACTTCTCGTTACAGCCTGACTCATACTTAAGTGTTACCCAACCGGCAGCCTTTCTGGAGAGATTTCCGCATTTGTCTTTGTCAAAACGATGCTCATTGCAAGAAGAACATTAATATTTCAGTGCAGATTTGCGCTTTGTGCACGTCTCTCTCTCTCTCTCTCTCTCTCTCTCTCTCCCTGATTCGTCTCTTTCTCCCTCACAGTTTGGCTCATGTTGTCAGATAGATAGATAGATACGGCTGATTCTGTGCAGCTCAGTAGGCTTTCTAGACATCACAGATTGTACAGTGAATAACTCTGCATATTTTATGAGCACGCCAGTCCATCTGCTTTATGAATGCATGTACAACTACCCTCCTCTCCTCTGGACGTCCTGTGGCGCACGAGGAAGGAACTTGAAAGTCAAATCAACATTAAGAAATCTCGTCTTGTGAAAGGAATTTGAACAGTGGTGGAATTCAAGTTTGGACTCAAAGTAATTTGAGCCACTTGATATTACTGAATATTCGTATATAATGACACTTCATGTTCTACTACAACAGAGAAATATTAATGAGACTTTTTATTCCACTGTCATTATTTGACAGTAGGGGGGTAGTAATTTTTACATATATTGAAATGATAAAATATGATATTTTTACAAATTAAACTATTATTTTATTTAAAAAATGAATGTTAACCAGATACAATGGAAAATACCACTTACACATTAATGCATCAGTAATAATAATCCAATAATGGCTTAATACTCACAGCAGCAGTTTGTACTGAGTAGGTCCATGAGTACTTTTTTACTAACTTTTACATATGCAGTGCAGGACATTTACTTGTAATCAAGTATTTACACATTGTTTTATTCACTTAAATCAATTAAACTTTTTCCCACCACTAAATAACTTACAGAGCCCAATATGTCTGACAGCTGTATGAATAGATTATTGTATTATCTTTGGGAAGGGAATCTAGAAATGTGGAGACAACTTTCATTTCAACACCGATGTCAACAGAGAACAAAAGAACACACACGCCCACAGGACACAGGGATTTGTTGCTGTGTGCTTTATCAGACTGTTGGGTTACTGTGCCTTTAAAAGATCCGGTTCTATTTCCGAATAACACCAATGACTTACCTTGGCTGAGCTTGTTGTTTACCTCATGTAATAAGAATGACTGCACAATGATAAAAATAACTTGATGACATACAGAATGTCAGGGTGTGTGAACTAATTACAGCTAAATACCTGTTTAATTCATCCTAGGCGTTACAGTGTTGTGCCAAGGTATTGGAATAAAGAATAAAGCTCTTGCAGCTGATTTCAGATCAGTTTCTCAACATTCACTTAATGTCTGTCGTCATCTGTAAGGCAGAAGTGATGCGAGGGGGGGGGGGTGAATACTGTAGTACACCGTATGGAAGATGGACTTATACCCTTGTAGAATAACATAGTGTTCATTTCACAGCACAGAGGTAATGCATTTTTCCCGCATTGGAAGGTAATTGCAATGGGGGCTTTGATAGATTCCAGACCTTTAGTGGGAGCAGTGTGTGTGTGTGTGTGTGTGTGTGTGTGTGCGCTCTCACACATTCTTGCTGGGGTACATAACTGCTCTTAATGCTTTTATTAGGCCGAAGAAATACAAATGGCGTAATCTGTATTTGTAAAGTATCTGCGTGCAGGTGGCGTAATATATTTAGCTTTCTTTGAATATATTGACTGCCAGGGGAGTTGGACGGAGCCTTGGCTCCAAACAATAGATCATTGATGCGTCTCTGTCCTCTTTCTCAATCTGTCAGTCCATTTCCTTGTTATGTACTGGCCTGAGGAGCACTTGGCGAAATGAGAGGCATTCAGCCAGTCTTGTGTGTTTTGTTTTTTCTCTCTCTCTCTCTCCCTCTCTCTCGCTCCCGATTTCCCCCCTCAGCCATAACTCAGGGGAGAGCTGTTGTTTCATTCCATGTGTCAGAGCATAATATCTAAAGTTAACAATAGCCCAGTCGCAGAAACACTGTGCTGCAGTAGGTACAAGTTGGATTTGTCTCGCTGAAGGTGGTTATCGAATGTGAGAAAGAAGGATAGAGGGCTGCAAAGATGGATAAATATGGAACAAACCGCCACGATATTTCAGTGTTTGGCTTTCATGAGGAACAAATTGATTCTCGTAGCGTTTTTGTTGATCATTCATAGCCTCGGTCTTATGACACACATATTGGCAGTCATCACTAAGACTGGCAAGTTCTTAGACAACACGAGCATTTGCCAAATAATCGCTATGATTCATGTTATTTTCCTTTCATACTACTTCTCATGGTGTATTATACTGTGCGCTCAATGCATAACAGCTCTTGGACGGCTTTCATAAAATAAAATCAACAAAAGAGAGTAGAGAGAACATAAACAACGGAAAAAAAAAAAAATCTCCCCCCATTGACATTTTCAGCTCTTATTCAACTTGTTTTAATCACAGGCGATATCACAGAGAGAAGGGGAAAAGCTTTTCTTTTTGGCAGGAGCGACCATGTGAACATAAACATGTTATCGCAGCTCGTAGATATTCTCCACTGAAGTTCTTATCATTGTTGTGCAATGTGAAACGCTGGGGCTCCAAACGCTGCGTGTCCTGCGTCGACAGTGATTGCAGCTGCAGAGGGTTCACCACATCAGAGGTGGCGCTCTGTAATCTGGAGTGAACGCGTTTTTTGAAGCCAAGCCGGTTGCACTTTATCAGAAATTACCTGCTTGTTTATCCGGAAACCACGCGCGTCACGTGACCAACGCCGCCGTCTTGTGAAAGCGGGTGGCGATCATTAGGGCCTCGTGGAGGGAAAAGCGATTGTTAGAGGTTGTTTTTATCTTCTTCTTTTGTGTGTGTGTTGGTGTTGGAACGTAGAATCACAACTAATTGCACAGCAAAGCAATGCAAGATAAGAATCCTACAGTTTGCATTTCTGAGGTTTGCTTTGGTGCCTCCTCCACTGCGCTTCGTATCCATGACGGCACGTGAAGTAAAAAAGTCTGAACAGATGGCGCTGATTTTTAATGACATATTGCTTTCTGTAAAGTCTCCCTCTAAGGCACAGACTAAACCGTCTTCCCCTTGGGGAGCGCACCGCTCTGGTTGTTATCATCCGCCGCTAATGTCACTCTTCCCTCTCGCCACATTGTCAAGTCCTTCAGCTAAATACATGAAATGTAAATTGAGTATTGTGCTGGATATAATTATTGAAAAGGGTTCCAGTTGGCTTAACTCTACGGGCTGTTTATTTAAAGCCTTCCTCCTCCGTGCAGATCAGATGATAGAGCGCGAGAGGCAGAAAGACAGGGTCTTATATAATGGCAGGAATTAACAATGGAGCCATGAATGACACCCCCACCCAAAACATCTCCAACAAACCCCCCCCCCCCCTCTCTCTTTTTCTTTCTCATTATAGTTTTACCATTGGGAAACATGCCTGTCCTAAATAGCCGAGTATTTTTTTTCCCCCCTTCGTTCTTTCAACAAAAACATATTAAATCATGTTTCCTTTACGCACCGTGCGCCCTGAGAAATAAGTCTAAGTTGATAATAAGGGGACCTTCTTTGAGGAAACACACACGGCAACTTTGATCTAGAATGGCATGTAATTCCTCGCCTGACCCAATTCCCAATCTCCTGATAAGACGTCTTCTCCCTCTCTCTCCCTCTCTCTCTCTCTCTCTCTCCATCTCCTACTCTCGCTCTAACCTTCCAGCAGAACTCACTCAAACGGGAACTCGCTTCCCCATAAAGACACATTTAAACATGTCATCCATGTCATTCTGCAGGAGGAGGCGGCGGGCAAACGCCGGCGTCTCTACCACAGGTGGAGTCGAGGAAACTCGCTCTCTCTGTCGCTGACAACCTCCGAGATCTCTGATCGCAGCTGCTCAATTGAGTTTGTGTCGGACAGAGCCGCGTGACAAATGAGAGTGGCCGTCATAGCAGATAGAGTATCATCACCTGGGTGTAAAAGCTTTTAGGCTTGTGCGAGGCGAGGGAAAGCGACACGGCGGGGGGGGGGGCCCTCACTTGTTTGCGCAGTCGAAAGGCAGCTGCATTTCCGCAAACCAAAAGATAGTTGATTAAATTTGCTCCCTGTGGTATTTGCACATTTCGGGTTCTTGCAGAGCAGCGTGTTTTTTTTTTTTTTTTTTACTCTCGGAATTGACTGCGCCGTAAGTGGATTGACCCCCAAAACCCAGCAGTAGTCTTTCATTAGTCAGGATGCAGCCGGGGAGCAGACAGCGAGCAGTGTTTAGGGCCAATCCATCACCATACAAAAGGGGATCAACATGGCACAAACTTGTCTTTCTCATCTTAAGCGACAACCTGGCCTCTAACCTCGTAGTAATCGCGGTTTCAGCTTTCCTTCCTCGTGACTGTGATAATTTCTGAGAGGGGCTCCTCTGATGGCTCATTTGTTACAAGACCCCCAGTTTTTTTTTTACGTGTGTTTCTTTTTTTGGGGGGTGATAGTAGAAAGAACCAATTTGGGTTTCTGACAAGTAGCCCGTCTCTGAATAATTCCTTCATGTATTACAGGACCTATTAAATGCAAACTTTTCAATCTGGCAATCAATAAGGCAGGCAACGCTCTGTGGCCGTGCGCCAGACACATTAGGGCTGCGAGCGATGGTTGCTAGGGAGCTGAGCCTGCTCAGGGGAAAGAATGTTTAATGTAATAGAATCACATAAATCAACTGGAGGAAAGTGCTTGTGTTGTTTCTTCTCCTTCTCTCCTCTCCTCTCCTCTTCTCGTGTGTTTAACTGAAAACATTTAATATGGGTGTGTGTGTTTTTTGAAAATGTGGTACGGCCATTTACCCCCCCCCCCCCCCTCCCCCTGCGCACCCCCCCCCCCCCCCCCCGTGTCAACCACAAGAACATCTGGGATGGAATTAAGCTGAGGGAAGTTGAATTCTCTCTCTCTCTCTCTGTGTGTGCATGTTTTATGCCTGTGTGTGTTTATACACCTCTTACGAGTGTGACTTGTGTGTGTGTGTGTGTGTGTGTGCGTGTGCGTGTGCATGTTTGTATGCATAGCTGTGTCCTCAATCCTTGCGCCGCACACTTAAATAAATTGAGGTGAAAATTATATAAACATTATTTTTTTTATTTTTTTTATCTTTGTCACAGGCCACTGCTCCACCCTACTGAAATGAATGAGGCACTTTAGTGCTTTACTATAATTAAGAACAGGAGCCAGCATGCATGGAGGCTTCTCTCTCTCTCTCTCTCTCTCTCTCTCTCTCTCTCTCTCTCTCTCTCTCTCTCTCTCTCTCTCTCTCGCTCTCTCTCTCTCTCTCTCTCTCTCTCTCTCTCTCTCTCTCTCTCTCTCTCTCTCTCTCTCTCTCTCTCTCTCTCTCTCTCGCTCTCTCTCTCTCTCTCTCTCTCTCTCTCTCTCTCTCTCTCTCTCTCGCCCTGCCCCCTGTGAAGTTTCAATCGAGCATTTCCTCTGGGTGTTTGTGGCCTTTTTGTGAGAATATGATTCCCAGACATTCCTGTGACTATAAAAGCCAGATATCTGTTAAACTCCACCCATTGTAGCCGATTCTCAATATCAGATACAAACATGTGCCTATAAGCAGCATGAAGCCGTGATGATTCACCCCCTCTATAGGAACTTCTCAAACCAGTCCTGCAGCACAAACCACTTGTCCTCCGCCTCCTGTTTGCAACCACAGTGTTTTCTAAACAGTCATATTCAACCATGAAATGGTTAAATTACTCTGACAGCGTGTCCCAGTCAGACAAACTGGCCTCGTACTCGTTTGTTGAAACTGCTGCTGGGTTCGTCAGATAAACAGATGATTACTCATTAAGCCAAATATCTGTTTGGAGGCATTCGATTATTCTGCTGAAAAGTTTTTTCCCCCCCAACACTAATCATCAAATCTTTGAAATTTGTAATTTAATTGGAAGAAAAAACCTGAACAACTAATTTTGTTCATTTTTGTGTAAACCATTGGGCTGTAGCGATATTTTATTTTTATTTAAAGTTATTTATGATGAGGTTTATGGTAAAAATATCAAGCCTCACTTACATTTCTCTGTCATTAGAGTTTGAAAACAACATCGTAGGTGTCACTGCCAAATGTCTAAAATGTTTTACTGCCCAATATCTGTTTCAATGTCGGCCGAGAATCCTTAGAATTGCCCGGGTTCGAATTCCCGTCAACATTAGCATTCACCTGGAGCTGTGTTTCTGACCATGTGATGAATACAGCTCCAGCCTTCACTTGTCTTCCAACTCTGTTTTGGTCTCCATCAGGTCCTGGGAATAATCTCTGTCTGTGAAGCTGCTGCCTGTTGTTTGGTTCTGAGCCTGAAGTGCTCTGTGGGTTTTTTAAGGGGGGGGGTTTCTGCAGAAAACAGCTGCTGCTGCTGCTGAAAATGAGGTTTTCCAAAACAGTTACATTGTGGCTGGTGAAACCACAACAGTGCTGAGAGATGCTGAGGGGAACTACGAGCGAAGCCCTTTCACAACACACACAGGCTGTTGTTGATATAAAAACACTGATGAACAAAGCCTCAACGCATGAAGAGCTTTGTCTGCTGCCTCACAGAGTTCAGCTCATTTGATTGATCTTCGCTTTTCATTATTTATATGTACGTGACAAGTTATGAATGTGATGTATGGAAATTCATTCCTCATATTGATTTCGCACATATCGACCGGTTCAACTTGACAGTCCAACGGTTGGATTTACGTGGCGTGTGTCTGTACAGGGCTGAATGTGTGGGCTGTGTACATTGTGTGTGTGTGTGTGTGTGTGTGTGTGCTTGCAGCTGATATGATGAGCAGAGGAAAGGTGAGTCAGCGTGTGCGACTGATGCATCATTTGCAAACCCAGCGTGTTATTCTAAGCAGATCCATAAAGTAAAATTGACAAATGATCCTATTTCCACTGAGTTCCAGTGATACACTGTGTGATTACTTTGCTTTGTTTTACCCCAATACAGTGATTTATCGACGCAGCCCCCCCCCCCCGCGTGAGATTAATGTGGTTCTGTTTACAGCGCAGTGCTCGCTTGTAATTAACAAAATGTTCCAGCACATTTTGTTTTATCCAAGACAGTGTAGTCATGCACAGATTTTGACGAGCGATGAGTCACGCAAATTCAATTAATACACGTTATTGTTTTATGTAATTCTGTCCTCGTAGGAACCACAACGTTGCCTCCAGTGAGAGCTCCCGCCCCCGTGCATAATTTCCATTTGGTGTCATTGACAGATGCTGTTCCCTCTTTATTTGGTCAGGTTTCAATAACATGAAAACCAATAGCCAGATCGGGCGCCTGCTGCTGCTGCTGCTTCTATGGGCCCCCCCCCCCCTCTCTGTGTCACGTCCCTCCATTGAGAAGTGAGCGAGGGAGCCGGAGAGAGAGAGAGAGAGAGAGAGAGCAGAGGCGGACGAATCAGAGATGTGTTATATATTATGAGAAGAAGTTAAATGGAAACAGGGCGACCTCGGAAATCAATACAGAGCACGGAGCGGAGAGCCCCGCAGGATGGAGTGAGAATACCAAACCTCCTCCTCCTCCTCATCCTCCCTCCCTCTGGCTTTCTCCTCTGTCCATCTCATCTCCACTAATACCTTCCTTTTTAAAGCCTTTAGACAAAAACACTTGAATAATTAAAATCAAATAGGAAGGGGACACTATTAGGTCCTGGTTGCACGCCTTGCCAACGCAGCGGGGGGGGGGGGGGGGGCCGAGCAGATAATGTGGAAATGTTGACAACAGCAAATTTTGAGGCGAGTGAGTGATTTAAGGACTACAGCGGGTGACGGAGAGCAAGAGCCGGAGTAATAGTTTGCAGCTTTTTCCCCCCTTGCTCCTCTGTGTCGGGAGAAATGAGCACAGTTGCTTGAGAGATCTTGTCGGAGCTTGTGGGCAGTTTTGGATGTTTTTTTAAAGCTCGGCTGAACGTAAATGACAGTTTACATGAGTCACACTTGGTTTTTAATTAGCCGGCACGGATCTGCTTTTAACTGTCAGCAGCAGCCCTCATATTCGCTCCATTCCCAGTGTTCAAAGCCACGGCAGAAACTCTCTGGAACTGGATCACCCCCCCCCCCCCCTCTGTTTATTTCCCTGTTTTGGAAATTCAACGATATCAGAGATGTTTCATGTAATGTTGCAGCAGCTACTCATCCAGTGGAGCAGCTGCTTCAAACCACAGCTAATGAGTTTCATGTCGTATACGCAGCATTTCTGAGATTTTGATCATGACGAGTAATTTCTCAAGTAACTGAAAGCTTTCCTCTTGTGTAATTTCCCCAAATGTTCCTTAATTCTTTCTGGTATAAAACAGCGTCAGAGCTCGTTCTCATCAAACCTATTTCCGCCTTCGCTTCTCCCACATAGTTTCCTCACTTCCCTCTTTTACTGAGGGTTTTTTTTTCCTCAGAGGACGAGCTGGAATATTTATCCATCAAATATCACATCCGCCCCGTGTTGTTGAATATCATTTTGTCATATTTATGAACCAAACACACTGTGCACATATTTTACAGCGTGTTGCTTTTACAGTGTTGGAGTAGATGGAGTTCTGTATTTTTTGTTTTACTGTGCAGAGGGTCTCATGACAGTTACTGCAGCTGATGACTTTACCAGTCGCCTGCACTTTTACACTCGTGCATTATTTCCCCATTTTATATGTTTTTAAAGGACTTGAGCTCATGACCCTTGAATCACAAACATCATGGAGTTTTACATGGAAAAACCTCTTTTCACTCAAAAACTAACTTTAAAACAAATTGTTATTCTCATTATTTATCAAGCCAAAGTCAAAGTTTATTTATTGTACATGGCATGGTTTAAAACAACCAAAGTTGACATAAGGTAAAAGAAAGTAAAATAGTATAGAATTATGTATGAACAGAGACTAAATGAAAAATACAAAAAGCAATAAATGAAACATTGCAAATATTTGAGAATTAAAATATTAATAGCAGATCAATTCAAGGCCTCCAACCCGACTCAGATTGAAAGCCACTGAGACGAAGATAAGGTAAAATAAGATTAAATAAGATAAGATCCTTTTTAAGTCCCACTACGGGGAAATTGACTGCGTTACAGCAGCAGTTTTTGAGCCTGTATCTCAGACTCTGCCTCATTCTGTCGATTGATCTTATCGATCCTTTGAATCCTCATTTCACAGCTGCGTGAAATTACACAATAAAGTTTAAAATGTCCTTCAGTGTTTTATTTGCACAACATGCAAAGATATTTGAGATATCCGCTCACAATAAAAGCAGCAAATCCTCACATTAGAGACGCTGGGAACTGTACAACAACAACAACACACAACACAAGTGCTGACATTTCAGTTTGCCAGCTGAATAAGTGATTAATCCACTACTAGTTTCATTTCATGTCAGCACAGTGACATTACTGCCACACCTCTTCAAATGATTCGTATGTTTTCACAATGCAGTGGTTTGATTTGAGGGAAATCCGATGTCCGAGATTTCCAGGAAAGAGAGAAAAGTCAGCTGCTGAAAGGATTAAATTCTCTTTGAGAGGAATCACATATTTTTGGAAGACGGACAGGAAGCAGACACAGATGTTGTGAAACGGCCGATACGACTCTGGCTTCGAGATAAAGTTGCTGTTTGGCAGGGAACTGTCGCATTTCCTTGTTTTTCCTTTACACACCAGCAAATGTTTTATTAGCGACTTGAAAGTCACACAACTCTGAATAGAAAGCAGGGGATTGTCTGGGAGCCCGGAAATCAGTCCAATCTAAACCAGTGGTATGAACACCAGGATTTGACTTTATCGTTCTCTCCTTTTTTTTTTTTACAGTTGTTTTATTTTATATCTTCAAATCAATACGTATGAAAAGAAAAGCCCTGCACTGTAACTATTCATTTTGTTCACGGTTTCTGCTCTGCTCCTCGTCCCCGCTTGTAAAAGGGTTTGATTAAACGAGGCGCTGGGAGAATAATATTGCTCAGTGACAGGTGTTTGTGTGCCTTTTGTCTTGAGAAAATCTACCGACATGGCTTTTTCTTTGAGTTCCTCTCCTCTTTCATTTGTGTGGCACCGGATCCCCTGGGTCATGATTCACAGCAAAAGCCCAATCCCAAGAAACCACAGCACTAACACACACTGTATTGATTCACTGTGCAGTTTCTTTAAAGCCACCTTTGGTCAAAAACAGCGCCCGGAACACTAATATGATTCTCTGAATAAGAAAGAGGACGACAGAAAGAAAGAAAGAGAGTCTCTCAGTGATGTTGTGCTTCCCGACTGATTTTTAAGGTTTTTCCGAAACTCAAATGGTTTTAACAGACCGTCCATTTTATATAATTGTCTCGCCGACATCGGGGGGGGGGGGGGGGGGGGGCGGCGGCTGACTCACACGCGAAACATACATTTGAATCATTGATCCTGACGCTGTTGCACACACACTTCAGTCATTTAAGCTCCAGTAATGTAGTTCCTGTGTTTTTGAAAAAATGCAAAAAAAATCACAAAAGATTCCAGTTTGCACTTTTTGGAAATCTGCTTCTGTGGAGCTTCTTTAATCTCGGAGACGTAGAACAAAGATCGGTCCCATCCTGTCGTCTCAGGTCACATTTAACCTCATCCGCGGCTTTGTCACATCCCGGCTGCATCATTGTAATGCACTTTTTACTGGAGCGACTCTGTCGAGCGTGAAGCGTCTGCAGCTTGAAGTTCTGCTGCCAGGAGTGAGACTATAGAGTTATGCTAATATCGCCCCTGTGTTTGCTTCTTTCAACTAACAGCATGTTAACATTGATTTTAAAATGACTCTAATCAGTTTCCTCTGCATGACACAGTTCCAGTATTTTACAGGATTGTCAGTTCTGACAGCTGCTAACTGGCTAATACCGCTAATGACAACAACAACAATTACAGTTACACATAAAACAAACAATAACAAAACCGATCGTCTCTTTGACAGGAACAAAACATATATCTGTGAATTATCATTTCTATATTTGGCTCCTGAACCATGCGTCCGCCTTTGCTTTTAATTCACAGTTGAAATTCGACCTTTAGAGCACATATTGTTCATCTTGTTTATTCCTCTAATCATTTCCTGTTATCTACCTAATATCTAACCTCTTTGTAAACTACACATATTTGTAAAGGGCACTCAAGGCTGATTGGCCAATTGACCCCACGTTGCTGGATGCATGTATTGAACCAGATACCATGCACACTGAAGATTTTCTGCAAACTACATAAAACATTGGCAAAATATCCATTCTCAGAAATAGCTGGTTAGATAGTGATTCTTTTTTCATGAAACAGTAACTGAATACAGATCAACTCCCTAGAAATACTTATTTTGATTCACAAAAACTGAATCATTATCCAGATCTTAGCAGTCTACATACGCCTGATTTGTTTAAAGTCTAAATTACATAAAGGTGGAAAACTGCTCATGTAATCAAAGAAATTTGACCCACTTCCTGATACTGATCTGCACCAAAACTAAATGACTTCGTCCCTGTCCCACACCACACCCGTCCACTGAGTTTCGTGCTAATCCGTCCTGTACTTTCCGTGTAATCCTGCTAACAAACAAACACACAAATGCATATCGCGGAGGTTATTAATGCTGCACAACACAAACGAAGGGGTGACTCCTGCAGTTTATTGAGTTCATCGAAAGCTGAGGGACTCGAGACAAAGAGAAGAGTGAACATATTTGAAGCAAGAGGCCAAAATATTCTGTATATATATATTTATATTTTAATCCCTCGGATGAGTCAAGCTCCAAAAACACTGGATCCTGCGTAAGGCAAGTCGATAGCGTCTCTTGGCTCGTAAACCTCCGTGTCTTTTATAATCCACAGCCCCCCCCCCATCCCCTCAGTTTGTAACACAAGCTTTCAGATATACATTCGTACCGTGCAGGGGTTATTATTTTTCAGACTTTTGAGATCTCCTCCAGTGCCACAGAAGTCATTGTGCAACTAGTGCAAACCGTGTAAACCTGAAGTTCATGTGTGAAGAGGCAATTTAATTTGACACATTACCTGGAGGTCCCTTGTCCTGGCGACTTCCACATGTGTGCAGATCATGAAATGTGCTGTAATACATATATTTGCCACTTAACTTCATCACTTTACTGTCGCGCTGTAGTAGAATTTATCGAGTGGCGCGCTGACTGAGCGGTTGTAAAGTCAGCTGTCCTGGAGAGCAGTTATGACCCTGGCACTATTGTTGTTTATGAGGTCAGGAGCTTTACAGCGTGTTCTGAAAATAATCTGCCGCACCACAGCTGTTTGATCAACACGCTACAGCACCGGGAGGACGGACAGACAGAGGGACGAACAGACCCAGTGAGAGAAAGAGAAACAAATTGCATAATGTCTTCCAGCTCTCCAGCGACGCAGCCACAGCCCAAACCAATTAGAAAGCTTACGTAAAGATAAGGGTGTCCTTTATTTGGAAAGGTCGGGCTTTAAGAACAAAAGGAATTCTTAAAGTGTTAAAGTGGTACATTACATGCACAGGCACTTACACACACACACACACACACACTCAGTCAGACATGGCGCCTTTGTACCATTATTAATGCCCTGCAGCTCGCGCTCCAAATTGAATCTAATCAAGTGAAATGTTGTGAGGATCCTCGGGAGAAGGAGCAGGTCTGACGGTGACCGCTTACAATGAAATCCCTGACATTTGGAAACAAAGCCTGCTCCACCTCTGAGCTGTAATTTCATACTGCAACTGCTGCGATATTTGATGGATGGATGTGTGTGTGTGTGTAGTGTGTGTCTGCAGTGAATGTGCATGTAGGGAAAAGTGTGTTTATACATCTGTGGGCTTTGTGGCACCTACCTCCCCATACCCTGTGTGTTTGTGTGCGTGTGCGTGTGCTTGTCTCTCTGAATGGCTCGAATAATTTCTTTTGAAGTGGTCGTCGTATTGGAGTACAGTGGAACTAATTACGCTGATTGTCGGGAATGCAGCTGCAGTAAATATGTCACGAGTGCTGTCCTTCCTGCTCTGGTTCTGCTGCACTCTCCAGCGAATCGTGTCACTCGGCAGCTTGATGAGATAAAACCCCCCAAAAATGCAAATGGCACAAATGCATTTTTAAAAATAGACCTGTTCAAATTGACTCTTCAGATGATGCTCACTAGTTAGTGAAATATTAAAGTCAGCAGCACAGAGAGCTTTATAAAAGCAGACAGGACGGTGAATAATTCATGTAAAAAAATCATGTTTCAAACTGCCTGACTTTGTAAGCTAGAAAAATATTAGTCTTTCAAACAACAGCCTTTAAGTCTCAATACAAAATGTGACATTGACCAGAGTGTGTGTGTGTGTGTGTGTGTGTGTGTGTGTGTGTGTGTGTGTGTGTGTGTGTGTGTGTGTGTTGTTTGTGATTTCAGTTCACACTGTTGACCTGTGCTGTATTAACTGCTGCGATCATTTGTCATTTTCTTATCATGCAATCACAAGATAAGAAATAAGTTATGATCACAGTCTCGTGTTTCCTTCAGGGAGCACTGGACCACATTCAGCATTCTGCCATGTGACTGCGGAGCTGAAACAATGACTCAAATAAACATGGTTCAACTTCTCATTTTTTGATGATAATAATCTGAAAACCTTTTCGTCTGGTGATGTGACAAAACAAGACGTTTTACAAAATATCTAACTTTGGCTTTAGGAAATAATAATTGTGGTGGTGTTTTTTTTAATTGTCTGACATTTTATGGACAAACAATTAATCAATTGATAGAGAAAATAATGGAAGAGACTAATTGATAAAGAAAGGAATTATTAGTTGCAGGTTATGAAAGCTTGAGTTCCCTCAGCTGTATTTGCATAAACTCCCTATACGGAAGACAATGTTCTGAGAGAACAGGTTTTCACTGCATCACGTTTAATAAAATGTCAAATGGAAGGTTATATGCAAATTACTGAAAAGTCATGAACAGATATTATTTATACACATACAAAGGATAACTTTGCTTATCAGGTTAAACCCTACACATGTTATCTTATAGGTTTTAAAG
This sequence comes from Verasper variegatus, assembly GCA_026259375.1. Lineage (NCBI taxonomy): Eukaryota > Metazoa > Chordata > Actinopteri > Pleuronectiformes > Pleuronectidae > Verasper > Verasper variegatus. Next base: position 17,896,263 of record CM048050.1, read on the forward strand.
GCTGAACAGTGACCTGCACATTTCTGTGACTTCTTTTGCCTCTGATACCATAACAATTGTAGTTTTTCAAGACTTTATGTGGCTGTTTTTTTTTTGTTTTTTTTAAGTTAAACTCACTCTTGTAACCGTTCAGCAGTGAATTTATGGTGTTTTATTACCCGGGGATGACAGTCTGTCAGTCAGACCTCCGCTCTGGCCCCGGACTGAAATATCTCAAGAAGGATTTGATGGATTGCTGTGAGATCTGGTGCAGATGTTAATGTTCCTCTCAGGATGAACAGTAAAAACTGTGCTGATCCCCCCCGACACTCATCCTCCGTGCAGCAAACATCAGTAGAAATCAAAACTTGTATTTATCCAATATTTTGCTTTACGACTACATACTGGCAAAACTGCTCCCAAAACACTCCCATCAAACGTTTCACAAGAACCTGACATTCGTCTCGAAGCACTTCCATACTGTACGATCCCTCACACACAGTCTCCGTATAAGAGCCCATGAACAGTTTGATTTGTCTACCAGCGGCTCCTCCTGGCTTTTGTGGCAGTTTATTGTTTCGGCTCAGTTGGTACATCCTGTTCTGAGCTTCGCCAAACAAAGGGAACGATTCGGTCGCCAGTTAACTGTCACAGGTGAAAACACATCAATCAAACTCACCGACTTGTCAGGGGAGTATTGTAATTACCCTCTTATGTCAGATGACAATTCTAACAACACCGACGTGATGATGAAATCTGACTCTGATGGGACTAAAACAGAACTTAGTCATTAGGCAGCAGTGTCAGATTACTACTTTGCTTTCTGTCTCAAAAGTTATTCTACATTTGGTTGTAGGTTCATACATGTACATGTTTGTACAGGGTGACAAGGTCAGCCATCAGGAAGTCATCACTTGTATTGTCTGAATTGCTGCAACAACAACAAAAAATACATAGAAGTTCTTCTTGTCGTTCCTCTTGTCACACTAATGGAGAAGCATGTCATGTAAACATGCAGCCCGACAACATTAGGTGTGTGTGTGTGTGTGTGTGTGTCCAGTGGAAAGTGCTCGGTGAGTCAGGTGAAGGAAAAAGTTAGATTTTTGTGTGAATCGGTGAAACAGAAGTATCGGAACACGTTGCTTCCTGCATGTGATGCATTTCCTGAGACATGTGGCGAGATCGTTGAGATATGAATCCAAGAGAATAAAGTCTGAGTTTCATATGAGAGAGAATGATTCAAAGGTCAGGCTGTTGTTTGTCTGCAACCAGACAATAGAACATATTTGCTTGCCAGGAAATAATGAAAATACATTTTTTAGTAACGCTTACATAAAGTTTTTTTAATCACACATATTTCCTGTTTATGGGTGGCATGGAGGTGCAGTGGTTGTCTCACTTCTAGAGGTGGCATGGTTTGAATCCCAACTTGGCCTTGGCTGTTCTGTTCGGTTCATCGGAGACTATAAACTGACTGTAGGTTTGATTGTGTGAAAGGTTGTTTGACTCTACACGTCGATCCTGTGATACGCTGGCGTTTCTAAGCGGTATAGATAATGGCTGGATTCACCATTTATTTAGTGCCCATCAGAAGTTACAGAAGGAACAGAGTCATAGTGTAATATCTCATCAAACAGAACGGGAAACCTTTCAATTTAAGGTCAGTGGAGTAAAAGGATCGTATTCACAGCACACTGGCAGCGGATGAGCCAGAATAGAAAAGCAGCCAAATACTGATCTCTGAGCGCGAATAAAGAAATAAAATCCGAGCAGAAATTGAAAGAGTGAAAGTGTCACTGTGAAATTTACTGCAGCCCTCCTCCACAAATCTTACAGCAGCCGTTGAGAAACAAATGTTGGCCGTTGAATTTTGAATCAAACCATGTTTAATCTCTGTGGACCTTCTAACTGTTGTGTCTGTTTCTTTTCCTCCAGGCCAGGAGGAGGACGGACGGAAGGTGTTGGTCCTCAGCTATCCCCAGTATTGCCGCTACCGCTCGGTATTGGCGCGGCTCAGCCAGCAGCCGTCGTCTCTGCTCATCGACCACACGGTGCTGGCGCTGGGCGGCATCGCTGCGTTGGGCGGGAGCACGAGGATCCTGTACTGCCGGGACACCTTTGAGCACCCCGCCCTGCTGCAGAACGAGAGCATCTGTGACGAGTTTGGTGAGTACGGCGACTGGAGATTTGATTTTACCCTTTTTAGATAATTTATCTCAGAGGCTCGGCAGAAATGCCAACTTACAATTATGTCATTTTGGTTTCCCCGACCTTTTGTTCAAGTTGCTTTTTAGTGGAAAATGGACAGTGTTTAATTTCTAAGGGCCAAGAAATGTGGTGTGAAATTCCAGAAAGTCCACTCGAGTCCAATTAAAGTCTTGATTCGCTTAAGGTCAGCATATCAAAATGAAAACCATCAAAGGGAAAATAGAAGGGGACTTCTGTTTCCAAAACCAAGCTGCTGTCCTGTGAAATCCTGCATCTGCAAAACCACAGCAGTTCCTGAGAAAAACCGCTCTGTGCAAAGGTTTGGGACAAATGTATTTCTCAGATAATCCAGAGGGGGTTTTACTTTGGGTTTTCACATCAAAGTCTGTTTACAGTTCTCGGCGAGTAGTAATACTTTGTGTATAAAATATTGTGTTGTATAAAGACCCCAATTCTGAAAATGAGATTGAGATCAGGGACGTGTAGAGTTATCAAGAAGTGACCTGTTATTCAGCTGCAACATGCAACTTCACCACTAGGTGTCACTAAATCTTACACACGGAACCTTTAACACTTGACAGTCGCCGTGTCCGATGCATACGTGAGTTGTACAGTTGTGCTTGAGGCATTGAAGTTGTCAGTGGTCAAGTTGCATTGTGGGTAAAATATAGGCGGCAGCTTTGGACAAGGAAGAATGATGCATGGAAAAGAGGTCTCTTGTTCTGCTGCATCATTTTATTTTTGATTTCTTTCTTTCTAAATGGTAGTTGTTTTTTTCTCATTCTCTCACAAAATCCCTAATTTTTCTTCGGAACAATGCACAGACCAGGAGGCTTTTCTCCGCCTGACTTGTTTTGGCTTTGAACAAAAGGAATACAAAGGAATACCAAAACAAAGACACAGTCAAAACAGTGAGTATTTACAATAGTAATTTGGATTTGTGTCGAGATCATTAGTGTTTTATGCTGTGGTCTCATTTCTGCCCTCACACTTTTTTTTTTTTATGTTGTAATTCCTCTTTATTTGTCCATTTAGACTTGTCATGGCTCAACTCGACTAAATTCCTGTGATGTTTTGATCGATTTAAAGAGTCATTATGCTTTCAATATGTTTTTCATTAAGGAACACAGATGAGCTTCATTTAAACACGCTCGCCCGTCACACCTATGAAAAACAATCTGTTGTTCCACTGAAGAAATTCTGCTGGAACACGTCTATTTGCCATCCACCGCGCTTTCCCTGCCACTCATGAGTCCACACATTTTATTAACCCCGCGCCGAGCTAAGACAAAGGACTAATGTGATTCATCCCTCTTTATATTTCCTCTGGTCGGTGGCTCGGCAGATCTCGCCGGGGCCCTCGTGCAGCATCAATTTGACATTCACAGTAACGGCTCCTCTGGTCAAAAGTCATTGTTTTTCTTTTCCTGTAAATTTACCAGTAGGTAATTGCATTTTAAGAGAGCAGCAAAGGTGAGACCAGAAGGGAAAATGGTTTTAGGCATAGGAAAATAAGTTATGAATAGTAACGCTAACATCCTGTGGCTGCTGTTGCTCATTCACTTGGCTCAATAAAGCCATTCCTCTGTGAGCCACATTTAAGCTAAAGGTTTATTTTCAGAGCCTAAGGGAGTTCTGCTTTTTTTTTTTGTACTAAGGCAGATTTCTAATGTTATTCACATGAAGGTTTACTAGGTTCGAAGCAGGTTTTTATTTCTTCTCGAATTGCTGCTAGGAGACTTGTTTGTGATTTGTTTCAAAACAGCAGAGCTAAGTAATTTCCATCACTCTGCCAAGTGAACCAAGGCCTCAAGGGCGTCTTAAGTTCGGGCACAAACACATAGATGGATGTTTGCACATATTCATGTAGAAACAGCTGCCGTGTAAAGTTCTCGTTGTTTACGCCATATTAAATCCACCTTTTATTAGGATAAATAGCACTAGGGACACTTAAGAAGTAATACTGGGCATCTGTGAAATATCAAAAAGTAAGAAATGTATCTGGGGAAGGTTTTAGGACGACTTCTGTGTTTCCCCTCAATGCTAATTCTGACCTTTCGGATTCAGCCAAATCTGCCGTGGCAGCTCTAATAGCTGTCCGTCTTGTCGAGGCTAATTCACGAAAGTGTGTCAAGCTACCTCGGGGGGGGGGGAGGAGAAGATGGGAGGGATCAGTTTTTAAAAAAGTGCTATCGCGGAGTTTGAGCACGGCTGTCGGAGCAGTGCTGTGTGAGACGGTGAAATCCAGTAAATGTATGTGCATCATCTACACATTTTTTAAATTTGAGCATGAAAAAAACCCCAAAATGCAAATGTCTCCTTCAGATTCCTCAGCGTGTTTGGAGGTGAGTAATGAAACGCCGACGTGCTCCGGCTGCTCCTCCTGTTTACATAATGACTGATGTCCTCGGTGTTTGCACTGACTTTACTCGATGATGTAAGGTCGTTCCTGGGACGACAGCGGCAGTTGCCGGAGACTGCGCTTCATCTATCCCCGATCTATATCTGTGTGTTTCTTTTCTTCTCTTTTTCGTTTTGAATTCGTCCACGTCACTGGCTGGCATCCCGGGCCTTTGAACCAGCTCGAGCAAAACTCCAGTTGCGTCAGTCACCAGATCTTTTAGTCCTGTGATCCATATTCATGTTCGGCACCGCCTGTCACCCCTGCAGCTGCTTCGCTCGCGGAGAATGACACAGTTTTTGTTGATAATTATCGTGCATTCTCTGCCAGCGTGGACTGATTATACCCGTGCTACTTTGTGTCCCCAATTGGATTCCTCTGCCAGGAGGAACGTCATATTGCCTCAGAAAAAGGGAAATAAACGTTGGAAAAACCTCGCTGGTTTAAAAAGACTAAATATTATTGAGGTATTGTGTGATGTGCTAAATGTAAAACAAGCTCTTATATAACCCTTAGTGTAAAGAAGGTGTTACATACTCAGCTGCACTATAATAATATTGGCATTACCGAGGATCCTCTGCTGCGAGGAAAAGCCAGAAATAGTTTGAGTGGGCCAGGCCTCTGAGGCGCTGAATGACAGACTGACAAGGTTCAAGGTTTTGTTATTAGTCGAGTGTTACTCGCATTCATTTGGCTGCGGTACCGTACGTGCTAAAAAGCAAAAACATAAACATGTGCGAGCGCGTTGCAGAGGTGCAGTGTATGATATATTTAAACAAGATGTGTGTGTGTGTGTGTGCACGTTGCGTAGCTGCTGAGCGCCCTGACTGCTCCTCGTTTGGGGCGTCTGTTAAGGAAAATATTATGAGCAACATTTTTCCCCTCTTTCTCTAATTCTGAAGCTACGCTCCCAAACTGCTGACCTTCCTCTCCCCTCCCTTCCGCCAGCCCCTCGGAAACCCAACACCCCTTGTGTGCACATTGCTTAAATCAACAGTATTTTTGAAAGTTAGTGAGGCAATCATGTTTGAGGCAAAGCAGTTGAGAAGAGCCCCACCCCCCCCCCCCCCCCCCCCCCCACCCCTCCTCCTGCTCTTTCTCATTTGTCCTATATTCCCCAGGTCCCTCTCCTTGGCACAGAAAACCATACAGTACATGTCTTTGCTCGGCTCAGTGTGCGTTGTTTGAAATATCTCTCACTCAGAGCTGGTTTGATATTTATTAAAAAGAAACATTTTCAGTGCATCCGGCGTAATCCTCCAGGGTGGGATGAGCATAAAAAACAATTTATTGCTTCAATATATTAACGTCGTCCAGATGCGCTGATCATAAACAGAACTTTACCGTCTGTTTTTGTACAGCGGCCGAAATTCGGTCGTGCCTCGTGTGTATTTACGAGGGTCTGAGTTAACTGTCTGGTCACTCACTTTTCCTCTGACACTGAAAACTGTGCAAGAGAAGAAGCGAGGATGGAAGGATTCAAAAAGCAGTAAACATGCTAAAATCCAACCCCTGCACTGTGAGATAATATCTTTGAAAACACTCGGCCCCTGCTCGCTTGATTGGGCTGGGTCACCAAACGAACACGCGGCATGATGTCATTGTTTCCACAACTTGAACCACTTTCTCGCTCGCTCTTTAAACATGAAATCAGATTAGATGAAATATGCATATACGCCAATATCATCCCATGACAGCCCCGTCTGTTAATGTAATAGGCGAATTGCTTGCTAAGCTCATGTTTTCCCGTCTCCTCTGCAGATTTGTGTTAACCGCCAGCCCATGAATTTTTCATCGTCCATATGTCACGGTATACAGGGGCCATAGAGCAGGAATTTAGAGGAGAAAGGAGCACATGCTGGACCGGTATAGTCAGATTTCATAAGCAGGACGTGGACGCTATAAAACAATATAGCGAACATCTGGTGAAAATCCACTTATGGTTCACTTTCATGTCCTTACATGTGGGTAAGATAATGCTTTTTACAAGAAATGAAGGAAGCATATTTTTACACTATATGCTTTTATATGTCGTATAACTCAACGTGCTCTGCTCGACGACTCGCCTGAGCACACTGTGATTTACTGCTCTACCTGGTTATGCACAGGCAGAATTAACACATCTGGGCTGTTTTAACTAAAAGTGCTCTTTTCCACTGACTTCAGCTGCATTAGCCTGACTTCCTGTTTGCTATTATGTCATCAGCAACACACCAACTTTGCACATATTATCAGTTTTTAGCAAACACAGCGGCGAGAGATAAAAAAGCATCTGGGGTTTGGTGGGAAGCTTATCAGAGGTCCGGACCTGTTACTGCCTCCGATAAGGATTGTTTGTTAGTTTGCAGGATTTCCGCAGAAACTACACAACCAATTTGCATGAAATTTTGTGCAAAGGTGGGACGTGACCCAACAAAGATCCCTATAGAATTTGGCCAGGATCAGCAAATGTTTTCCTTTCACTTTTACATTGTGAGATAAGAAAGTAATTCATGGACCTTGATTTTTGAGTATGTGAGATTTAGTGCAGATCCAAATAAAAATCCGGATCTATTGAATTTAAATGTGTTTTCATAAGGGGACTGTTTGTGGATCTTGGTGCGAAGATTCCCTCAGAAAACAAAACCAGAGGAAGAAATTCCCAGATATGCTCTTGCTTCCGTTAATAGAATCACATCAGTGACTTTATATGTCCTATTTAAAGCAAATCCTACATAATTTGGACAGAGCAGTGTCCTCTGACAGTCCAGCTCGCTACATCCAGATCGGATAAGAGAGGAATTAATCAAAAGGAACGTTGATACACTCAAACATAGTCCCCTTCAATTATTATAACCATGTGCTCAGAGCGACGGGCTGATAAGGAGTCACTTTCTCACTTTCTCTTGGCCTGAGTTTCACCTCTCAGGCTACATACAGGCCTCCTGACCCACCGGAGGATGTGGCTGCATCCTGAGACAAAAGACAGTTACTCCACAAAGCTCCGAAACATATATTGCATCCTCCTCTGCATGTTTACGTGTTAAAGAAATCAAAAAACAATCTCCTTAAAAGTCCAAGGGTTGAACATCAATTAAATATTAAATATGCAGCAGTAACAGATGGTGCTCTTTTTAATGATGATTTACATAAATACTTTATCTCTCATAAAGTAAACATGTGATTTTAGGTAGGGTTATTGTATTAATTAAACTGAGAAGTTATTTATGCAGTATTTAAATGTTGTTTTCCTATTAATTTGGTACAAAAAGGACATAAATAGATTGATGTGATCATGTTAATTGCAGGAAGTTGCTTTTTTTAACTTTTATTTTCTGCTGAAAATCCAACCTTTCAATAATTTACAATGAATATTGCTACAATAAGTATGAAAATACTTCATATACCTCGTTAAATCTATCCATACAATCAACTACCTCAAAGGCAAAGTTGCATTGTCCTGTTTAACATAATGCCGCTCTTGAATGCCACGTTTCTCTGCGTCTGCAGACTTTCAAACAGTAAACATTGGAGTGTCCTTGAACACACCGCCACAGACAGCTTTTTGGCTCCTGCCTGCGAAGGTACCACAAGATATTAACTTTGACAAAGGCGTTGAAGTGTAAATGACTGATATGACGTATATTAGGTTCAGTCAAATAGCGCACAGAGGAACAAATATTTCTCCTGCATGTTCTAAACTTGTCCTGCGAAGTGAGTGATTAACTACTGTGGCCTGACAGTAACAATTAGTTTGACAGGTTGTCTTGAGGCTCGGAGACAATAAGATAGGAAGAGTTTTTCTTTTTTATTATCTGGAGCAGTAATTTAAAACTCGCTGACCAGACTGAATTGACCTCATTCATAAGGTGTTAATTCCATGAATACTCTCACTGAATGAGGAAGAACCACTGAGCTTTTGAAAAACCCAGATAATAAAGACACTGTAGCTTTGTATCTGTACGTGAGTCATATTTTCACAAAATCCCAGATGTGAGTTGTGTTACAACTCCTGAATGTCCCTGATAAAAATTACAGAACAGCGTGTTGCAACCTGGAGTGAACACGTCTGACTCATCAGTGTAACTGTAGATGCTGTTTACAAAGTCTGTCTGTGCCGGCGAGGCTGGCGGAGGAACAGGCTCATGAACGCAGCCTTGTAGCGGCTGCGTTAAATGTCAGACATCTTTCTCATGTCTGCAGGTTCAGGCTCGTTGCCGGCTGTTGTCTCTGAAAAGAGCTTTTGTAGCTTAAGTGACGTCAAAACTGGTTGTTGCGCCGCTGAAGTCTGACAGAAACAAAGTGAGGATTACGCTGAACGTGATGACTTTGATTGATGTCTCAGTTTTTTTTTCCACCTAAATATGACGCTGATATTTCTTGGGAAACATTAGAGTTTAGAATTCCTCCAAGTCACAGAGGGGACAATTATATGTCTCACATCCGTTCCCAGTTGACTGTTGGCTCTAAAGCTTTGAGCACAGCCACACAGCACCCCCCCCCCCCCCAAATTGTCATATTTATTATTAGTATTGTTAGTGAGTGACAAGTTTATTTAAAATAAAAAAAGATGAGTGACAGGACAGGGCCACTTCTAGGGCCTTTTCAGTGTGGGCCAGTGCCCCCCTGGCCCCACCCCTGGATCTGCCCCTGGAAACAAGTGTAACTTTCTCCTTTGTTGGGGGAGTGTGTATTAACTTCTGAAGACCAGGAGGCGGAGCCTGTTGTGCTTCTGGAAATGATTAGATTTTTTTAATGTGGAATCGGCTCCAAAAATACAGTAAATTAGCATAAAAACAAGGAAAAATAAACAAGAGCTGAAAGATAAAAGTATCCATTGGCCTATTTTGTTATGGGAATGATGATTATTTATAATCAGCGCGGCTTAGCGGCGTGCAGCTTTTCAGAATGATAAAGTCCCTGTGATTGGGCTCATTGGCCGACTCAATCCCATCAAGTGTAACTAGAGCGTGATCTATTAGAATACATATGTTTTATTGATGTATGGGCCTCGTGTTTATCCTGGCATTCATTTATTTATAGAACGATGCTGTGATTTTTTTTCTTCTCCTGCAGTAATGAATAGGATAAGCCTTGAAGCTTATCCACTGCTCCCTTTCATCTCTCCCTCTCCCCCCCCATCCCCTCCCCCCCTCCCTCCCTCCCTCCACCTCTCTCTCCCTCTCTCTCTCTCTCTCTCTCTCTCTCTCTCTCTCTCTCTCTCTCTCTCTCTCTCTCTCTCTCCAAAAGCCAAATTGAAATACTGTATTTTTTAAAGCCGCGGTCCTGCTGAGTTGTTGCTGCAGTCTGTCAGTATCAATGATGTGGAAGTGTTTGAAGGTTATGCTGTTATTTCTTTTTTTTTTTGTTTTGTTTTGTTTTCTGTTAAATCAAATCCTCCACATTATATAACTTTGACTCTGTTTTACATTTGGCACTCTCAGAACAACAGTGTGTGCACGTAATTGGGACAGTCCCCCTGCGTGCTCTCAACATTTCTTTAGAAAATGGGATTTATTTTTTAATTTCCTCTCTCCCGGAACAATGGCCACGGAAGAAAATACCACTTGCAAACACTTGGCTACAGGCAAAACAACTGAAGTGACATGTTCACTTGTCAGATATTTACAGTTTTTTTTGCGCGGCAGTGTATTTGTTTTAATTTTCTCCCGACAGCTGGGAGTTATTGCAGATTAATTACACAGAAAAGTATAAACAATATTTGCCTCGTTGGCTGTTCCTCTTTTTTTTATTGCACAATTACACCGTGTGTGTGTGTGTGTGTTGAGCTGGATAGTGGGTGAAGTCATTAAGCCCTCAGGGGTCAGAGGTCGCCGCATTCCTCAGTGTGTGTGTCAGTCAGTGGATCTGGGTTAAGATTAAACCCAGCCATGTCTCGAATGTGATGTGTGTTAATAAGTACTTAACAGGCGACGCTACCATCATGAGGCGATCACATGAGGTGGACAGAACAAAGACGGCGAGGCAAGGAAAGGAACGAGCGAAGAAAACAACTTTAAAAAGGCGATGATTTGCTTCCTATAATCACGGCTTATTTTGACTATAAATTAAGTTTGTGAAATTTGTCTTGTAAAACACGGCACAGTGTGACGGCGTACCATAATTTCCTATTTACTTTGCAAATGGGGAGCCGGAGTCGACAGCCTTTATGAGTTGGCGCAGTGGTGAAGTACACACATTCACACCACTGTCGAAACACACACCCCGATGAATCCGATGAAAACGATTTCATAATCCGTCGCAATAATAAACTTCTTTGAACAGTTTAATTGGCTCTTCCTGGAATGGCACGGCTCCGCTTCATTTGATCTGATGAAAGAGTAATGTTGCTTCTCCCCAGGGGGAGCATGCACAACAGCGCACAAATAATGAATTAAGAACACTACCCTTTTTTTTTTTTTCTTTTTCCAAATGACTGCCATAATAAAGCATAAAAATTCATACCGCACTTACATCAGTTTCTCCCTAAATTGCTTTCATGTTTACTTGCTTGTGTGTTTAATTTTCAGAGGCTGTTTTTAAGTGAAAATAATCCTGATTCCTGGAAGGGCAATGGATTGAGGTCACTTGGTAATTGATTGTCATCTGAACGAGCTGCTGTCGTTAGAAGCGTTTTGTAAAAGGTTCCAGAAACGTCGCTCATGTGTAATTACGAATCCTCTGTGCTCTGGTTGAAAACGCCTGTAGTTTAAAAAGCCTTTAAAGTTAAAACTAAAATGTGAATTTAAAGGCATGTGGTGGATCTGAGAGGGGGGGAGGGGGACTATAGAAGGCTTTGCATAAAAGGACAAATGCACGTGTTAAATTGAAGCTGACACAGTCTTGATGGTTTGGGAGAACGTCCTGTTTCCTGGGCTGAGGAATATTAACAGTGACAGTCTGAATGGAGAGTCTGTGTACAGCAACAGTATGGTCACAGAAATGAGCTCATTACTGGCAAGTACATCACGTATGTGCACACAGACACTCAGTGAAACACATTTATCTTAATATTGCTGCGGTGATAATATTCCATTTACATATGTAAATCGCAGCCCCTGACGTGCTCGATCCTGAAGGCAAAGGAAATCAGTGTGAAACCCAAACCATAACCTCAACCAGAATTATCCTCAGTTCTATGCCTGAAAAATCTCTTTCCCTAGTATGGCTTGGCAGGAGGACTATAACACACACACACACACACACACACACACACACACACACACACACACACACACACACACACACACATGCACACATGCACATTTTAGAAAAACGCTCCTGGCTTAAAGAAGCTAAAAGAACGATTTACACGATTTTGTAAGTGTGAGATAAAAATATGAGCGAGTATTTTTAATGTCCTGGTAAACACACGCTTGCTGGGATGTGGGCTTGTCTCCATGGCAACGCCAGTCAGAGCGTGCCCAGCCTAGCGTTTTGACAGGTTCCCCTGATGATGATTGATAATTACTACCTGACTTGTTGTCCCCGTCTCCACAAACATATGGCGCGAGCTGGCCTCCGTCGTATATCTGACAAAATGTTCCCTTTTCTGATAATAGCTTTTTAATGTTGCGTTTTGTTGTGCATGGATAGCAATCATACCCCCTGCCATGCACACACACACACACACACACACACACACACACACACCCCTCCCACCCCTTTGTAATTACATTTACTGCTGTTCACATAGTTATTACAGAAAGGAAAGAGAAACAGACAGGAGAAGCCGAGGAGTGGGAGAAAGTCAAAAAGAGGCGGGCGGAGGGAGAATTGATTTCACTTTGAATTGATGTATTTTCTCCCACCGCTGCTGGATTCAAATGTTTTTATACGAATTGTCAGGATTATCACAAAGAGGCAGCATTTCACTTCTGACAGCATAGTCAACTATTAGAATATAAACAGCAGATAATGGCCATGGTGGCGGGCTGTCTCATAAAATCGCTCTTTATTCCATATCCGTGCACGCAGCGTTTTATTATGCAATGTGTTTGCATGCAAAAAGCTCATATTTGGATGCAATGGGAAGCAGTCTTGTCGTATTCATAGAGGCTATAGACGAGGATATCAATCTATAAACAGTATTTATCTACTGCACACCATCCTGGATCTTATTACCTGAGATTTCAGACCCAACAAGCACTTTAAACCTCCACTAAGTTCAAGTACAGGGTTGAGATGCTTAATATCCTTCTCAAGGTTTCTATGCCAACATATCACGACTCTTGTTTTTCTCTAATTATTAAATATGCGCTAAATATGTTTCTCAGAATGTGCAGGATCTGATCTTTTTATATTTCTCTATTTTCATTCATATTAGCCTCAGCAGGCGCTTCAAGGAACGGGGACATTATCAGCAACACTCTCTCACTCGTTTCGTCTTGGCCTCTAAAGTTAAATCAAATCAAATGAACTCGTTAGCCCCGACAGCTTGATCTAACATGTCCGTAGTTCCTGAGATTGACAGGATGACTAGTTCGCCCCCATCCCCATTGGTTAATATGATGCGTGGCACACCTGCAGTATCTTAGAACGTGCTGCACTCTGTGGAAACTGAAGTCATTTCTAATAGTGTGTGATTGAGGTCTGCCACAGGCTACAGCAACAGACAGGCTCTGTGAAGGAGATAATGATGCATGCACACACAGCTGTCAGTCAGCCAGCTGAGGGGAATCGTCTTTTGAGGGAAATAAAAACAGACTGCCGTCGATATAATGCAGCAGTATTTGTATAGGAAATGACGGGTTTTGGAAATGGGGTGTTAGAGCTGTCGCGACGAGGAGAGGTGATGTGGGGAGAATCTCCCCCAGACCAGAAACTCTCACGTGGATTCCTGTCTTTTGCAGTGTTTCTATATTTGTACTTTCATACCGAAGTGTTAAATAGATAGAGAACAGGTTTGGACTGAGGATACGTGCAGCTAATATTACAAAATGTCATATAATGTCTCCAGTAGAAAGTAAGTCCAGGGAAAACCTGCTGCGCTTAGTCAATATTATTTTTTTGGCACCATATTACCGACATTCACAGACGTCTGCCTCGTCCAGTTTTTATTCTTGTGTGTTTGACGGATCGTTGATGTCGACTTTATCGCCACCTACTGACCCGACATGAGCGTTTGTAGTCATTTTTTGGGGGTTCTGGTCTGGACGGAGATATTTTCTGAAAGGAAGATCACGTAGACTTTTTATTTTTTATTTGGGAAAATGTCTTAAGTCCTGAAAATATTTTGAGAAACTTTGTTCAAGAAATGAAAAGCAAAGAAATAAATATATATATATTTTTATATGTGTTAATCTGGTGTGACCCTTGAATCAAAGGGAAGTCAAGGTGTCGTGTGGTTAGAGAGACGTGTTTGCACGGAGCTGTTGAGGACCGATGGATGAGGCGGCGGCACCTCAGGGGGACTGTGTTGTTCGAGCCCTTTTAGTTACAAGCCGGACTAATCCCTGCATTTTATTCAGGCTCATGCTCTACTAGCCTCTTATTACAGTGATGTTCAGTGTGGCAGACGTCAGGACAAGACTTCCTGATACATGTGCTGTCTCCAGACAAACTCCCCTGTTCACAGACTGTTCTGTTACTACCTCTTTCTCTCCTGGTGGTCTTTGGTTGTTGGCCTGGCAGAATGTGGTTGTTTGTATTAACAGTAACTGGGTATCTATTGTTGAGCTATATGTGTTTCTCATTAAATTCAGAATAGCTCTGCGCCACGGAGGAATACAAATATCTTCTTATAGTCCCTTTGCATTCAAAACAGGCATGAAAATGACACCAGCAATGGAAATATTTTTCCGTTTTTATTGATGTCAAATCCCCCTGAGACTGATCTAATAAAAATCTGTGTGTCTTTACTTTCAGCGGTGAAATGTTTTTGCAGTTTATCAACTGATGATCTCTCGCTGTATAATTATGAGAAATTAATTAACACTTGAATCATCTATCAACCTACGAAGGTTTTGATGATTAATAAAAACAATGCACTCTGTCCGCCTACACACTCTGTCTCACTCCGTGGGTGCGTTGTGTAATTTCTGGTGATTGCAGCGATGAGAGATACTTGAAGTATCATTGTTCATTAATTTATTTTTTTCTTTCCTGTACGGCCAGTGTGTCTCAGATGACTCTGTGCAGAAACGTGCCTGGAGCGCAGCAGCAGAGGAATAACTCTGCTGTCAGATGTGACACAGTGAGAATTATGAGCACATCAAAAATGCCTGGGATCAGGACGTGGAATTCAGCGGTGGCTACCGTCAGCAACAAAATGATGGAGCGCAGGGGAGCGCCTCATATACTCACTGTTTTACATATCGAACATCGACAGACTAGTTCCCGTTTCAGATGCCAGGGCGGCACAGGGAAGTCAGTGACAGTTTGACCAGAGAGGGGAAAAAAAGCTATAAATTTCCACACGTATAAAATAACCCAGATACTAAGAAGACAAACGCTGTGAGCTGCTCGATAATCATGTGGCTTAAATGTAAGATAATACATCAAATTAAACCACAAATAAAAACTAGAAAGTCACTGAGTAGAGCTGCACCAAATTTCACACACTCATAGATGTCAGTCACTAAATATGCCTGATTTCTTTTCCCCACATCAAGACCCCTGAATTATTCCCTGGGAATATTGTTAAAAAACAAATCCTGAATCCATGTCCTGATTCGGATCCACACAAAAATATCAGGGGACCTTCTCTGACCCCGATCACATCCTTCCACTTAACTTTAGTGCTAATCTGTTTAATCCTGTTCACAAACAAACCAACCAACCAACCAAAAAGGACAAATACAGGGGGTGAGTTAAAAAACCCATCAAGGATGATGTGTAAAGGAAGAAAGTTTTTCAACCTATTCAACTTATTCTCTTTCACATTAGCCACCACCGTAACTTTATCGTGACTCTGGCGTATCACCGAAAGAACACGGCGTCCTGGTCTCCGAGTCGAATCTACTTAGGCGGTGAAAACTACTGTTTATGTGAAATCGAAGGTTATTTGAAAAGCCTTAGGAGGCTCCGCTGCTCTCACTGATAAACGCTCTCGAGTTGCGTTGACTGGAAACAGGTCAACGCAATGAACTCCTTTCTGCTCCAGCTGGACAGTGAGAGGACGCTGTTAACAGAGAAAAGGTCTCCTGAATATGCTCTCGTGCTCAGTTTCATTTTGAAAACTCCCGGGCTGCGTTAACAATGACATAGACACTCACAACCAGGAGCTGATTGGGTCTTTTCTGTTGCGATGTAGGTTTCGTCAGGCTTCTATCACATGACCCTCTTACGGAAGAATCCAAATCCTGTTTAAACCTGCAAGTGCATGCCCCGTGTACGTGAGTGGTCATGTGACAAGCGTTTTCAGGAGTGTTAGCATGGACGGGGATTAAAACAACACTGACAGACACACACCAGTATGGATATAGAAGCATTAGCTCTCAGACATGGACACAGAAACTTCTTTTTTTTTCCAGTGTCCTTCTTAAAACGTGGCCAAAAATATTCGCTCAATGAGCAGAAATAGTTGAAGTGCTAACCTCTGGGAGCCGTGATGAGCGGTGCAGACGCAGTGTCGCCCGTCGCTGCTGCAGACGAATCACTCATCGCTTGTATTTTTATATTCTCCCCGGTCCTGTCGGTCCCTCGCCTCCCCCTGACTCGTCCCTGCGCCTGTAGTCCGGAGTTAGAATGTTCCACCAAAGTGTAATATCACCTCACTGATCACACGTTTAATGCTCTGCCGCTCCACAGACGAAAGCCTGTGTCTCAGGAGTTGGATCAGAGGGCGTTTTCTGAAAGGATTTACTGTTTTATTCATTATTTATCAGGTTTTTCTTTACTTCTCTTCTGACAGGTGCTATTGTCCTTCCATCTAAGTCATATTTAAAATCTCATGAATCATAATTTTTTTTTAATTCTATCTTATTTCATTCAGTTTAATTCTAATTTGAGTCAGAAAACTCAGCTTCTGCTTTCCGTCGACACAGTTCCTCTTTTCAGCAGAAATATTAAGACGTGAAAATGCATCTGCTGCGTGTGACTTTAAACGTCTGTCACGGCGTTTGGTGTTTTACGAGTGGCTGTAAATTTCCAACGCACCACTGTAACCCTGTAAGTTAGACTCAAGTGACCTCCTTTGTGTCTGTGTGTGTGTGTGGGCGTATTCACAGGTACAGTTTCATACACAGAGCTTAACCCAGGGGAGGATTTCTTCTCACCTGGGCAGATACAAACAGTGTTTGTCCTGGAGCCGCGGTCACTGTGGTCTGGATGTTTTACAGATGACTCGACGCTGCGTTCGGCTCGAAAAAAGATCCTTTAATTCCTCGGCTCCCTCGTGTAACTCACAGAGGAGTGATTTGAAATTGACTGAGAGGATTTCTCCTGGAGTCACATCGATTATAACAGAGCTGAAATGTAACATGTCAATGCCTCCGTGCTACTTAGATGGTTGCTGCTGCTCTAAACCTCTTATTGTGGTCATTTTATTGGTTTATTTTGTCGTTGTATGATGTCAGCATTCTTCCCTTCTGGGCACGTCACTCTTGCTCAAACTATTTCAATTTCAAAATCATTTGTTTACATAAAAGGTGATTTATTATTATGAGGTTGCTGTGTGGTATAGTGTTCTGCCCTGGGGGAGATACTGTACCGCTCCTTGCGTTGCAACACCAACTGTTACCTTTGACTCTGAGCTATGCTGATAATTGCCGAGTGGGTGTAGGGGCCCTTGGTGAATTTGCAACCGAGTGAGACAACAAAATATGTCAAAACATGTTTTTCACCCACCACTGCTGGTTGTAGTCATGCCTCACTCATCCTCCCCCCTCTCTCACCTTCGTGTTTGAACTTGGACCTCGTTACGCTGAGAGGAAGTCGAAGTTAAACTGTAGAATTAAGAGTTTGAGCAAAGACGTGAGTGGGAGTTATTTTTTTTTTTTCTCAAAGGAAACGAGGAGAGCAGATTCTTCCTCAGTCCGTCGCAGTCTGTGTGAGATGTGACTCTTTCACAACTGAGTCACAATGTTCATTACACTTTTAGAGAAATGAACACTGAATTTTTATATAACTGATAAAACCATGATGGAACTCAGCTGAAGATGTTGCCATTAGTTACACTCCTTTGTGATGTTATTCTGTAAAAATCTAAAAATGGATTCTGCAAGTAAAAATTCTAAATTCTGAAAGTGTCTCACCTCGACATTTGTAAAAGTTCATAAAATTAATCGTCAACATTCATTACAGCCATAATTTCACCAAAATGATTCAGTCCTTCACTGGACTAGCGATAGCCATGTTAGCATGCTAGCCTTTTCTAATTAGCACTACATTATTGAAGGTATTCGGTCCGAAACAATATCATCAGTCATATTAAGACCCGATAATGGCACTAGAAACTTTATTAAATTACAATTTGTCCTGAGAGAAATGTGAATGTGTGTCTGACACCAATGTTCACGAGTAACGTCTCCAATCAGATAGAAAACATGTGCGTAACCACAGCGACCAGGAGTTTTCCAGCCTTTTTTTAAGGACACAATCATGAAGTGAACACATGCAGATAAATTTCAGTCAATTTCGTGAGCGATATGAACCGAGGCGTCTATCAGTTGATTTCTCCAGTCGGCCTGACCCGCCTCTAGTTCCCAGCAGCCTCTCAATCAATCAGTCCATTTTGTTGTGGTTCCCTGTGGCTCTGCAGAACTGTCAGAACCCTTCCCGCGCTGTCTCTAATGACTTTTTCATTAACATTGACATCAACTGAATGGTAATGAAACTGAGGTATTAGGGCTGTATTTAATTGAGTCTGAAGGGGCGGGGGGGGGGGGGGGATTATTACACATGACTGTGTTGTAAAGCTGTAAAGAGCTGAGAGCGTTTGGCTGCATCCAGATGGTCAAGTTGTCAGAATGTGGGTCCCACTGCTGATGTCATCCTGACTTCCATAGCACTGGGTTGTGCTCTGCGACCCCATGGAATACAGCTTACCTGTGTGTGTGTGTGTGTGTGTGGGGGGGGGGGGTATAGCTATAGGTATATGTATATATGCACATGTGTGTGTGTGTATGTTTATATATGTGTGTGTATGTATAGTGTACCATGAGCTGTGACTGTTATTTGTGTGCGTGTGTATGTGTGTGCATGTGCGTGTGCTTTCTGGGGTTTGTGAAGGACCAGTCACAAGAGTCCTCTGGTCACCTCAAGGCAGATTTCAAAGTCATGACACAGACCCATATAAGCAGAAAACCACAGAGAAATAAGTCACTCAATGGGAAGTAAATGAGTAAAGGAACCGAAGAGCTTGTTCAGCAGCCATTTTTGGTGTATGACTAGAATGCCCATTTTTGGCTCTTTGAGGGAAGTATCATGTCTGCGTAAATGATCTGTTTCTTTTCTAGTACACTGACAAAAACACTTAATGCCCACAGGGAGATAAAAATATCACATATCCCAGGGTGCTATAAAATCACCATCTTGTGATGTTGGCTTAGTTTTTTTTTATGGACTATAAATGTCTATTTTTCCATTCTAGAAAATCAATCTTCACAGAGTCAGTCTGTGTTTGATTTTCTTTGTGTTATTCTAAAGCTGGAGCACTCCTCCCTTATGCAACTCTGCCAAACAGAGAGTGGAGCACAAGGTCTACACAGGCAAACCACCGCAGTTTCCTGCTGACCCTCTTGGTGTTCGTTCTGACCTCTGTATGGGATCAGTTTGGTGCTTTGCAGCATCTGTCCTCGGCAGTATGTCATGACGGCTCTCTTCTACTGCCCCGGTGTCTACAGCCAGTACAGCATAAATACGTGTTTATATATTATATGTTCTGTCTCATCCCAACAACTACATCAGAAGTCCACATTGAAAAAGTTCACCAGATTAATATAAACACAAAAATGTACTTTACTTATTGCTATTAGATAATAGGTATGATCAATAAATCCTTTGCAATGAATATTAGTAGAATTGAAAGGACATATATTAAGTAAAGTAAAGTAGATTAAAGTAAAGTTCCGCAATGTAACGTAGCGTAAAATAACGTAAAGAAACATAGAGTAACGTAAAGTAAAGTAAAGTAACATCTAGTCAAGTCAAGTCAAGTTACGTTACTTGACGTAACGTAATAAGAAAAACAAAGAGATTTGATCAGAATCCTGAGGATAAAGCCAGAAATCAGTTGTTCTGATTATTGAAACTAATCTCATAGCACTTGTTTTCAAATGTACCTAAACGTAAAGTAGCGTAAGTAACGAAAGTAACGTAACGTAACGTAAGTAACGTAAGTAACGTAAAGTAACCCTAACCCTTCTGCAGCACTTGACCTTGTGCGCCTGTTTGTGCATGTTTACAAAAATACACAAATGCATCGTTTGGCCCCAGTTTCCAGCAACATCCACCTGGGTTGTTTAACAGCTCTCAGGTTGTGCTTCATCAATAAGTCAGTTAATTTAAATTCGCTGGCTGTCGTCTCATCATGTGCTATGCAGCAGGGGTTTTGGCTGTAATTGCAGCAAACAGCCTTTTCCTATGCAGCAGTATTTGACCCGATGAAAAATGTAAACAGACAGGCAGGTTATGTAACTCAGTGTAGGGTGTCACAGGGTTAGAGATGGGACTAAAAACAGAGCTGCACTGAGAGAGTGACCTCACCCCGCTTGTTTAACCCGGCGTCACATGTTAGAAACTAAATCGACAAGTCAAACCTATAAGCATTTATCATGTGTCACATAATGTTTGTGTTGTATACGACTGCACGTGTTCTTAATGCACAGTACAATGTCTGGCATGTAGTTAGTTTTTCCTCAACATTTGTTTTAATTTAAGCAGATTTATGGGTTGTATTTTAAGTTAATTACACATTTATATGTGAGTTTGTACAAAAGGGAAAGTGAGCCGAGGCTATAAAGGTTATGATATGTGGTTTTATCTATTCGATGAATATTTAGTGCTTGTGTATCTGCCCCGGTCTTAAAATTCAACTCAAGTATAAATAAATCATGTGGTTTATGTAATTTCTCAGCATTAATGAGTAATTGGCAGAATAAAAGCGACAGAGTGAGAAAACACTGAGGGAGGAAACACACCCAGAGCTTTCTAAGTAAAGATTAGAGCGTTGAAAACTATACTTTATGTGTGTGTGTGTGTGTGTGTGTGTGTGTGTGTGTGTGTGTGTGTCTGTGTGTGCTAAAGGGAAGACAAATGCACAACAAATGCCCTTGGAATTTTCCCTGCCCTGTTCCTCCGCAGCATAGCGGTTGTGAAAACAACAACGTGGAGTGATAGGTTGCTGAGTTTTGATAATTTTACCCATTTTAATGACTTGCCTCTTAGTTTTATTCAACTCCGTTGTTATTGTAACATTTTTATTTTTTTTTGATGCGAATTCGATCCGACAAAAATAATCACAGAGTCCTTTTGGCAGAGAACAACCTTGGATGTGATTTAATTGTCATTGCAGATGGAAGGAAAAGAACGTTGACGCTGTGAATACGTGACTGAACTTGGATTATTTGAAGTTTCTCTTTCTCTCTCTCTCTCTCTCTCTCCTTTGAGCTTATCTGTGTTTGTGTTGCTGCGTGGAGGCGAGGCACTTTGCCAAGTAGTTACATTACTGTCGCGGGTTGACATAAACGTGGGTGTACAAAGGACTTGGAGGGCTTAAATTCTTTATTGTGTGTGTAATGTGAACTGAGCAATTATATCTGCCAGCCTTTCAAACAAAGAGCTCCTATCAGGCAGATTCATGTGTTTTTAATTAACAGCGTTCAGCTTTAAGACATGAGCGGGCTCTAACCAGAGACAGAGCAAAAAATAGATGCACGATGATCAGAACGTCTGAGGTGCTACAGTGTAATGTAATTCTTAATTTCACTGATGACTGAGGACGACTGTGGAAAAACAAGACAAAACACTGCTGTATTATACATGTTGTTGTGGTGAAAAACACATAAAAGCTCGGAGTTCTGCCGCATCTGTGTCGAATATTTGTCTTAGCAGGGACTGTTTGCTTAAAATTTATTCCCTTTAGTGGGTTTGTGGGTTAACCGGCATCTGTCATTTACTGTATTATACTAACTGCTTGACTGTTCCGACGCCCTCGTGTGAAATCTTAAAAATACATCTGTCTGAATTTAAATGTTGTTTCTCTTCGAGGGTGAGAGGGAACTTGAGGATCGTGTTTACTCGCACATTGGAGCAATTTGGTGGCCTGCTACCCCATCCAACTAATCCAGTTTAAAAATAATTAGCTACAGGCGAGCAGGCCTGTGAAATTCCTTTCTCTGATTGTAAATGTTCCTGTCAGAGTCGAGTCAGTGTTCCCAGAGGGGAAATGCATTCTTGGTCGTAAAAGTTTTCACATCTTATTTTTATTCTTCCTTTCAAATGAAATAGATGAAGAGGAAAATATTAAACTTAACCAAATGCTGGCAGCAAAGAGGTGAGAGTAGAAAAGGCACAGTGCTGCATCAGCACCAGTCCTCCTCCACCTAAATGGATCAATCTCATCGCCGACGTTTCCTTTCCCCCTCAGCTCCCAACCTCAAAGGGCGACCTCGGAAGAAGAAACTGTCCATTTCTCAGAGGAGGGACTCCCAGGGTCAGGCTCAGAGTCAAGGGTCATCGGGGTCAACCCAGGGATCAGCGGCAGTGGCAGCACAGGACCCCTGCAGCCCTGAGAGCAAAACTACAACCAAGGTAAGATCAGGCGATAAGAAATATACATGAGGAAATGTGAAGTGACATAAAATAACAAGAGATCCCTGAGGGGGGAAATTCACATGTTACAGCAGCTCACAGACAAACTGAGAGGTCATAAAGAAGTAATAAATAAGAGATAAAAGAAAATGGATTAACATACTATACTGAAAATAATACATACATAAATGTGTGTGTATATATTAAGATAAGATCGACTGACCCGTGAGGTTGATATGAGAACATATAAAAGTATGAAATAGAATATAGTAGAACATTTAAAATAAAATAAAATGCAAATATAGAACATTTGCACATAAAATAACCCGTCACTACAGACTGAAATAGTATCTGCAGAAAACTCAAATATAGAAGTTTATAGAAGTGAATTATGCAAATATTGCTGCAGCAGACGTTCAGCACAAATGGTACAACTCATATAAACATAGTATTCAGAGAAATTATGTACATGATATGAAAAGTATTGCACAGTAAAGTCTCCTGTCGTACAGTGGTTGTACAGTTATCACATCTTAACTCGTGTTTACAGCAAACTGCTTCAAAGTTTATCAGTCACACAACAAGGTGACAGCATTTCAAACTGCTGATTCACTCAGAGACAGAACAGTGTGATAACATTCTGTAGAGTACATGTAGTACAGTATATATATATACTACTGGATGACATAGTTGACAGATACAGTAAGACTAATAGTGACTAATAGAGTGATGACATAAAACTACATAACTACATGTGATAAATCTCATTATTGATTTATCTTCTACTGATTATGTTCTTGATTCATTAATCGTTTGGTCTATATTCTGTCAGAATATGGTAAAACATGTTTCAGAAGATCCAAAACAATGTCCTCAAATCCCGTGTTTTGTGCAGCCATTGGTTGAAAATATTAAACATTATTCCATTTATCATCACATAAGAGTAAAATATTACAAACTGGAAATGGTGTCTTTTAAAATTAGTTTAAGTGATTTAAAGGTTTGCCAAATTATTTTCTCACTTCTTTTTTGTGGGTAGATTGAATGACTAATCGCTGCAGCTCCACACCGACATAATTTGCTTTCATCTGACTAATTTATTCTGTGAGGATGTCATTGTTATTCAACATCACCCTCGGTGTCTCAAAGTCTTTTCTCTTACCACAATAATAGACATTTTAACATGTACAGCATCTCCCACAGGGGAAGAAAACATGTTTTTACGTTTTTTCCACTGGATGTTCCAAAAACAAGAGGCAGCATCATGAACACAGACGACTCAAATATCTTCTGTAAAAAATGGAAATCTAATTGGCAGACTTTTTGTCATATTTTATTAAAGAAATCAATGCTTTTCAGTGGCATATTTACACGTTGTATTATTGATTCTGCTGCTTTTTATCCAGCGCCTCTCCGACATTGGTTGTAATATTCAAAGTGGAGGAAATAACCTACTCGGAAAGCCCATTCCGTACTTGTTGTTCCAATGACCTTGACGCAGTTAAATCAATATTAGCAATTCTCTCTTGAAGCTGCAGTCAAACTAATCTGCTCCTAATCTCTGATGACAAGAGGAGCTGCTCCATTGATAATCAATGAGAGGCTGCGTCTGGTGCCTGTAAGAATATTTGTTTGTGCTTGAACCCGGACACGTCTCATCCTCTGCAACCTCATCCGCCTAACTCCTCTCGCTCTCTGTCTGCAGGTCAAACCCAACTGCAAAACGGTACCCAACGGAAAACTAATGCCAGCAGCCAAATACAAGGCCAACGGCCTCAGCAAGAGATCCTCCGCAGAGGAGAAGGAGAGAGGGAAGGAGAAGGAGAAAGAAAAGGAGGAGAGAAGCGAGAGGGAGGAGAACAAAGAGGAGGAAACATCAGAGGAGAGTCGAGCGGAGGAGCAGACTTTCTTAGTATCACTGTACAAGTACATGAAAGACAGAGACACGCCCATCGAGAGGATTCCCTTCCTTGGCTTCAAACAGAGTGAGTAGAGTTCTTATTCCCTCACTGGCAATGTTTAAACAAGGGCGCACTCCAGCTTACACTCACTAGTCTCTTACTAAAGTTTGTGTGGATTTATTTTACTTGGTTTATTTTGGAGATTTAGCTCTTGTCTACACTACTGCAGATATTTTTCTGAGCTGATATTTTCACCATTGTTAAAAAAAAAAAATCCCCATGAGTACAAACACTCAAACAAACATAAATTATATGATGATAATGATCTTTCATATTATTATTGTTTTGTGAGTGTGCTTAGCGAGTTTATTCTCCTGTCAACGGGTAAATAGGCGCCGTTGTTGTTGTTATAATTTCTGATGCAAGCAACCGTGGGCATGTGCAACTTCAAAGTAAGCTGTGATGTTATTGTTTCCTAAACGCTCAGTTTCACACGTTCACACAGAAACTGGAGTTTTTGAAAAGGAAGGTATTTGTGAAAAATATCCGTTTTGGTGACTTGAAACGTGGCTTGTGTGTGAACGAGAGGCTCAAACACAGTGGAGAGTTTGTTTTGCTGAATATCCACATGAGTGTGAACAGGACATTGGGTAAGAACACCATCGGGGAAGATAAGTAATCAGTTCTCAGCAAATGACATAAAAGTACCAACTGTTAGTCAGAATTTCCATGCAAACAGGAAAGAACTGATTACTTGAACCCTTTAATTTCTTGTGCGTAGAGATAAGAAACAGAAGCATGTTTCAAATCAGAGTTTGGATATCAGAGTGAAACTCTTAAGTCTTACACAAGAGAAGTGAAATAGACAGCGGGGGAAAACCCTGTGTGGATTTTAATCAGCACCTCTAACCAACTTTTTCTGTACTCGTCCCTCCGTGGAGGAAGCAGTAGCTGCGTTTGAGTCAAGTCAAGGGCAGATTCTTTCTTGGCCATCCAGAAAACGAGAGGTTTAGGGGGCCAGCCGCCAACTACTGCAGGCCTAATGCCCAAAATCTCTAAATTACTCTGCTGTTAAACTGTAAAAAAACACATTAAATCTGCACTAGTAATAAACTAGAGGAATAATTGTCTACCCTGAGAAAAAAATCAGATCTTGCGAGTAGTGAAAGACTCTGGAGGCTTCCTGTCAGAGCACGTTTTGGTTTGCTTTTATAAAAGGGGGAGAATATCTTCTCACACTTGTCAAAGGGTTTTTTTTTTTAAGGCCAAGAACGTCCTCTAACAGTGTTAGAAGAACATCACATGTATGGGAAACACGTCTGCCCGAGATGAAAGATTTCTAATATAGGTCGGATGTTTAGCTCGCACTCGGTCGACACGGGACAGAGAGGAGAAACATGCTCGTAAACATCATAAGTGGCAACACTCTGGTCTCCAGGAACTGAAAGAAAAAAAGAGGTGCATTTTGTTTAATGCGTTTGATCTCGAAAGCGACACACACGACAACGTGAGCTCTCTCTCTCTCTCTCTCTCTCTCTCTCTCTCTCTCTCTCTCTCTCTCTCTCTCTCTCTCTCTCTCTCTCTCTCCTCAAACAGTGTTTTCTCCAAATTGACTTCTTTCTCAGTCTTTATTTCGAGGAAGGAAATCACATTTGCATTAATGTCATACGAGCCAAGAAAGAAAGATTTAGCTGCTCCCATCAGAACGCGGAACCGCAGCACCGGCAAATTAATGAGAGAGAGAGAGAGAGAGAGAGATGTCTGTTGAATTTAACTGTGACAGTTTATAGCACAGTGAAAGTCATTATTCTAAACTATTACACCAAGGTAAGTTGTGGTCACCTCCACTCTGCTAACCTCACCGCGGTATTTTGACAATCTTGTCATCTAGACTGCCGACACGTTGTTGCTTAAATAGGTCATTGTGGTTGAGGGGGATAGAGCGAGCGAGCCAGGAAGCTGCAGCGAGCGACGGAGGGTAGAGCTGCATCCCCAACACGCTTCACTTCTGCTCGGCGTTTCTCGGTTTGAGCTCGGGATGGAGTCGAGGTCCACGCGCCAACTGCTTTACATACAGTGCATGCTTTGAATCTCAAATCCAGACACATCATAAGCGCGGCCCTCATTAAACGGTGAAATCATGCTGTTTAAACTTCGTCCTTGGCAGCGTGCACACATCAGCACATGGGAATGGGAGGGGGGGGAGGAAAACACATCATAATTAATACAACAAACCCCTCAGATGCAATCAGGTGCTGTTTTCATATTCTTCCTTTAACCTGGCCACAGATGCATTAAGCGATCAAAGAAATCCACTTTCCTGGGATGGAAATTGAAATGATGATGTTTAAGTTGCATTTGAGTTGTAAATCATTGCATGAAGTTGTGCAGAGTTTAACAAAGCAACAGATGGTTGAGTGATTTCACAGGCTCACCCGGCGCTTTGTTGGCTGGTCCAACTAAAATATACATTTGATTCAGAAAAAGAAAGAAAACCCGCCGTCGGAATCCATTATCCACATTTTATTGTTGTATATTCCACCTCATCTTCTAGCTGCGGAGTCAGACCTGTTTATTTTAAAGACTGCAAATGTACCTCTTGACAGCCCCGCAGAGATTCATGAACTAACCAGCAGTTGATTTGCCTTCACCTCGAATGGCTCATAACATATTTTAAACCCAGCAATTTTAATTTCGCTGGTCTAACCCTCTTGTTTGCCTGCCTCAACCTCATGGTGAATTTATATTTCACTTCAGGGGGTGTATGTATTAAACATCTTAGAGCACGGGCGCTGATCTGAGACCAGTCAGCCTCTTAACTTCATGTCTGTTTATAATAATGTATTTTACACTGATGGCCATCATATCCTTCAACTTGTTGAGAAGCTGGATACTATAATGAGGACTTTCCGTAAATGGGCTGATTATTATTTTTCCCAGTTCGTCTCATTTGTCTCTAAAATATCAGAAAAAATATCCTTCACATTTTCCTGAAGGCACAAGCCGACATATTCAGATTCAGACAAAAATCCAAAACCCAAATATGCTTAAAATTTGCTCTCATAGAAAAACAAACTCATCTTGAAGAGTACAACTTGAAATTTGAGTCAGATGATGATTATATTTCCAATATGTAAACTAAAGACTAATATACCAGTTATTTTCATTTCACAAAACACAAATATATTTTCAAAGTTATAGAAAAAAAGAACATGTATTGAGATTTGGGTCAAACAATGACTGTATTATCAGTATAGGGCTGCAACTAAAGACTAATAAGATAATTTTTCACATTTTCCACTATTTCTGGGTAAGAATTTACAGAAATTCTTCATCTATCATTTTCCTTTGGTTAATTAATTGTTCCATCTTGAATACATGTGTCTTCTTTTATGCATATCTAAGATGCCTCAGTTCAACAGTCCTTGAATAACTGTTGCTCTAAATTACTCCAGTGAACCCATTCACAGAGGCTGAATGCACCTGAATCACAGAGTTGACAGGCAGTAGTTGGCTGTAACGTTTGAGGAGCAGTACATTCGCAGAAGGGAAACTGTGGCTGCAGTTTATTCATGTGAGTTGCCGTCCTTCTATTTTTTATCGCTTGGTTAATATTGACTCCACAGCTGCAGCCATTGAAGTTGTATGGGTGCAGCCGCGGCGTTGAAGGAAATGAAGGATGGAGCACAGTGAGGAGGAATAAAACTGGAATAGTAGTTGTTACATTATATATTCTGAATGTCCTTGATCTGGAAGATTAACTAGTAATTGTGTGTGTGTGTGTGTGTGTGTGTGTGTGTGTGTTAATGTAGCTATTCCAGACGCATGTGTGCCTCAGCATGTGATTGTGAACATCAGTTCCAATTTGTCCCCGTCTTTCAGCCTTGTTGTCTAATTGCCGTGCCATGGTTGTGTCATTGAGGCTGCATTGTGTCCCTGTTTTGTCATCCTTATCGCAGTGATAATTGCCCCTGCCAAATAGAGGGGAATTAAGAAAAGAAATTGCTAATGACAAGACATCTAAGAAAAAGGGATGTTCTCTCATTTCCTTTATCTGTCCTGTCCCCTCCCAGTCCCGTGTACCATTGTTGTAATTACAGTCGATGCATAACAAGCTAGTTAAATAGACCAGTTTTCTGTTTTCACAGTCGGCAAGCACAATACGCCAGAGTGCTCAGTTCAAACAGAAAAACCTACCCAGCTCCCTTTGTTATTCCACCCGTGCATTGACAACGGTCGCAGTGAGAAGGGAAGGAAAAAAATCAATGCTGTCAAATGCGGAGATAGGAAAATGTCATTTTGACAAATGCAAGGCTTTGTGTACGCACAGATTGAATTTTGATGGATTTCTCCCCAGGCGAGGCCTCCTTTTCTTATTTATAGGCCTTCACATAAAAATGTTAAACAATGATGTTACAGAAGGCAAATACAAATGTCATTGGCACAGAAAGTCCTCCGATGAACTTGTGCCTCTTTGTTTGTGGGAAATATTTTTCTTTCAAAGACAGACAGCCATTTCAAGCCTTTCTGGAAGCTTTCATGGCTATTTTTAGGATGTTACACAAGACGTGTCGTTTGATACGGCCTGTCATGGGGTGTTTGCATGACCAAATCAATGCAAATGAATTTGCATTAGTTCAAACAGAAGTTTGAGCATATTGCCAGGCGCTTGATGCTTGTAATGGTTTTCATTCATACCTGCAGGCTGGAGCGGAGGGTTAACAAATTCCTTTTTGTCAGGATGAAGCATAGGCAGCATTTTGTCAAACAGCCGTGATTGTACAAGTGCTCAATATTGATTTACATTATTTTAGCTGGAGTGCATCCATCTATCTGTCTATCTGTCTATCTGTCTATCTGTCTATCTATCTGTCTATCTGTCTATCTGTCTATCTGTCTATCTATCTGTCTATCTGTCTATCTGTCTGTCTGTGTCGGTCTGTCTTTCTGTCTGACAGTCAATCTATCAATCTGTCGGAAGTGGAATATATTCTGATTTCACAGCTGTGGTTGCAAGGTTTTTTGCAGAATTATATTATTTTGCTTTTAAAATATATTGTCAGCCTATGAAATATGGTGCATTGTAATGGTTAGAACAATACGAAGAGGAACCAGGGCCACTTAAAGGGAAATATGTGGAGCAAGAATAAAGTATGTAATATTATGAAATAAAGTGTTGTGAAATAAATTCATTATATTCGAGAATAAAGTCTAATTTTATGAAAAAGTGTCACAAGAATAAAGGAAAAAACATCTTTTAGTGAAATTAGCAGTAAGTAGAACTTTAACTCCTGGTTTCTTGAGAAACTACGAAATCCCTTTGAATAAAATGCAGAAGCAAGCAACAATACACTCGACGACTACCAAACATTTCCTTCTCCTCTAGAAGACACAAGTCTGTGTGCTTCTTTCCTTGGAACAGACTCAGCTTATTGCATCTTTCCTGCGGCTCCTTAGAATGATGTGATATCACAACTTTTTCTTGTAAAATTACGACTTTAATCTCCAAATCGATGATGTTTTTTTTTTCATTTTAAGTGGCCTTAATACTCTGTCGTAAAAGGAAAAACAGTTTAGAGATTGTAAAATTAACTCCATCATTTTCCAACTGCATCATTTTATGTTGCTACTAATCCAGTTATGCACACGGTGTAAAACTCGGGAAGGAGCCACTCGGCATAACGAGCGCTCCCGCGTTTGATATTTAGGTGCGTTTTCCCTGTTGATACTTAAATAAACCGCTTCACTTTGTAATGGAGTGTATTTACATTCCGGTTTTACTGCTTTTACTTAAGGAAAGGATCTAAACACTTCCTGCAGCACTGCATTTATCTGCCCCTCTCTGCTGTAACGACTGTATATGTTGACGTCATGCGTTTCAGCTCTGGTCCTTTCCCAGCGTTCCTGACTGCCTTGTTTGTCTTCTGTCTCCCACAGTCAACCTTTGGACCATGTTTCAAGCTGCTCAGAAACTTGGAGGATATGAGTTGGTAAGTATTCACATATGTGGCAATATATTCCTCCTCCCTCCCTCCGTCTCCCCCTCTTTCTCCCTCCTCCTTACGTCTCCCGCCCACCCTTGTCTTTCTACCTACCTCTCTCTCTCTCTCTCTCTCTCTCTCTCTCTCTCTCTCTCTGCCCTCCTTTTGCCCCTTGAGGTCAGTCACTATTTTCCCAAGAAGAAAGTCTTGCTCAGAGCCACATTTAGCAAAAAATGATGCCATTGTTTCAAACCCCCCTCTTAAGAGTGGAAAACACATGTTCCTCTGCTCAACACTGGTCAGAAGGAAATTGGTCAGATTGCTCATTTTTTTCCCCCATGTTGTGAAATGCCCATAAGTGCACACACACACACACACACACACACACACACACACACACACACACACACGCAACGCGAGTCAGAAATATTGTACATGATGCCGAGGCTTTAAACTTGGCTGCCTCACCTGCCAATTATTCACTCACCGTTCATCGACAACGTTTTTCCAAAGCGAAGTCAACGTGTGATGTGAAGTCGTCAGTGGAATGGTCATGTCTGTTTCTTTTTTGTTAGCTCGCTGATACAACGCGATACAGACACACACACAGACACACACACAGCCAGATCTGACCATAAACAGGATACACACCGTATAACTGTGGCTCGGATCCTTTCAAAACCCCTCAAATATCTGCAGCTGATTATCTCGCGCTTGATGCCGTGGCCTTTTTTTTTGTTGTTGCTCTGTGGCCGCCCGAAATTTAGTGTTTTGTGTCGTAGCCTGTCGTCTGTTATGGGATAAGAGGTTACAGCAGGAACAAGTGACTGCATGATGTTAACAAAGCTTATTATGTTAGAGAATTGAGTGTTGAGGATTCAATAACTGGAACATCATGACTCAGTAACTCCCCAAGACCTCACAATGATGTCAACCACTTATGGACTCCTTTGTTTTTTCTTTTCTCCCTCACATGTTTTTTCAATTCCCCTCATTCCACATTCATTTTTATTTCCATCCTTTGTCTCTTTTTCTCATTACTCTCTTGTGTCTTCTCGTCCGTCCCTCGCAGATCACGGTGCGCAGACAGTGGAAGCACGTATATGATGAATTGGGCGGGAACCCCAGCAGCACAAGTGCAGCCACGTGTACACGGAGACACTACGAGAGGTGAGGTGTTCGGCGGTTTTATATATATAACGACATGTCGCTGTAACGCACGCACATGTGGAAGAGTTTGTGGGTAAACTCCCACACAGCTGCATCAAATATGATTTCACAATGTTGGACGCTGCAAGACAAATATTGATCCGGTTCAGAGGAAGCCGACGTGATCACACACACACGAAGTCTAGTGTTTGAGGATAGTTGGCAAATCGTCTCTCACATGCACTTCTAATAGTATTAAGAAATGCATTCCTCATGGGCCTGAATCAATTCATAAGGCGATGAGAGTCAATTCTTTTCTCAGGATTAATTGATTAGTTGCAAGGCACTATGGAACCAATTATGCTGTAAACTCCTCCCATCCCGCTCTACGAGAGGATTTAAAAGCTCCAAATGAAGGCAAAGTTTTTAAATTATTAACTGACCTACATGGACACACACACACACACACAGAGAGAGCAACCTCCCTCTCTACCATGTATACGCATAGTGAGATAAAACAGAAGTGTAATGTATGCATCTAATAATCCAGTCGGGCACTGCAGCATCCTGAACCTGCACATTATGATCACTCAGTATTACCAAACCAAAGAAAGCATATGGATGTGATCCTGAGGGAGCTGTGAGGGTATTATGCAGGGCTGCTTGCACACACACACACATACATACACCCCCCACACACACACAAACACACCTGCTTTCCCAAGGTTAAACAAAAGCCAAACACGATCTTCCCAACAAGAGATAACCAGTCACTCATGAAGCAGCTCTCTCCTCCGGGCCGACGACCCTCTCCACTTCTCTCCCGCTGCTGCAGGTTCATGCATCAGCAAAGCTTAGGCGCACTCACACTCACACTCACACTCACACTCACACACACACACACACACCTGTCACCACCTACAGCAGTATGCCAGCACTACCATATGACGGAGCTTCATATTGTGTCAAGATTGCATGCTGTAAGCAAATTTGCAAGCATAGGCGTTGGCGGCCGGAACAGGTTTTCCAGGAAGATTTGTGAAACCGTACGTGTGAGAGTATGTTTCGGTGTGTTGTGTTTGTACACAAGCTCACAATGTTCAGCTGAGGGCGCCGTCATTGTTCATCCTGTAGTACTTCCTCACAACATAAACAGGGAGGAGGAGCTGCTGCACAGTAGAGTTCCTTATCTCTGTAAGTCTGTATATGGCTTGTATATCTTGAGAAACCGTTCATCTTATCAACTCAACACTTAACACGTGCATTGTTCAGGGATCAAGGAAGTGCAGTGTTGAATTTGGTCTGATTTGGACACATGACACGTTCAATATCAAAACAATTTCAATGAACAGGTGACCAGCGCCTTGCAGGAGCAACGTCTCGGCCTCATCAACCTAAGTGACGTTGTCGATCAAGAAAGCAGCAGGTTCACTATGAACGCTGATTTTCCAGTTCAGGGTTCTGTGCACTGAGTCGAGCTCCACTGAGCTTTGAATAAACAGGTGAGCAGCTTTGTGCAGCGTCAGGGTTCTGTGGCCTGAGTCCTGCAGCCGTGCAGCTCAATCACTGCAGGTCACTTTGACAGTTTCTGAAAAGAAAGCTGCAACCGGCAAACAAACAGCCCATTCCACACAGGCACGTTTACAACAGGCACTGCACTCGTCTTTACTTATAACAGATGTGACTTTCAACACCTGATATTCAAGGTGATGCATATCATTGTGTTGTCAGAATCAGAATATGTCCCTGTTTTGTGATTGGTCTCTACCTAGAACTTCTGAAAAGTGACGTATGAAGATATATATATATATATATATATATGTTTATATATGGAAGTCAGGGTAGGACGGAACAGTGCAGGAAGCTCTGAGGTGTGACTGCTGCTGCGCTGGCCTTTCCTTCTCCAGCCACTGAGAAGCAGCTGAGAGAAAATAATGCTGAATCAATACAAAGCAATAATATCCACACACTGCAGTGAATATCAGGCTGACAGAGAGAGGAGGTGTAGGAGTGAGAGGGGGGGTGATGGGGTGTGTGTGTGTGTGAGAGAGAGGGAGAGGAAAAGAGATCAGCTGAAGCTGAGCAAGTTTCCATTCAGGGGAATAATTTTAGCTGAGCCTTGGTGTTTGGGCTGCTTGGAGGGCAATTAGCTTCATTGTATTAACTCAGCAAACACGGCCATTCTCTCCGCATGATGAATGAGGCTGTTTGTGGGCTCGCTGAAGTGTGTGTTTGTTCCCCAGAGGCGTCTTTGTTTCCACCTTTAATCATTAGTCAATGTGCTACAGAAATATAATTCACGGCGCAGAATGTACAGTGTACAAACTGGAACAACCCTGCGTACATTTTCCTCTCCCCTCTCGGAAGGATCACTTCTGATTCATCTCAGCGGGCCCAAGTGGAGTAGAGCGGGAAATTAAAAAAAAGTCTCAAACTACTAAGAGGAAAGGAAACACGATTTCAGGACATAATTACTTTAGATTAAGTGGATATTCTTGTTCTTTTCCCGGTGTTATTTGGGTTAAAGACTGCGAATATCCGCAAGCGTTCAGCTCTCGTTTCAAATTATACACATTATCCCTTTACGGCCCTAATGGTAAAATCATACGAAACGGTTTCCTAGGAGATGTTATTGTGAAACACGGCGCCGGCAGCGTAATTATTATATTTATGTCGTCCAGGAGAAGGCAGTGATCACTGGTAGTAATGGAGTTACATAGCTGGAAATTGAACAGGAGATAACCTCAGCTAATTGTCATTTCCAACGTTACTGTTGTTTAGTCACAGAGCGGCGTTCATTAGTGTGCAAGGGGGGAAAATCAATGTAGAAACGTCCAAGCCAAGGTCTGCCGCCGCAGCTATGGGGAAGCTTTAATGATATTTATTTAAACCGTTTCCCGAGATTAGCTGTCAGGGCCCGGCGCTCTGAATTAAAAATGAGGTCATGAGAAAGATGGCATCAATAACCTTGAAATAGACTGCCTTTTGCTTCTGTGCTGTGCCATTTTCTCTGTGCCCCCCCCCCCCCCACACACTCTCTCTCCTCCTCCCTCCCTCCCTCCCTCCCTGTCTCTCCCTCCCTGTCTCACCCACTCCCTGCCTTGCACTTCATGCTGTTTCTTTCATTATACAGGTCAGCGCCTTTTAACAGCTCCTACATATTTAATCTTCCTGGTTTCCTACGTGATCTCTTGTTACAGAAACATCACATTTCACTATCTCCCTTCATTTCTACCTCTTACAGATTTTAATACCTCACCGTGCCTTGGCAGCCTAATGTAATTGCACAATGGGATTGGTATTGGGGCGGGAGGGGGAGGAGGGAGGGGGGTATCCATGGCAACAGAGAAGCAATTTAGAATAATTTTCTATTTAAAAAACTAGGAGGTTTTGGCCAATAGCAGGGAGCGCGGAGGGTTTCTTTTTTTTTTTAAAGATTTTTTCGGATTTCAATAATTTCATCTTTTAAAGTGTTTTGACGTTGTTTTGAGGCCCTGTGAAATACTCCCGGGCTCAGATCATGTAGATTTGTGAGTCTTTTAAGACAGATGCACGCCTGTTCCAATTTTAGTCGACGGGATGTTTTATTGATTCCGCCTTTTTTTATTCATTCCCTCCCGGTGTCGATGCTCCTCGGCGTGCTCACTCTCCAGATATAAAAATACATTTGTTGCTCGTAATTATCATTAAATCTCGAGCCAGACCCCCCCCCCCCCCAGAGATCAGATTTCATCACGGGGGATAGACTTATTGTATTTATTCTGTGAGACGCTGAGTGTTTTGAATCCCTCTGCTTTGCCCTTGCTGTATTGCAGACACATCAGGTGTAATGCATTACACTTCAGCTTGCCTTTAGTGATGCTCGCTCTAAAGGGTATCATTGGAATGCATTGAGAGTAGCTGCACAGGGAGGGGAGTTTCACCTCAATATACCCCCTGAGCTTTTTATTCCCAGAAGCTGAAACAAGGACAGGTTTTAACAAAATATACAGAATATTTCAAAATCCATAAATAAAGTCAGAGAGCTGAGAGACAGAAGTTGCAGTATGACACCACTGTATCACTGTATAATTCCTGTCAGCATTCCTTAACACTGTCTCAACATGTTTTACGCCTAAAAAGCCACAGCTGACGTCTTTGTGCATGTGCTGAATGTGGACTCCAGCTTCAGTGGGAACGCTGCCAAAGAGCTTCATGTTCTTTACACTAGAATAGCAGGCAGCTATTTTAATCCTGAGAGCAAGAAAGTTTCCCCCAAGACAAAAGTCCTCATTCTTAACAAATCACAATATGTAGTGAGCTCTTAATGCTCGGTATTCAATCAGAGGGTCCAAGGTTTCCTTCCCCCATCGACAGCACCGACGTGTGACAATCAGCTGTATGAGAATCTATTCAAACCCACTGAGATTAATAAGTAGTTCAAATTAGCGGCGAATTAAATGGATTCCTGCAGAGATCTCCTTCCACTTTAAGAGTAAACATGCTGGATATTTAATACCAGCACAGGAAAGGTTACGAGTTGTATAAGTACACATGTATTTTAAACAGTTGGTACTCTTGGCCCACACCTGCTGTAGCGAGCGTTTACCACAGACTGCCACTTGCAGCAGCAGCTAATGAGAGCAAACCCCGGGGGAACAGTAGAGGTCATTTTAAATCTGGTATTTTCAGACTTGACAAAGGACTTAAGTTTTTCATACATTCCTGCGCTGCCCTCCTGTTTTAACTGCATGAATGAGGGTCACCTCAAGTGGTTTGGCTTCCAGACAAAAGAGGGGCTTTGAGGCATGAATCCAAAGCAGAGGGACCGGCTACAATGTCTGTTTATCCCTCCGCTGGCATCCTCTCTCCCTCCGTTCTCCAACCCCCACCCCCCTCCCTCTCTCCCTCTCTCTCTCTCTCTCTCTCCGCAGCAGTGATTGTTTTCTCCTCGTGCTGATGATGCCTAATCATTGCATTAAGACGTGATAAAGATTTGATTTTTATCGTTTTTATAGTATTCTCTTTCCCCTCACAGGCTTGTAAAAGTAAGTCATTTTCTCTCCTACAAATCTGTCTCCAGCCCCCGGGGCTCGTCCACCAGCTCTTTAAATAGTTTCTTTTCCCCCTTTTTTTTTTTTGAACGCATGAAGCAGCTCTTGTGATCTTAACACAACACCAGCTAAAATTAATTTCAGCACGGACGGGAGGGAAATTGTTGAAATGGAACAGCCCGCAGGCTTTTTCCACTGATTTGGTGACTTCGGGATTTCTGGGATTGGAGCACACTGCTTGTTCCTGTAACACAAAACTCAGACGAGATGAGAGCAGCACATTGCTGGTAAAGTCACCTTGTTTTCGCCAAGTTGTCTGTTTTATGAGGGGGGGAGGGGAGGTGCGCATTGTATTGTTTCAAAGGCATCGACAGAATGACTGTAGTATGATTATTACAGTATGGAGATACATGAAATAAATAAAAATACAATAAGAAATACATTTTTGAAATGTGTTCAAATATCATAAACACATATATATATACTATACTTCAGCTCATACCTAAATACTCAAGTACTGTAATTGAGTATGTAATTAGTGAGATAGAGAGATGATAGGTAGGTAGATAAATATAGAGCGATAGATATAGAGAGAGAGAGAGATAAACAGACTTGGAGAGAAATAGATAGATAGAAATAGAGAGATAGGTAGGGATAGATAGATTTAGAGAAATATAGATAGAGTTATAGACAGACTTGGAGATAGATAGATAGATAGATAGATAGATAGATAGATAGATAGATAGATAGATAGATAGATTATAATAAGCAGTCATTTTCAACTGAATTAAAATGAGGCATCTTCTGTCTCTGCCTCTTCAACGCTTAATCTCTCTGCTGCATATTTTATTGGCTTGTTATCAACATGGAAAACGGCTGCTTAAACAAAAGGCGGGTGATAAATTGGCATGAGAGGAAGTTAAGTATTTATTGACCTCATAAAAATGTTGCCTCTCCTGCCTTAATGAAATTCTTTTCCTGGAATCTCTCAGTGCAGCACGTGCCCCCTGGTGGCATTTGTCGTTAACTGCACCTGGCCCACTCTCAGCCAATGCAGTGGCTGCCAAGCTCGACCTCTCCCTCGGAGGAAATTGCTACTTATATAAGTGGTATTGTATCATGAGTGCTATATTACACGATCATGACTCTGTTTCTTTCTTCTTTATCGTGGAGTTAAAAATGGATAAATGAGCGACCGCCCCGTCGCCTGAACTTTCTTTGCTTATTCAGCCCATTTGTGGGACATTTACATAAAAGCATAAAAGGTTTAATGGCGCAGAAAGAATTAATCATGGCATTTAAGAGCCTGCAGGTTTATTTTTTTTGTTAGGTCTTCTTGTGTTAATTAAACGTAACAACGCAAATAATTGTGACAATGCAGGGAACTTCCTGAGACTGATTTTTTTTAAAATTTTTTTTAGGGTTTCCTGCCGACACAGCATATCTGAGCCTTTCCATTTGGAACTATTTAAGGCTCCAGTAATTTCCCGGGCTCAGCTCTTACATTATCCAACTCCCCCGCCCCCCACCCCATATTGACATTCCATAAAGTTGACCCAGGCCAAGGCAGCCATCGCTTTCCCACAGATCACTCACACAGTCAACAACTGCACCCTGGTATAAAGTGCATGCGCCACTTTTGTAGCTCTTTGATCACTAATAGTAAAGTCGGTTACATGTTGAATACACGTTTAGTGATTTTTATTTATTTCTAATGGTGAAATATTTCATGTAATTATTGATAGCCTGAGAACCAGGTCCCTATTTCTAATGAATTCCTCTGCTGCCATGTTGAAGTTTTAAACGACTGCATGTTTCTCTTCATTCAGAGTCATTTGTGCTCTTCATTAACATGTCATTATCCCCTCTCGCTCTCGCTCCCTCTGTTTTTCTTTTTCCTCTTCGCTCTCCCACCCGCCCCTCTTCTCTTTCACAACCCCTTTGCTCTCCGTCTTTCCAATAAGTCACATTTAATAGTACATTTCCTTTCTTGGCCTGGGGCCTGGTGCCAGACCAGCTGTATGAAATGTAGTTTCACCGCTTTCCCTGCCAGCGTTTTTGTTCAGAGGAAAAATAACAAAAAATCCCACAGAGCCTCTTGAACTCTCCGAGGCTTTTTTTTTTTCCTTTCTTCCTTTTGAAGAGGAGGCGAAACAGCTCTTGATTCATTGTTTGTTTTACCGCCATGTCCCTTAAAAGGAATAGTGCAACCATCTCTTGTCGTTACACGAGAAGACCTTATTTTCTCTCCTGACTGAGAAAGTCATGTTTCTGCCTGGCTTTTATGGATTGTTATTGTAGAAAACCTGACAAAGGAGCTGGAGAGATTTTCAGAGGAGCTTATTGAAGTTTACAGCGTTGTAGTTTTTCAGTTGTCTCGGTTTCCTCTTCCACGATGTTTCTTGTTTCTGGTCTAATGCCAATTTCCATTTTCTTTTTCTGAGCAATAAAAGTCTAAAAGTTTCCCCTGCTGGTTTCTTCATGTCATTATTTTACACATGGGTATTGTTATGCTATCCAGATCTTAATGCTCCCATTAGTTATGACATCAGATACGGAAAATTGACTTGGGAAGGATTCAGGGGAGAAATAACAGAAGTCAAAAATAGTTGAATGGTTTTTCTGCAGAACCTTCTTTGTCACTTAGTATGGACTTAATTAAGTTGGAGCGTAAGCAGCGATATCCTGCGTCTGATCGTGGCAGCGTGTTAAAAACTGCTGTTGGTGTTAAAGCTCAAACACTTTATTACTGTTACCACTGTAAGATGTTCTGTTCTGTTCATATTAGTTTATTAAATTAGATTTCACATTGTATGAAGTTCATTTAAACAGCTTGATTTCACTTCTTCCAGACATTGTTCCTCCTTCTCATTCCCGCACGTTAGTCACACACACACACACAGACATTTCTCAAGGTTAAACTAATACCAAATGTGATCCGTCTCAGCGGGAGATAACTGGTTATTCACATTCTCTCTCACACACGTACACACACACACACTCACTCTGGCACTCATCTGAAACTGGATTTCCCCTAACCTGGTTTAATTACGACAGGATTGTTAATGCTTGCCAGCTATTAAAAGGAGGAGGCTTTAAAGTACTGTATTGGTTACACTGTGTGCCTGTGGCAAAGCTGCAGCTCATTCTGTTTCTTTCTATTCAACAACAAAACTGGCTCCTTATGTGGTTTGTTATTACTTTCAATTAAACTGTGGTAGAAAAAAAGTAAGGTGCTTTCCCCCATGTCCTCATGTGGAGTTTTTATTTTTCAATCTAAATATGTTCCTTTTGTTTGTGTGATGAACTGTAATAAATAATATTTTAACAGTTGTTCCTTATGAGCATGACGTGACATGACCACGGCACAGACTCACCTGCATTCCTGTGTCTGCATTCTTCCTCAGGCTCCTCCTCCCTTACGAGAGGGAGATTAACGGCGAGCAGGACAAGCCCCTCCCCTTGGCCAAGCCCAGGAAGCAGGAGGTCAGCCAAGAGAAGGCCTCGGGACCCAAAGCCAAAGCAGTGGGGGCCAAGAAATTGAAAGGCTCCAGCAATCCCAAGCTGGGGAGTAGAAAGGACAGAGGGGAGACGGTGAACAGCCAAGAACAATCACAGGTCAGTCAGAGGCATCTCAACAACTGTTGCCTCATCGGGATTCATCTCTCTGTGCTCTCTCATAGAAGAGAGCCTGGTATTAATGTCAGTCCTTAGAGATCCAATCACACCTGACGTTAAAATGCATCCTGAATCTGTCTCCTTACATTCAAATGAACACTTGTCATTTGTGTTGACGTGTCCGATTACAAAGAGCGGGGGGACTAAGTGAATGAATGTGTGCAGCTATGAAGAAGGAAAAGTATAATTATGTGGTGATCAATGTTGATATTGTGGTGATGGCTACAAATTAATCGACGTATGGACACGGAGAAGAGTAAAACAATCTGACTGGATCACTCAGGACGGATGTTAGTATCAGGTCTGAATGGCGTTATAAGTCCTTCACCCTCTGTCTTGAATTCTTGTCGGGTTTTTCCAAATAGCAGAATAATAGTAACATATTGAGGTGGTGTAACGTGTATTTTTCCGCACACAGGACTCGGATGAGAAAGAGGAGGATCAGGAACTGTCCGCAGCCGTAAAACAGGAGTCATCTCTGAGAGATGAACCGATCCTAATCGAGGAGGAGGAGTTACATGTCACTCTGAAGAAAGAGGAGTCTCTGGCAGTGGAGCAGCCATCATCACTGTGCCCCAAAGAGCCAGACTGCAGAGTGCCGCACCCTAGCCTTCCCCTCCACTTGGGGCCTGGTCCCCATCCTGAATGGAGGCAAATCACTGAGGCCCTCCAAGCAAAACTGACCTGTGAACAGCAAACTGAAGGGCATTTCATTCCTAAGACCCCGTACCTGCCTCACCGCTGGGATCAGAACAAATCAGCTGGACACGTTGCTCTGCCCGAGTCCTCCTCCAGGGTCAAAGACTCTATAGAGAGTCACGGTGGGAGAGTGGGGAAGGTGTTGCCCATGTGTAAGCAGGCGGACAGACAGTGTATAGACTTGAGCACAGACTCCTTCCCAGAGAAAGAAGACTATGGGGTCAGTAAGAAGGAGTCTTCCCAAAGCCCTGCACAGACGGCTGCCTACTGCAAAGCCAGTCAGGGGGTCATGTCGCCTTTGGCTAAAAAGAAGCTCCTTTCCCAAGTGTGCGAGTCCAACCCCTTCTCCTTTACGTCTCCTTCTCTTCAGCCTCCAACAGCTGCGTCCTCGCTCCCGGTCATACCAGTGGCAGACAGGGACAAGGAGAAGAGGAAGGGTGAGGAGGAGGTGGTAGGACAGCGGCACGGGTGCGTGTCAGACGCCATATCGGAGGTAGCGCCCATATTCAGGCCATCGGTCATTCAGCACGCCCAGAGCAGCAAGCCCCAACAACAAGCCGCGTCAGAGAGGAGCGCTGTCGGGGAGCTTTCAGAGACATTCAGCTGTCGGACGAGCCATCACCTTCAGCCTCAAGTCACTCCGCCGTGGCAGCCCTATCTCCCCCGAACCCATGCCCAGGACAGCGTGGAGTCCGGGGAGAAGCTTCTCCAAGGCCCAGCCGCTCAGGCACGGAGCTACGTAGGCGACTGCTACTCCTCCCCTCACCTCCACAGTCTGTACAGGCAGACTGAGAACTGTCTGAGCCAGGAGAGGATGGTCAGCTTTGCCAACGGAGAGCGGAGAGAGCACTACACCAGGGAGCGGGAAGGAGGCCAGGGCTTCGTCTGTGGCGCCCTGGAGCAAGAGGGCCTGGCCTACAGGTCTCACTACAGTGACAGGACACAAACACATGGGGATAGTAGAGAGGCCGACGATGAGCCCAGAGACTTCACAATTTCTAAACCTCTCTCTCAGAGGGTGTCCTCCTTCTCCAAGCCCTCCTTCTGCAGCCTACCATATCCCATCATGCACCAGGGGTTGGACTCCCACCCTAAGGCCTGCAGGGTTCCCCCTATGACAATCTCTTCTCCCAAACAGAGCTCAGCAGAGTCGTCGCAGCCATTCCCCAGCCCCAAAGCCTCCAGCGATTCGCCCATCACCATCTCCATTCGACCCAGCAAGCGGAGCCTAGCGGAGCCCGATAACGAGGAAGTCCCAGAGAGGAAGGTCCGAGTGGTGACGCCAATCCACCCCGCCTGCTCAATCCGACGCAGTGACCCAGAGGAGCTGAAACCAGCTGAGCCAGCCCACGCTGTTCACCTCAACAACCATCTCCCCGAGGGCCACCCGGCGACCGCCTACCCCCAAGCCCTTGCCGCACACCTCTACGGCGGCCTGTACCCGCACGGCAGCCTGGTGTCACCGGGAACGCAGGACGGGCTCCAGCATCACCCGGGCCTGCAGTACCTGAAGAGCCAGTCGGCCGTCTCTCCCCTCATGCCCTCGTTAGCCTTCCACCCCATGATGCTCCACAGGCAGCTGTTGGCCTCCAGCCCCAGCCCGCACCACTTCTACCGGCACCCGGGTGGTGCAGCACTGTACGGGGACCTGTTGCAGCACCTGTACCCCCTCTCCACCCTGCCGCCACCTCAGCTGTCCTCGGTACACCCCAGCACCAGACTGTGAGGGAGAGGGGGGGGAGGGAGTTTTTCTCTCTCCTTCCTTCTCCGTAGAAACTTTTTCAGCTTGTTTTTGTCTGTCTGTCTCTTTGCTCGGGGATTGTGGCCCAGCCGAAGGAAAACACTGATTATAAACTTTGGCTGATAACAGACGGATAAACTCGTCAGTCGGGCAGACTGACAATTCCATTTCCTTTTTTTATTTGTATATGCATTTGTTTATATACGTTGCACTGTTCGTTACTTTTTTTTTTAATCACCACTTACTGTATCTGTTTTTTGTTGTTGTATCCTTATTTGCACAATGCTCATGTGTATGTGCCCACAAATCAGTTCGTCACTCGAAGCCACCGTGAGTCAGGTCGTTGCTCTGGATGTGTGAGAAGTGGAGGGCAACAGAGAAAAGCCATTTGTTTACTGCGTCTGAGGGCTAAACTTTGTTGCTTACAAACACTACAAGTAACATGACGACGTAAATGAAATTCTTTATATAACTCGGGGTGGGTTCACCCTCGCGAAAACAATGTGCGACAGCTGTTTGACGCATTACTACACTTTAGGCAGCCTGTGGTGTTGTATCTGTTTACATGTCTCCACGCTGAAAGCTGTTGCCTCTTTGTGCCACAGTAAAATCCACCTGGAATCCTTAGGAATAGACATTAAAAGTCACTGCAGCGCTGCGCAACATGAGATAGATTCATCTTAACATTCAGAGGTGCTGTGTATGACAGATGTACTGTATACGCTTTTTTTTTTACACACTTCAGGTTATTATTCGTTATCTACTTCAGTTCCGATGCAGCAGAAGCAGTCGTCGTGTCGGATCTGGTGACAAATCACGAATGTTTCTTTTTTGTTCGTTAATGAAAAGCCATTTTAATTCTTTACTTTCTTAAGGGAAAGTAATTTGACCCCCAAAACGCCTGTGATGAGTAGAGTGTAGCAGCCTGTTTGAGTCTGTAGGACCAGCATAATGATGCAGCCATCTGCTGTGGAATGCTCACCACAAGAAAATCAGCATTTCATCCTTTTTGTTCTTGACTTGAAAAAAAACCCTCCCCCCCCCCCCCCACCCCTGTGCGAACAAGCTCTTTAACCCAACGTGCTAAAAAAGACTCGCTGTATGATTTAACGGGAATGTTGTCACTTAGGATATTATTGCTTTGCAAATATCTGTGCCTTTCGCAGTCTTGGATTAGAGTTAGCACTACAGTTGTTAAGGTTTATCTTCTGTAGCAGGGTAGGAATATAAATAATACTGTCTCTCTCGCCTGAAACGCAGCACACAGACATTCATACAGAAACTATATGGCACACGTGACTATCAGACACCAGACTTGATTGGTCTGGCACAGAATTTATAGGTATGCATTAACCTAATGGTTAGTTTTTGTGCTTTCAAATGAATCTATTCACTTCGTTTAACCGCGCCAGGTAGCCAATTATAGAAAGAACCTGAAAAGATTTTCCCATAGTTACTATTGACACATGTCAGGCATCCACAGGGCATGTGTGCTGTATGTGTTCTCTGAAAAGGTACCAGACTCCATAAAGTATGCCTCCCATGCTCCATCGCCTGGGGCAGCAAGACGACACCTGCTCTGGCTTTTTACAACCACTATTATTGCAATCCAGGATAGTCGAAATCCACAGTGAACATGTCTGGTGTTTCAAAGGAAGCGGGGAAAAAAAAGAAGCTGTAAATGTGGATGTGTAAAGTTTTACTGAATACTTAAAGACATTCAT
Source organism: Verasper variegatus (assembly GCA_026259375.1). Taxonomy (NCBI): domain Eukaryota; kingdom Metazoa; phylum Chordata; class Actinopteri; order Pleuronectiformes; family Pleuronectidae; genus Verasper; species Verasper variegatus. Next base: position 17,940,430 of record CM048050.1, read on the forward strand.
TTCTGATTAAGTACTGTACATGCTGTGTGTAGGTAGAACTGGCGTTAGCGCCGGCTCCTGTACAGAACATTCATGCGGGATCAATTCACAACAACCCCTCTCTCGTCTTATTTTCTGTGTAAATAGCACTGTAGATAATATCGCGTGGTTGTTATCATATAAACTGTTATAATCTGTAAATAGTATTAAAAAAAACAGTATAAAAGTCGGTTACACAATCTAGCTGTGTCCTTGTTTGCTCTGTTTCAAGGTCACCGTGATCATGTTAGATTTAAACCAACACTACAGTTTAAGAATTAGGATACTCTTTATTTTTTATTTTGTTTTTTTTAATTTGTTGTCGTTTCACTTTTCTTTTCTCCATGTTGTTTCCATTAATGTGCATCCTGAAAGTGTTTTTGATACAGTAGCCATCTGTTTACCAATCACCCAGCTGGCGAGCAAAAGAAAAAATAGACATTTTGTATATGACCTCCTGTATATTTAATTAAAATATTTTACTATCTATGCACGTTTCCTCGGCTGTGTTCTTTAAATGAACTGCAGATGAAGAGCAAGGGCTGAATAAACTGATATTTAATGCCAGTGTACTAACAGCAATGTAATGTTCTTTTTTTTCCCAGAGTAAATGCAGTGTGAATGGGGTTTTATTATTGTAATACCATTATCTGGCTATGAGATTCCATCTGCCTTAATCTTCACAACAGGCTACTTCTGGGCTCAAAGCCAGAGAAGCCTCTCCAGTATTTGCTGCAGTCGGAAAAAAAATGTGCTAGTGCCTGTATCTCTATGGGCCGTGTGTTGGGCTGCAATAAAAGCAATGCTTTGACTTTTATTGCCACCCCCTGGTAAACCTTTAGCATGAAAAATATTCAGTAATACTTCCAAGCTCAGCAAAAATAAAGCAGCCTCACCAGGGGTAGAATGTCGGCTGTTTTATTGCAGATCAGCAATATTTAAGAAAAATACAGTTAGGTTCCGAGACAAGTGTGAACAGAGAGAAGAGAAAATTGCACCTTTTGAGGAAGGAAAAATAACTACAGTACTTAACATTGCACTAGTCACAAATTATACTGCAAGAGAGACAAGGTTAATATACATCACTGCTTCTCTAGTACATAAGAACCGATCCACTTAAAGTCTAAATAATTAATGTGCTTAAAAGTAAAATTGAGATGACAGGGATGTATTATCCTATAAAGAAGGAAATGTAGAACATAAACAATGCTAATGGCCGCTATCATTGATATTGCTGTTGTGTAATTAAGAAATGAAAAGACTTTTAAAACATGCATATAAATTTGGCTCATTAGTTTAGCTCAGGATTAAAGTGAGAATGTTCCGACCTTGTTAAATCACAAAGCAGTTGTATCTCCTGCTCTCCCTCAACCCCGATGTCAAGAGGAGAAACTTTTCCATCCCTGGTGTTAATGAGGGCTACACGGGTAAATGTACGTTTTCACAGTAAGAGTCAGCTATACTGACATGAAATATATATATTTTTCCTCTGGCTTTATTCTAAGTAAATGCAAAGCTGAGATGCAGGTTAATATTATTGTTGTGATGATTTCAGCTATAACCGCATCAGTAAAAAAACAAAAGCTGTGAGGATTTATCTGCAATTTCCCCTTGATTTTCCAGTTATAAAGAGTTTAGCATCAAAGTGACTAATTTAACCAAGCACAGGAGACATTTAAATGCACCTCTAATATTGAGCTGCTTCCCCTTTTGTACAATCCATTCTCTATTCTTTCAAGGCTTAAACTAAATCCTCCTGTAATCTGCCTCTCCCCAGATTTGCATCTCTCCCATTTGATTAAACAGAATTTAGAGAGTGAGATAAAAAAAAAAAAAAAAAACATTGGACTGTAGCATTCATCACGCAATTTCAAGAGAAACTAGCTAAAGCGAATGTTTTGTACACTGCATTTAATTATGAAGCCAATTCTTCAACACATGATAATTTAAGTGGTTATACTGATATTTAGTGGCAGGCAGTTTTGGATGTGTAAGAGACACGTTATTTTAGCCACTCAAAAACACTCATTTGCTCAATTAAGTTCAGAGCATTTTTTTGGCTGCGGTGTTAAATTACGTTGGACACACTGTGTGGCTACTGAGAACCAAGGTCACTCCATTATTAAGACCTCTGGGAAATGGAGAAGTCACATTAGTGCTCGCAATTGCTCCTAAAATCCTGCTCCCTTGAAATGGGCTATAGTGGTCATAAAGTCGTCACAGTAAGTGGAATAAGTCAATAGTTCCAAAAGGAATGACTCCTCCACAGTTGGCCAGTGGATCAATTCCAATTTGAGTGCTTTTGCAAAGACTCTTTCTTGGGCCCGTGTTCCAGTGGCGGAGCTGAGAAATAAGCCTTTTCCATTTTAGTGGGATTGATGATGCCGGTGCTCAAGCCAACATACGGCTTCCAATTTTATCTGTGGGGTTAAGCTGCACATGAGAAAGTGTATAAACGGAGAGTGGAGCTGTATCGATACAATATCGATAATGCGATATGAGGCGTCAACTGGGATTTGTGTTGTCGTGATGGACGTGGTGGGGATGTCACTCCCCCTTCCTTTAGGTTATAGCAGTAGTTTGACATTATGGGAAATAAGCTGATTCCCTCCGATATGAAGCTGGAATGCTTACTTTAGCACAAAGACGTTCAAAAGTAACCAATCCACCTTCCAGCACCTCTAAAGCTCAGTGTTTAACAAGTGATATCTTGTTGGTTTAATCTTTACAAAAAAACCAAAGTGTTAAAATGATCAGCTGTGGTTTTAAGGCATTTATATACAATACTGTTCTTGGCAGAGAACAGTGACTTGCTGGAATGTGTTAGACAGTTTGAGTTTTCTGGTGATGACAAGGCTGAATCGCTCTCGGCCAAGAGAGAGTCTGGCACTTAATCTCCCACAAAACTGTAACTTGGTCCTTTTTCAATACGGATTAAATAAACAAGATATAACATGTTAATTTATGAGCTTTGGAGGTGATTTTTATATCAGCTCTATTTGATTGTTATGCTAAGCTAAGCTCTCCAACTCGTGGCTCCAGCTTTTTATTTAGTGGACAGAAATAGGTTTGGTTTTGATCAACTTTGAAAACTCGTTGCAATAAAGGCGATAAGCATATTCCCCAAAATGATAAACTATTCTGTTAGTATTTAAGTAACGCACAAATAGTAATGCCCATAATATCATCACAGTATCCCTATAAAGTTTCAGTCAAATATATCCAGATATCCCTTATTTCTTCAATGTTCCCCAGCTCATTTGAAGAACTAACAACAGTTAGTTGTTATAGATGTGTATTAGTTGTAAGGTTGCGCGAGTCGGTTAAATCCGGATTTGGTCGGAGGTTAATGTCACAAGGCTTTAAGGTTCATCCTCTCTCTGAAAGACTTCCTCAGTTTGCCCCTCGGTGCAGGAGTGGGGCCGTGACTGGCTCTGACGAAACCGGGTTCTGCTGTGGTTTCAGGGGTCTGGCTGTGGAGGCTCTGGTACTCCAGCTGCTGGCTGGGGCCCTGAGGCTGACCTTGCGGTTGAATATCGAGGACACCCAGTGGAGCGTTTTTCCGGCTGAGGGCCCCGGCTCCTCCTGCGTTGTTCCGTTGGAGCTGCTGGATGATGGCAGAAAACTTGGCGTCCAGGGATGGTCTGCCAGTTTTGGATCTAGTGGCCGGCTGAGAGGCGTAAGTGCTGGAGTTCTCCTTCTCCTGGTATGAAGAAGGAGGATGAGGAAGAGAGGTAGGAAGGGGAGGTCTGGTAGGACGGGCAGGAGGAGCATACGCCTCCCTGTCAGGAGGGGGGGGCGGGGCACGCCGCTTCTTGTTGCTGATGGGTGTAGAGGTGGAGTTGTGGTTTGGGCTTGAACAGGGGGTGGAGGTTTTGCTCTGGGACAGAATACTCTTCTGCACTACCACTGAATGGGATCCCTCGAACAGAGTGGACCAATTTGGGACATCCGTCCTCCTCCTCATGACCAATCAGATAGTGACCATCTGTCTCCTCGATCTTGTTGTGGATAATATCTGTGATGCCCTCAAACTTGCCAGGTGAATTTATACCTGCGAGAAACAAAATGAACAAATATTAAAACACAGACCAACACATTAAAACAATGTTGGCTTTTCCAGGCTTGATGTATTACAAAAATAATTTAATAAAATACCAGAATGACACATAAGCACATGTTCCCATATTCGAATCAGTATGTAAAATAAAAACATGAATAACTCGCAAAACGAAAAAATCCTTCGAGCAGCGAATTATCAACCTTCATCTAAGTCCCTTCATCCACTCGTTCCAATTACTCTACTCACTGAGGTCGTTGTAAACAGAGTCCGCCTGCTTGGTGAGGAAGAGTGATGGTTTCCGTGGTGACGCGACCTCGATCTTCATTAGCCGGTCACAGCAGTGCAGCCACTGGCCTGATTGTAAACAAGGACAGGCATGAGAGGCAGAGATAAAAGGCTCTAGTGTCTGTTTGCGCTAAGCGGAGTTTAGCTAAATATATGTGCAGTCACCGTTCCAGTCCAGAATGCTCTTCACACCGCACCTTCTCTTTAAACACTCTCAAATACACACACATAGAAATAAAATCCTACAGTATTATATGCATACAAGCCCATCTGGTGCATGTTTACACAAAATCCCACTCACTCTGGTCATAGAGGTGCTGGTGGAGGGCGTCCAGCCAGTCGTCCAGCTCCTCCCTGGTGTCAGTGGTAAAGACGACGGTCTCATATCCCTCTGGTGAAGGGTTGATGACAGACATACTCCTGGATTTCTTGCCTGCCGACTCCTTCTCCATCACACGGATCCTTGTGTCCTGTAGAAAACGACACAAACAACTTGCAATCTGTGAAATTTTCTACCCCAGAATACACATGAGGGCTACATGTGAGATATTGCAGAACAAAGTACATCGCTGATACGGCAGAAAAAACATTAGGTCAGCAGCAAAATGCCAGAGATGCAAGAAGGGTCTCAGTGAGTACAGCGCCAGTTTATAATTTGGTTCTTCTCAAATGTTAAGGAAAACTCTGAGCTGAGATTTCAATCGGTTTTTATTAAATTCAAAAAAAGTATTTCTTTCTGATTTTAACATCTTCCTTTTCTGCCTTTATTGTTGTAAAAGCTAAGGACAGACATGTATGTGTAACTTATTCCAGCACTGCAATGTTTTGAATGTTACAAATTCTTAAAATCCACTTTGAATGGTTTTAAGAATCTCTAATATGTGGTGTCCTTCAGTCGCTACTGTGTTGATGCATTAACAGAAGAATAGAGCAGGAAATATGACTGTGGAATTTGAAAGTCAGAAAGGTTTCGCAACTTTGTCTCACCCTATTGATGGCTATGTTGAGCGTGGGATGAACTTTAGCGTCAATTTCCTCTGGGGTGAAGTAGCAGGACAAACAGCCAGCGCTAAGGACACAGTACAGGCTGCAGCAGCGGTTCAGTCCCCCCACACTTTGCTGCAAATCGCCAGGAAAGAAACAATAGAATGTGAGTAGTTAACCTTGGAACCAGCTTTAGAGCCAATGCTTACGATAACAGCAGTTGACGCACCTTCTGACTCAGGTAGCCGCTCATCATGGTCTGTGTCATACAGGTGGGCTGGGCCACCAACCGGCAGCAGAGGTTGCCGTACAGTGGGAGCCACGATGACCACTCAGCTGCAATAAAAGCCAAACATATAGAAGTCAACATAAAAAGGTAGACACTTAAATGTCATATATCCACAATAGCCATTAAGGAATGTCGTGTGACAAGTGGAGTTAGCAAGAATAATAATATTTAATTCTGTAGACCTGATCACCAATGATTCACTGTTCATACCTCGGAAATTAGCTCTGAATAAAAATGAGCAACTGTCTCATCCCTTTAATCACTCACACAAAAGTCAGCCAAGCTCGACTTCAATCATAACATATTTTGTTTAATTTAGCTTTCCATTTTAAATGGTGTGAAAATATTGTATTATTACCCCCAGTGCTCAATTGAACCAGGAGCTAAAAAGCATAATCCCTTCAAATCCCCACATATTACATTTCTACGCCTTTGTCTCTCACCGTCTTGGAGGACAATGAGGGAGTGAGACTGGAAGCTGCCTTCAGCCTCGGGCAGACGCAGAGTGGTGTGGGCCAGCAGGCTGTACTTGGCTCCTCTGGTACAGGTACACACACACACACACACACACACACACACACACACACACACACACACACACACACACACACACACACACACACACACACACACACACACACACACACACACACACACACACACACACACACACACACACACACACACACACACACACACACACACACACACACACACACACACACACACACACACACACATTCTTTCAAGTTCACTGCATTGACTTCATCTCTCGGCTTCCCGGGCTTAAACACAAAAGATTAACGCTCAACTTGAATCTTAGCTATGAAATAATAAAGATACACTGATATTCAAGCCAAGAAGTCTGAATAAACATCTTTTCAATTTTTTATGGATTCTCTCCTCATTCAAATACCTATTGATTGCAATGTTTTCCTCCCACAGAACACGTGGTATGTGTCACTTACCACATTTTTCACAGATTACGAGACTAAATGTTCTCAACGAAGTACAATTTTTCCCGTCAGACACAAATAAAACACAGATGGAAGCGTTCCCCCTAAAATTTTTACTGTTGCTTAATTATTGTTAAACCCTGATGTCACTCCTCACCCAATGAGATTTATTTACCAGCCTGTTAAGTGAGCCTGCAGCAGCTACACCCTCTACTCCAGTGACAAGTCAGAATCAAATGAGTTCCCAACTAAACAGAGCAAAGAGTCTGTGCATTTTATGGGGAAACAGAACACTCACGAGGGAATGGGGTTGTGCTGCAGGAAGGTGTCAGGGTCCGGAGACTCCAGCAGGGGGCAGAGCTTCTTCCCAGCAGTCTTTCCAAAGGAGTTACGGAGCTTCTTGGCAAACTTCTTTGGCGTGTTCACCATCGTGTGCTCTTCCTCCAGGGCACAACTCCACAGCTCCACCTTCAGCTCAAACTGAGGAACTGCTTCTCTACTGTGGAGAGAGCGAAGACACATTTCAGTTTGAGCAAAGAGGATAAACATAAATATATTCATAAAGAAATGAGATAAATAAATACACAGGAATAAAGAGGCATAAAAAACATTGATTGCACAGAAAAAGATGATCAATAGATGGGTCAGTGTTTGAAGGAACAATCCAAATATATATTCTGATATTCATACTACGAAATGAAAAAAATCTAGTTTCAATATAGGATTCACATATTATTAGTATAAGTCACTTCACAAAAGTAAGTGTTTGACAAAGATCACTTACAAGATGGTGACTCCCTCAAAGCAGACGTCAGTGACGGATCTGTCCACCACCACCATGTCTGTGTCAAACACCTCGGAGCCGATCTGCATCACACAGAACAAGGCCACTCGACGAGAGCCTGGGGAGGGAGCACAGTACACGCTAGAACAGCAGGTGTCCACAAAACAACACGAGGCGAAGTAAAACCAAAAGGCGTGAACGGAAACATAACGAGGACCAACTTACTCCCTCTGTTGTTAAAGTGATGTGAATCGCTCCACATGAGGGGAATGCGCAGCCCTACGTCAAGAAAGAGGAGGAGAAATATGTATTCGCAAAGCAACGCTATAAAAACTTGATGTCTATAATGCTCTATATCAATCATAGCAATCATACCAGACATTGCAATTGTGCCACCACAGGGCACACGGTCATCTGAGACTGGATCGGAAAGTCTGAAATAAAAAAAATCATATTCATCATTAGTATTGATCTGAATCGGTGTTTCAATAATATACTGACTTTACCGCAACAACACCGAACTTCGACTTTAAACCTGCTTTCAAAACACAAGCTAAGTTTTTGATTTCTGTTTCGCTTTACTCTTCAAAGTTTCTAAAAAAAAATAAAGAATCTAAACATGGACATCCAACTAATGAATCAGTCAGGCTCTGGTGAGCGCCCGGGTCCTTACCCCCTGACTGCTCCCATCATGTCTTGCTCCTCTTTCTTCTTCTGCAGCTGAGTGAAATAAGCCTTGATCCTGGCGTTGCAGGTCAGTAGGTTCTTGGAGGCGTTAAGAACCTGCTCTCTCTTGCTGCAGGCCAGCAGCAGCTTATAGGCCCCTTCGCGCATCCGCACCTCGAAGTCCAGCTTTTCTTGTAAGTTATTGTTCTTCGCGGAGATAAAAATACAGAGAAGAAATGTTAGAGTGAAATCAGATTCCTGTGATGTTTGGAACTGTCAGAGAATATGCAATAACAGAAGGGGATGAGATGGACATGATGAGTGCAAAAATGGGTTAGAGAAGTTGCCCTCGCAAGTTTTCTTTTGGTATTATCAGAGGCTAATATTTGACATGCATGTAAAATGACACTAAGTAGAAAATCTAATGTTAATCACAATAAATGACAGAAAATAGAAATGAATGAATGACATGGTGCAAAGAATGAGTTGGCGGTAGCAGGAACAAATTTTGTCAGGGCAGCTCTAACTAACAATTTGTGGTTTGAATGGAGAACTGATGATGTTGAATATTATCTGATTTGAAAACTCACTCTGCTAAAATCAAACTTTCAAATCGCATTTTCAATTTTGGTTAGAAAATATATTTTTGGACGGTTAGTAATCGTCAAGTAAACTCCAGAGGTACGTGTGCAGTTGTCTTAGGAAATCAAACATCTAGAGGTCGATTGATTTATCGACTGGCCGATAAAAATTGGCTGATATATCTGCGTCATTTTTGCTGATATTAAAGTTTTATTTCACATATAAACAATGCAGGAAATACGGCATGTTTGTTTATGTTTTATGTGTTTTCTTTATTATTTTCAAGTTCTATAGATTTGTGTTTACTTCCTTATGTATCTATTTATATTTCTACTTGAATACAGAATAACAAACATCCTTCTCCATATTATAAACCATCGTATGCACCTGTAACTTCTTAGAAATCTGTCGTATGTACAACAAGTTCAAATCCTTCGCTATGTGCACGGTGTCGTTCAGGAGACTCGGGCATCGTTTCATGCTTTTGGCCTGAAAACACATTAGTTAGAGCAAAAAGAGACGTGATCATCATTTCTCCACATGCTCAGAAACAATGCAGGGGGAACACGTGAAGGGGGGGAAATGGGAGAACTCACGCCCCCTGGGGACTACTGGTTCAACTGGAAACCAGCGTGTGTGATCATATTTTAGAGCATGGTTTGAGACAGACGTGAGAAAGGTTTGTTTTAGTTGTTTTAAATCAAAGTGAAGAACGAGCGTTATGTCGCTGCAGGTGTGTAAAGGAAGAGGAGCCGCGTGTTTCGCTTGTTTTCGTTGGTTGGACTTCGGACCCTCAGGCGTCCAACTGTCACCGGGATTCAAACCAAACACAGTCTGCATCTCTCTCTCTGCATCTCTCTCTCTCTGGAACTCACCTCTGTCTGGAGGAATAACGAGCTCTGCCGGATCTTCTTGCGTTTCACCTCCATGGCCATGGAGGAACCGGCCGACAGCAGCGACCAGGCGCCGCCGTTTCGTTTGGAAGTTCGAACGTCCCGCTGCGTGTCCATCTTTTCTCCCACACACAACCAACAACCGCCCCGCCCGGCTCCCACCTCCAACCGACAGGCGGGGGCTCGATTTGAGTCACCGGATCTGCCGGAGGAGACGTGTGGTCCAGAATACAAAAAGACCATTCAAATGAGCAATACACACTTATTGTGAATTATCATACAACTATTACATATAATAATGTGGGGAAATTAGGTTAATAACCTCATTTATGATGTTTCTTATCCCGAATCTTTAGGTTATTTGGTATTGAATGGACATATTCAGCCTTAAAATCACATTGAAAGTCTTGAAACCAATCTGGTTCAAAATGTTTATTTGTTAAAATTAGAAAAAAATCATTTTATTTATTAGTATTAATCGTTCTGTTAAAAAAAATACGAGATAGAAGCCCCGCCTTTCCCAGCGGCTCCTTCCCAGATATAAACCGAGCGCTTTTAAGCTGTCAGGGAGGAGGGGCATCATTACGTCACAGTGCCAGACAATACCTTTTTGGTTTTTGAATTTTTTTTTATTGAGCATTTAAAAAATGTGAAGTATATAAAACTAAACAAACCCTTCAAATAAAGAACGTTTTTTTAATTTAACAGTGAGCAGCATACGAGTCGTTTATTTCTCCAGGTGTGGATTTCTCAGCCTAATGAAACTTCAGATTTCACATATCAATAATCTATAATTATTTCTAATACAGGTATTATTCTTCCTAATGTGCGCAGGTTTCAAGAAGCGTTTACCACAGTATTATCATTGAACCGTCTAAAACTAAATAATAATAAACAATAATAATAGCCTGTAATATTGTTATGTTCTGGCATTTAATTAATCTGATCGTTTGCATAGTTGTTTGGCTCCTGGGTGCACTTCATTAGAGCAGCTCATCCTGCAGGAGGCACTGCGTTTATTTCCAGTAGAAACTATAGGACCATGTCCAGCTGCTCAGCTGGTGTGGATGGGACCACAGACTGTATGCAAAGAGGATGGGACGTGCAAACGACCCTGAAGCGTGACCAGTGAGTGCAGGAAACCCGCCCACCCGGTTCCCCCTCACTGGGATCCTGTGGCTTCTGGTCGAGCTGGAAGCGTCCACAGTTGGAAGTGTAGACGCAGGAGCTTCACCACACGCAAAGACCCAAACACAGGAAGTTACGACATCTGCTTTCGAAAGTAAAAGATGGATCAGATGAGATGCATATATGGGCAAGACATCCATAAGCCCCTGAGCTAATCTGTGCACAGTGATGTCAGCCTCTGTGCCATCTGTGCTGCATTTTCTTTGTATCTCATTTGCATTAACTCTTTTAGTAATTAACTAATTAACTTTAGTAGTTTAAAGTTACAGTTTATCATTTATAGCCCAACATACGATAACATTATAACATATTTAATAATCTTATAATCTTTATTTCCAGTTCCATTTGCCCCATCTAAACAACATTAACAAAAAAAGAGTGTCACTATAATGTATGTCATAACTTTCTTAATAATGCCATATGCTGTACACAAACTGGATAAGATGTTTTTTTTTTTTTAACTAATCCTGCAAATAAAACATGGTTTCAGTCCTTTGTCGTTAAGATGAGATATAGTAGAGTCAGGGCCATATTAAAATGTGTTTCCATCTCAATCTTAAAAAACTGTTCTGGAAAACAGGCTCATGCTTTTGTTAAAGCATGATGAGAAATTCAGCTGAAATGCTTTATTCACTTGTGATTGCATTAGTCACCACTGACGCATGTGTTCACTTGCTGATTCAGTTATTTGTGTAGGCGTGACAATAGTTGTATTATTTAAAAGCCCAGGGGGGCAGAGAGGCTGCAGATCCTACATATGGGCCCCAGATTATTGTTGTGCCCCACCTCAGCCTACTTATTTACCCCCCCTTGCTGTTGTCACCACTCTGCTTTTACTTTGACAGTCACGACCGGTACTCCTGTTTGTCGCCTCCGCCGCGTTGACGCCGCTCTGCTGCGCGGTGGGGGCGGCGTGTCTCTCAGCAGCGGAAGCGAAGGAGGCCGCGCGGACTGAACTGCAGCAGCGGCAGAGGCAGCGGCAGCGGCAGAGGCAGGGCTGGGCTCCACACACACATAGACGGACACACACATTCAACGGCAAACACACACCAGGGCAGGAGAAACGGGTAAGTGAGGAGCGGACTTTTACTTTTATACAGAAAACAACGCGTTTAGCATGTGGCTAACGGTGAGCGTTAAGCTAGCCAGGCGTCAGGCTCGTGAAGTTTACGCACGAGATACTAAAAATGGGAAGGAGTCGCTTTTTTCCTGCTGCACATCTATTGGTGCCTGTGTGGTTGGTTTTTTTTTAATGGTGATGTAAAAAAAAAAAATACTCGGTAGATTTAAGAGCTTCGTGACATAAACGCATGAATGGAAATTGACGTGCAACCTATTTAATAAAAAAACAACCCGCTTAGCAAACACGCTGTTATGCGTATAACGGCGAAAACAGCCCCGGTGTGTGTTGGCTAACCGGGAGGCTACTATTGTCAGCAGCGGCATGATCAGCCTGTCTCCGCCTTTTTCTAAAGCCACACAGCCACCGACACTTTGTGAAAAAAATACATGAAAATGGGGGAAAAAGGCACCGGTCCCATTAACTGTCTGTGCTGCTATTATCTGTTATTAACCCGCATCAGTCGCATCCTCCCGCAGCCGCATGGAGGAGGCTGTGCAGACAGGATGCACATCAATGACGGCCGGTCGCTTTGAGCGCTTTGTGCTTCACTCACTGGAAACACACTCCATCCTCTGGAGCCTCTTTTGAGGGTATTTCTAATTTTTTTTTTTACCGAGGAGTGGGTTGCATGAGCAGGTATTTCTCTATGTGATGTGGCTGCAGTGTGTCCCGATGCCGGACCCCCCCTCCTCCTCCTCCTCCTCCTCCTCCTCTTCCTCCTCCTCCTCTTCTCTGTGCAGGCTTTGTTTTCATGGGGCAGATGTAGATGTAGCTGGCCTACATGCATCCGCTCTCTTTGTGTTGACTTGCAGTATTGCTGTCATCAGCACATAATATATAAAAGTTGTGTGGTGTAAATGCATGATGGCATCTTTAATACTGACGTGTTTCGTCATTCACCGGCAAAGATCTTTCAAGATGTCCCTGTTTTGGGCCTTTTACTAAATCAGTGCAAAAAGTAAGGGTTGTTGTTATTATCTGGTGAAAGACTGTGGTGCAAATGCTTGAAACAGATGCATGACAAATACCAAAATTGCTCAACTGTCCCAAACACTGGAAACAAAGACATCTATTCACAGCAGCAGCAGCAGCAGCAGCAGCATGGTTTTATTAAATTATCTTGAACCTTTTCTTTAATTGCATTCAATGGTAAAAGGTACCAGAACATTCCTGTTCAGGGTTTATAACACAGATTGCTGTACTCATACCGGCCTGATGTATTCTTGGAAAGCTCAAGAGCTACAGTTGAAACTGTGCAGTCTCCTCCTCCTCCCTCAGCTGCAAGAATTCAAATTTTATTTGGGTTTGAGCCATAGAATGTGCAGACAAAACCATCCAGTCCAGTTTGTCTCTTTCCTTTCCTTTTTCCCCTCTTCCTCGCTCGGACCCTGCCTCTTTCCCAATTACCTTGTCTCCTCTCTTTATTTGACTGGCGGTGGTCTTCTTCGCTCTCCAAGCAGTTGCATTTTTTAAAACTGTGTCAGTGTCACAGGACGCTCTGTCAGCTGCAGCTCAGCCTTTTAGCCTCATGTGTCCATTAACACAGTTTAAGCACATTGGAAACAATGTGGGCGAATAGAAACAGTGCGCACTGTTTCTATTTTGGTTGAAGTTGTCTTGTGTTGAATCAGTTTTTCTTGTGAAAGCTGGAAAACTAGACTTTATATTCCTTCAGTCACCAAGCCGTCAGAGCTAATGATCACACTCAGTCTACAATATCATGAGTTGACTATTTACCTTTTTAACGTTGAACTCAGAAAATGAAATATCTTTCTTTTTCATCTCCCCAACCTGTTATCTCACATCTGCTACAACTTGTGCCTGGTACAGTAACACAATCCCTATAACCTGGTGTTGAATGAGCAGTGTGTCAGAGTAATGCATGAAGACTGTGACCCTATTTTCTGTTCAAGTGTGTATTTGGGATTGTGGACTTTGTTGTCTGGCCTTCCCATGGCTATTGTGTGTAGTAGGAAGTTTAGGAAGTGAGTTCATTTTACTTCAGTGGTCAGGAACTATTATTTTGCGACTGAAAACAACAACCCAGCCTGAAACTTAATATACTAATGTACTGTATTCTTTTCAAGCCATCTTTAAAAGGTTTTTGTACCAGGGAGTCTATGGTTAAATATAGCTGCGAATCTCACTTCTGTAATCTGCAAGAGTAGAAATGTTAAAGGGGTTATGAGAGTCGCATAGCTTTGCCTGATGCAGCTCCTGCTTGAGTGCAGAGTCAGAGAGAAAAACAAGGGAGGTGAAGTCTGTGATTAAATGGAAAAATGGGAAAGCAGAGCATAAAACAAGAAAAACGATGTAACCATCCGCTTCCTCCTTGTTATGGAACATCAAGGGCGGGTCTGACTTTATTTTCCTTCCATTTAACTTCTCAAAATGAGAAATAAAACAGAATGAACCTCACATCTGTTTCGGGGTGTAACGTATTCCCTTGTGAGTTTTCCGGTATTTTGTGCTTCTCTCCATTGCAGATATTGATCTTGTATTTTGGCAGTTTCTATTCCTATCTCTCCCGTCTCCCCGCTGATTGTCCTGTTATGCTAACGGTGATGTGTTTTTTTCCCTCCTCCTAAATGCCAGTGTGGATTTCAGGGTGAGAGAGTTGTGTTCACTACTTTTGTCTGCTGCTGCTGAGGCTGCCGCTGTGCGCTGTGTAATGTTGGTGCCATCATAAACGTGGCAGGGTTGGCCAAACACTAATATTCCTGTTCAAAGGGCCAAGGGTCAGTCATTATGTGTTCAGCAGGAGCCACACAGGGCCACAAGACCGCTGACCAGACAGAACAAACTTTGGCTTCAGTAGGTGCATAATACAGTGATTTATTTAGTCTTATTAAATAGCGAAGGGTAATTATATTAACCCAGTTAAAAATATTGTTTTGTAGAAGACTAAAATCGGCCCACTGTAAGACTATATCCCTTTCAGGTACCTAAATTCGGAATCTATATCAAAGCAAATACTACTGAACAGTTCTTAATGCTATACGAGCGTTCTTCGTAACCTGTATTGGAGCTGCCATTGTCACTTCTCGTTGCCATCTCACCTAAGACACGCCCACTGCTGCCAAACCTCTGCGGTTCGGCCAGAAGCACATAATATGACGTCTGGCAAGATGGAGTCTAATATAATATTTCGTGTTCAAACATTTTGATGTTGAATTTTCAGTTTACCACTTTTATTTATATCCTGCAGCCAAGTCCTGTTGAGAAAACTGCCCCCCAGCCTATCTCTATTTTCTGAAAAATGTACACTACGCTCACATGACTCAAGAATTATTCCTGTACGCTGACAAAATCTGTGCTGCAGGGCATGTTCTCCATTAATTCTCTTGGATTGATAGTAATAATGAACTAGAGTTCGTTCAGAGTGCTGGATTTCCCCTCTTACACTCCATAGGAGGAATAACGTGCCTTCTTCAGATAGTGTGGAAGGGCAGACTGTTTTTTTGCTATAATGCTTTACATTTCTCAACATCCATGAAATCTACTTTTCCATGTGTATGTCTGTAGGTCGCGTGATAAATCAAGGGTCACTGAGCATGTGGGGGGGTTTATTTCTTAAGGCCATGGGGGTGCTGGGTTGTGTATGGTAATAACAATGAAGCAGGCCGGACGGATGCTGGCTAAATGGAGGTGTTTGCTTGTTTGTTCCTCTCACCAACTGCTCATGTGATGTGTGCGGACTCTTTTCAGCACCATATGGTCTTTTCTGCTGCACGGAGCAGTTTTTTTTTTTTCACCCACATGCTGCATGTCCCATATAAGCCACATTAACACACATAAAGCCAGACATGAACATATACACTCAGGCTTCTGCAGGCGTGAAGTTTTATGCTGACACCATAATGATTTATTTTCCCCTGCATGGTGCTGTAGTCCTGTCATAAAGAGATTAATGTTGGTGTATAGTCTTTATCTGGTTGCTTATATTATGAACTCTTTAATTGTATCATTAAATAGCACAAATGTTCTTCCCTTAGTGACACTTTACATGGGTTAGGGTTAGTTTTTGATCTTAATTTAATTTGCTCGATTTAGATTTACAAAAGCACGTGTGGAAATCATGACCCATTAAAGTGTCATGTAATGTCTTTTCCATTTGATTCACATTACTATGTTCATAAGCATGATTTCTAACATGTAAGGGACGCAAAACTGGAAGAATACAAATATCTCTGGAGGAAAAAGAGCTGCAATGCACTTAGAAGACGCAGACTAAGATGTCAATGCCGGTGGCGATGCAGAAATGTGCAACTTCCGCGGCGGAATTATGTGACTTATGAGTTATGTCCTGCGTCCTGCATGCTCTACCCAGACGCCATTACTCAACTGAATGTTTCAGATAATGTGCTGGTGTTTCGAATGTGTTTGTGTAGTCTATGTGTGTAACTGAAAGGCAGTTTCCAGAGTTCATATCTGAAATAAGCCATAAATCAAAATGTTCTGCGTACTTTCAGTGTGTGGAAGCTGGGGCACGCTTCACTGTGAAACCTGCTACATTCAGCCTCAGGTCTGTGAACAAGCCTTTATGATGACAACCTCAAAGTACTTATCAAAGGTTTCAGCCCGCGGCAGTTGTTGAGGATTTCTCTGACAAATTACCATGATTACAGTCATTCCAGGTTTGAGTGGTTTGACAAAGCAAATAGGTTCTTTCGAATTCAAAGTCAAAAGAGTTCCCTTCAACAGAATATATTTGTTGCCTATTTTTCATTTATGAGTAGAGGTAAAGTAGGCCAACTTGATTCAAATGTCAAAAGGAATCAAACACATCCCTGGAGCTGGCTCCTTTGTGCACCCAGAACGTTTCCAAAGTACTGTATTATTAAGCTGCTGTGAAACAGAAGTTAAGTTATTGACTGGCGGCCCCAAATATATTTATTTGTTGTGTAATAAAGTGCAAGTGTTCATCATCATCATCATTTGAAAAGAGATAAAGCAAATCCAAATAAAAATCCAGATCCATCAGACTGTTGGGCCTTGGTGGAGATATACACTCAACTGAGGGCCGCTCTCGTTCAGCCTGTTATAAGTGTCTGGTATATTGTTACCGCTCGTTTTTTCTAACATGTATGAGGGAACAATAGATTGTATACCTCCTCTACTGAGCACTTTTATGTCTGTAAATCTACAGTAGAATCAACCATTGGGGACCAGACAAGCCTTCGCCTGTCCGTCCGTTTGTCTGTCCAGAGGGTATATGGTTGTCTCACCCCAAATCTGTTGTCTGTTTTTTTTTCTCCCCCCCCCCCCCTCCCCCAGGGTCTGAAGGCGTCTTTGCTCCCGAAGCACCTCCGGGGTTGCTAGACCACTTCGTCCTCCCTTGTCTATTATCTATTGACTTTGAAAAGAACCTAACTGACCTTACACCAGCTTTTTCAAGAGAATGGGCTGCTTCGATGTGCTTTCCTGTTATTGGCTTTGCTTATACCTCCAAGGTGCTGTCCACCATCACGTTCCCTCTATGTTATCTTCTTCCCTTGTTGCAAAGCTACAATACTGATTACAGTTCTATTGTCAGAACCCAAATTCCAAGTGTTTGAAGGGTGGAGCCTGACCCAAGTGGATTTTTAGGGGTTGATGGCGATATCAATATATTGGCTATATTAAAAACAGAGAAAATGGCAATGATTCCTACGATGTCTTTATCAAACTCTTATGACAAATACATTTAATTGTATATATTTGTGTAAACAACTTTACACAAATATATAGAACATTAATTAAAGTAGAATAATGATAACATAACTGTTTATGTAAATGATAAATACATGCATGCTTTTTGCATTGTTTATCCTATAACATAAAAGTCTTCATATCGGTGTATATCAGCAAACATAAACAGCTGAGAAGCTCTCGGATCTTAAGGATTTATGTTGTTAAGTATTGTATATTTTTGGCATTATCTTTGCTACTATGTCGTCTCTGCCCTTTTTTCTGTCTGCTCAGCCAGGTAGGGCCATCACTGCTCAAGCTACTGTATCCACTGAGTGCTATTTATATCAGAACAATCAGGTTTAGCTGATGCTGTAAACACGAAGTGCATCATCTCGTGTCTACCGGAGGATTTCTCCTGGGAAACACCAACCAGACATGAACACTCATAACAGTGAGTGCCTGGAAGCTTTTCTCTTTCATCACTGTTATACTTTATCAATCAGAAGCAAGATAGGATGTTTGACAATGTTGTTCTTTTCTCACTTCTGTTTCTCCTTTAAATTAAAGCACATAGTGCAAACATGTTTTTAACAACAGTGGAATTAGCATGAATTGTTGCTGTGGTATGTTTTAATGCAGCTATACTGAGATTAAGCTCCATTTTTACAATGTAGGCAGACAACCACACCCTTACCAGGGCTAAGTTTGGCTCTCATCATAAGACCAAGCGGAAATGTGTGTGTCCGTCTGTCTGTCCATCTTCTCTCTCTCTCTCTCTCTCTCTCTCTCTCTCTCTCTCTCTCACTGTCTATCTCGCTGTTGTTTGCTTAGTGTCAGTAAATGTGTGTGCGGAGGCTACACATAGCAGTTGTCAGTGTGTGTGCGTGTGTGTGTGTGATGTGGTGCGAGTCAGCTATCAGGGTTATGATGGTGCTGTATAACGGTATGGGAGGTTAGAGAGAGAGAGAGATCAGATGAGTGGTGCTGATGGTTACCAAGCTGTTGCATCATCCCGGGACGCTCACTGGAGCCAGATGCTACGTGGAGAGCAGCAGCAGCAGCCATGTGCAAAGAAACACATGAGCCGATGACACAGAATTAACTGGTGCTCACTGACCCAACTTCCTGAATCCCTCCAGCTTATATTTGTGAGTGGCTGGCTCATCATGGCGGGAAGAGATTTGAACCGTTGAAAAAACAGATGACGGCTTAAATAACATTTTGCCGGAGAGCGGAAACATGGCTGTTAAAACAATTATTCACTGCTGATCGAAAGTACTGCTTCATTATCACTCTTCCACCCTCACTGCAGATGACGTGGGGGGTTTTCAGTCCACAATTTCAATTTAACTACTCGCTTGATTTGGATTCAAAGATGAGTGTCCACCATAGGAAGTGCCGTGCAGGCTTCCTGTCCTTTCCCTCTCCCCCCGTACAAAGAATTCACAGTCATCTTGGAATAATCCTGCCCTTTCACTCCTTTATTCTGTGTGTGTCTGTGTGTGGAAGATAGATTAAGTGTAGTTCAGGGTGTGGGATTTCCTGCCAAAACCATGAGGTCACTAGTCCTCTTTATTAGTCCCAGCTACAATGCTGCTGAATGGAGATGAGTGGGAACCAGGACTGTTCAGTTTGTTTCCAAGTTTTCAGATTGCTTTACATTTCTGACGGACATTTGCTTTCATATACAACAAACATAAGCAGCGATGTTCCCCCTTTGTTGGCAGGAGCCAGACTATTTGACATACGCCATTCAGGGAGAAACTTTTTCAAGTGTATTTTTTGCTGTTGACTTTTGTAATTTGTACGTTTTCAGTAATTCCATTCACCTCTCTTGTAAGTCTGAGAGACTTATGTCAATATTTAGCCCAAAATATCTGTCTGGACATCACTTATTTCAAATGAGAAAATATTTTTTTTTTTTGTAATAATTTGGGTTAACTCACTGTTTTTACATGAGGCCTTTAATGAACACATGTCAAACAGACATTATTTCCTTCTCAGCTGTACCTCCTCTGTCAGACTAACCACTGCATTCCTCCAGCTGTGCTATTGCTTTCATGTGTTGCAGCGAGAAGGTTCTTTTTTGAAGGCCCCACACAGGCTGGTATGCATCGTATTCAGGCTCCTCAACCGCACTCTCATTAACCTTGCAGTGTGTGAGTGTGCAGTGGTTATGGAGACAGGAGGCTCTCTGATGGTTTGGTTACACTGAGGAGGGGCGACCACAGATAATTACAGTGCTGTTGTTCTGCTTTCTCTGATGCGTGCATGCAAAGTGTGTTGTTGCAGTGCAGCATCCAAACACAATATTAGTTCTATATCTGTAGTATTTGATGGGTCATGTGGTCATATACATATTAATGATGATAGGTGACGTTTGAGTCCTTTGTTACTATAATTTAATGTATTACATTGTCTTTTTTCATGAGAATAGGAAATACACAAGTTTGGTCCTTTTCTAAATGCAACCAATCTTACATTTCCCAGGTATTCCTTTCTCTCTTAGCCCACATATTTCATTATGCTCTTCACATTAAAGAAAAAATGACAAAAATAGATTTCAAAGAAAGACTTACCTGTGGCTGTGTGTTGCAACAGATTACTTTATTATTATCACAGTACTTTTCAGCTCTTCTGTTCTGCATTAAATGCTTCACACATCCCATTAAAGTGTTACTGGAATGAAATGAAACGCTGATCCGTTTGACATCAGAGACAACTGTTTGTACAGTCACGTTCCCAACAGCGTCGTGCAAAGAACCATCAGAGGTGTGTGGTTGATTAAAATGTTACCCAGGGGATTATGGAGTTGGTATACGAAGTACTTATGAGGTCAAGTGAGCAGGAGCTAAGCTCAATAATCTGTAATTCCCTCTCTGAAGAGCTTTTCTTGGCATTTTCTCCACGCGACGTAGCTCCCGTTATTTTATGCCACATGAAATTACCATAAAATGCTTCCCTTTGCAAGCTATGTTTAATTTAGAAATACATAATTATGAGAAGCATTAAAACAGTCTAAACCTTGGTTTAAACTTTTCACAACGGACTAGTTACCATCTTGTGACAGGGTGAAAAATTCAATTATGAACAAGTTTATGGTTGCAAAAGTTTGCATGCATCTGCTCAGTCAGGCACTCTCATCAAGCCATTAAACCAGACTACTAACATGCTAAGTATCCAGTCAGTCATACAGAGGGTTATGCAGGGTTATAAAAAGTCTTGAAAAATGTTATAATCTGAATTGTAGACCAAGAAATTCCTAAAATATATTTGGTTATTATGCACTTGGTCCTTGATACTGTAGGTCACCATGATTATGTTAATGTTCTGTTAATGCTACTTCTCATGCTTTGAATTCTTTCTAATAAGATAAAGTTTTTGGCGGCACGCATAGTCATTATAGTCTTCAAAAGATCTTGAAAAGTCTTAATTTCAACTTGATAACCCTGTTTGAAACCCTGCACACTGATAACATGCCGGCTGAATGTTAGTTCTACCGAACGTCGTCCTTCCAGGGCTGAGCAGTTAGAAAGTCTGAGTGGCTGACCTCCTTTCCAGCTCATCTGAGGGAGAGCGAGGGGAGGAGGGAGGCAGGAGGGAACATAAATGTCCTGCTGGTGAGGCCGGCCAACATTCCTACATCACTTCCTCCTCTAACATCTGGCAATGATCAGGGCGGGCAGAGAGAGAGAGAGAGAGAGAGAGAGAGCGAGAGAGAGGGGCAGGACGCATCTCACTGGCTGGCTCAGTGTTCACTTTCAGGCGCAGACCATGTGGCATCGCATTGCAAGACCGCCCACTCCATCTCATTCCCCCTCGCTGCAAAGCAAAATGAAGCAAGATGGAGTTTTTTGACTTAATGCATCTCCAGTACTTTGTTTACAATTTGTGTATGATTCTGCCGGCTAGCTTTTCATATGTTCTTTCATACTTCACTGTTTAGACAATCATGATGCAAAGAGGTTGTATGTGTTTGCCTGCACATGTGAGTGTGAACTGAAAAGAAAAGATAAGAAACTAAAAGCTCCCTGTTTCTTCTCTTCTCAGGATGGCCTAGCGGTGTTGTGCTGTCAGTGGTCTATCAGCAGTGAGCTACCTGGACCAGAGGTGTGTAGTACAACACAATTTTGAGTCTATGTATAAAATGGGACAAATATGTTTTGCAATTATTCAAATTTGCCTCCATTCGGAGACACGACTTAACTTTCAGGACTATTTCAGAAATTTAAGGATTTAACTTGATGTGATTTTGACTTACTGACATTATTTGATAATAAGACTCAGAAAATACATCTGTGTATTTGCTCTTGTCCCAGTAGGCGTGTACCAGAGGCAGCAGCAGGTCGCAGAGATGAGTGTGACCTCCTGGTTCCTGGTGAGCAGCGGGGGCACTCGCCACCGACTCCCACGGGAAATGATTTTCGTCGGCCGGGATGACTGTGAGCTCATGCTACAGGTGAGAGCACATTACACACCAATTTCTCCCCTGACAGCAGCCTCATCAGTCTCGGTAAAGCGGAACAGACAAGATATGTTTTCGCTTTCAATCTCATTTGAGAAATTGCTCTCCTCCTCTGTCTTATTGAGTTAAACATGTTAGGAGCCTGACTCTCATTTAGATTCCTCTCAGTCAAATAAAAACACTGTCGACCTCTCACTGGTCTGACTATTTACTGAGCCTTACTAAGGAGACTGCAAAGGAACCCTTGTGTTGTTGCTCTTGTCGTAACAGAGCACGTTTATATGTCCGCATGTTTGTGTGCATGTTTGTGTCATTGTGTGTACTGAAGTGGTGTCTTGACTCCAGAGACCACGGTGTGTGTGCTCATGTGTACCTCTGCACTATTAATAGAAAGTGGGGCAGATACCTCTTCAGTTAGATCTTATTTGGCTGAGTCAGTTGTAGTTGTGGGTAGGGGGTGCATCTCTTACCGCAGCACCCTCTGTTGTGACTTTACAGAGAAGGTATTACTGGTCCCAGTGCCTGTCAGACAGTCAAGAAAACACTCATTGATGTTTATTCATTTGCTGTGTTTGTTTCTATTGTTTCACACAATCTCTCACTTTCTTTTGAGAACTTGAAGGAGTCATCTTTATTGTCTCATTTCCTCTTGTGGTGAGATTTTGTTTACAAGATTGAGAACTAACTGTCAATCTCAATTGGACAGCGTTGATTAGTTATTGTGCCACTGACATATTATGTGGTGGGGGGGTCGTGATTAGGATCTCCGTCTGTCTGTGCATCTGTCTGCAGCAGAACTGAGAAACCATTTAGAATTTTTTCTTAATGAAACTTCACTGATTCAATGTGAATCAAGCAGTGAGGATGTGGCCCTTGATACTTTGGGTTTGGCTCTCTTTGAAAGATTTGAAATCCCGAGGGGAGTGACGTCTCCTGATGACTGTTGTTGTTATTGCCCAGTTGACCTACATCCTCTCACAGCCATGTTCTTTCATTAGGAGACATCAAGAGAGCAGTAATAAAGATCCTTAACTGAAGCATGTATAGTTGTAAACGACCTGTGTTATTTATATATGTGAATGTGTGTGTTTCTGTGTTTGTTTTATCCCTACCCTTGAGATGTCTTCTGAAGGATAGGGAATTATAGATAAGGGAAATATTTCAAATTGAGGACATGTTCAGCTTTGTGTATGTGTGCAATCTGAGCTGCTCCTTACAGTTGTCCTCCACGCGACTGCGTTAATGTGTCATGGCGTCATCACGTGGCCAGACAAGGGGCTTTTTGTCATGCGGCATTCAACACAAACATTCACTTGCAGACCGTCAAATTTCAAATTAATGTATGACTGAGATTGATCGGTGTTACATTGTTTTTGTGTCATCGTGCTAAATTTACCCGCTGCTTGTTTTGCCATCGATCTCACACACATAGAGTTGTGACAGTTGTACTATTCACAAACTGTGGCTGGAATACATTCATCTTTTTTGTGTATTGGAAAAGGGAAGGCAAAGTAAATACAGGAACAGAGTCACCATGCTTGAATCATATATATTTTTACTCTGGGTAGAAATGAACTGGATAAAATAAGTCATTGATGATTTTGCAACTTGCTGCAACTGGTCTGAAGTCTGTGTGTGTGTGTGTGTGTTTCTCTATCTCTTCTTCTCTGTCCATTTTCTTCTTTTCTCTCTCTTTCTTTTCATTTATTTCTTGGCAACAAAGTTATGAACAAGTTTACACTTTAGATGAGTCGTGTAATTTCTTCTCGCTGAGTTGAGCCACTCCACTTTTGCGTTCCAAGTTAAATTCAGTAGGTTAGTATTATCTGTAACCCCATTAGTCTGCCCAAGCCTGTGTTCTGAGGTACAACAAGCAACTCAGTTGGTTTCTATCTCGTTTGATCTCACCTAATCTCACCACCATAATCTGTTTAAAGGGTGACTCTATAGCGTTGCTTTCCCTTGGTTTTAATTTAGAATTATCTTGACACCTCACTGACTTCCAGTTACCCTCTTTAGTTAGTGATTGGTTTGAGGTAAAGAGTCATATGAGGACTGAATCTGAGATTCTGAGTCCGACAAAGTGATTCAGTTTTACTACACATCTATCAGATATAGTTTATCTGATATAACCACTGCATTTAGTTGGTATTAGAGAAAACAGGAGCTGAAAAGGGAAATGAGTTATTGACTGAGAGATATCTTATTTTCTCAGAAATTAGAAAGTCAAAACTATTTTGATTCACTGAAATTATAATTAGAATAGCTAATGCAAACAACAAAAACAAACAACACCAGAACAAGGTTCCTTGTTGTACTGAAGGATCTGAAGGGCTCTCGAACAGGTATTTGGAGACGACTGCACATTTTTTCACAAGTCAGTGTTGATGCATAAATTCTGTGACATTGATACACGAGAGGGATTTTCCACAACGCCAGATTCCACGATACACTGTTTGCAATTTATCCTCAAAACAGCTGATGGGCTCATATCTGGACACCTTAGAGAATCAATACGTTCCCCTCCAGCCCTTCATTAAACCACTGTTCTCCTTTGTGTGTATTTATGTGTGCGTCTGTGTTCAGCTGTGCGTGAATGAGGGGGTGTCAGTTGAATGTGGGCAGTCTGAGACATTGAAATACCTGAAGACAAGGATTTGAGTTGATATCACAGTAGATATCATACATAGTAACATTGAGACTCACTGACAAGGTTGCATTTTTAACATAGGATGCTCATACCTCCGTTTCACAAGTTCTCTGTAGCCTTGTTGCTGCATCGGTGTCGAAAAAAGCCGTGCGATTACAGAAATGTTAGAAGTAGAGCAGCAAAGATAAAGAGTAAAACTAACATTTTCCTCTGCATGTTAAAAAATGGGAACCAACTCCATTAGATCTTAATGACCAGTTCTCAATTATTACACTAAGTGCACGACACTGGGTAAATGTTAATGCTTGTGTTTGTCTTTAAAGTCCCGCAGTGTGGATAAGCAGCATGCAGTCATCAACTATGAGGGTGGAACTGATGAGCACAAGGTCAAAGACCTGGGCAGCCTGAATGGGGTGAGTACAAAGATAAAAGGAGACAGAAGGAGGACAGGGCAGACAAAAAGAGGAGGGGGGGGGTCACATGATGGATGAGGGATGGGGAAGGATAAGAGAATGACTTTAACCAGCTGGAGGAGGGAAATTAGGAGGTTTAGAGCAAGATCGATGGAGAATTCGAGAAATCAAGAGATACAGAGAAAAAAAAAGACATTCAAGGTAAAAGTAGATGTAGATGAGGGTGGTTGAGAAAGGTTAAAGGTTAACATATTTTTGGCAGTCAATGGGACTACGACCCAATCGATCTCTGTGTCAATGAAGATTTATATCAGAGCCAAGGTCAATTTGAATCTAAACCTAATTATGTAAATCACTACTTCAGGGCACCGTCTGCGTTTTAAATATTGACCAAAGGGTCACTCTGTCTAAAACTCCAAACACCTTCAGACCTGCTGTAACTCTTAAACGGATGTTAGGAGAGAGATTAAGACAACAGTAAAATCTAAATTTTGTTAACACAGCAGGGCAATTGGCCGGAAGGAGGCCAATGTACGAGAAGCAGAGAAAGAATGCATGGAAGTAAATGTACTTTATTCAAATAATTAATAAAATGGGGTTGTTAAAAAAATTATGAGGATATTATGACTTCTTTCCTAAATGATGATTGTGTGTGAAGAAACACAGGGTATGGTCTGTTTAAAAGGTATTTTGGGAAATATGGTTAATCTTGAAGTGAAGCTGAAGTTGATTACGCTTGAACCTTCAAAGAGAAAATATAAATCAAAACACACCCACACAAAATCCAAGATCCCTCCATGTGTCTCTTCAACGTTGAAGTTCAGTAAAACACATTCACAGTTCCCTCTTGCTGTTAGTCATGTGTGGTGATTTAGCGTTTAGTCACAGTCGACCAGATTGGACACATGCAGAATGCCCTCACATCCTCTCCAGCTGTCAGACAGGAAGCCGCAGTCAGAGCCACTTCCTGCTGTGTCATTAACCGTCCAGCATCTTTAGCCGGACTCAGAGGAAGTTTTCTCCTGCTGAGTCAGAGAATCGGAAGAGATTGGCCTCAGCAATGTTTTTTTACAACAGCAGTGCTGGCTATATAGATTTCTTATAAAGAACCACCAGGATCAGCTTATTCAGCTGCTCACAATGGCTTAATGCATGCTAGGTACTCACTGACAACATGCAAGTTTAATTTTATGGTTTGGAGTTTCTCCTAACTGTTACAGTTTCCAAACTATTAAAACCACAAAAGGAAAATACTGAAGCTAACTAACAACAATGCTGTTAAACAATTATTCACATAAAGCAATTCCTTTACCTTTAAATTTGAATTTGTGTTTATTTTATGTATGAATTATTAGTCATTGTTGATTTGAATTACAATGTTTTTTCTTTCCTTTTTCCTTGCCACGGCAGACCTTTGTAAATGATGTTCGCATCCAGGAGCAGATGTACATCACTCTGAAGTTGGAGGACAAGCTGAGATTTGGATATGATATCCTTTTACTTTTCTGATCTTATCTCTTTAGCCCTCACACTTCCACCACTCACATGAATTGATATTTTAATTCTAAACTAAGAGGCCCAATTTTTTACTGTATACTGTAGGAAAATGTTTTATCTTTTACAGATTGTGATCGTTAATTATTTCATGCATCTGTGTATATGAAGTGTGTGTGTGTGTATGTGTGTGTATGTATCATAATTCTGCTTTACGACCAGTCTTTCCTTAACCTGTCTCACATACCAACTTGTTCACGGTGGTGAGAGGAGAGCTCACTGTGCCTGAGGAGGCTCTAAAGGCAAGAACACACATACACACACAAACCTGACACAAACAGTTGTGTATCACTGGTCACCATGATACACAGCTCTTTTACACTCCTCTAAATTCTATCCATTGTTGTATTGTTCATCTCCCTGTAGCATGAAAAGTTCACAAGCGGACTCCAACTCGGCAAGAAGCCGTCCAATGGCGAAACCACTAATACCGCTACCACTAAGTCCCCCATGAAGACTCCAACAAAAACACATAGGTCCCCCAGTGGTGGCGCCCCAAGGCCAGTGGAGAAGAGCAGAGGAGCAGATGGGGTCACGTCCTCTAAAGAGCCACCATCTAAACCTGTGGACGGTCAAAAAGCAGAGGAGAGGACACCAGGTGAGAAACGGAGCAAAGGGGAAATGCAAGCCTGTCATCTTATCTTAGTGTTTGTTGTGCCATGTTAGCACCTTTTATATAATGTGAATTTGTTCTACAGTTTGTATTATTTTCAATGCTTTCTTACTCAAAACATTTGCAATTGTGTTCATCCAATTTCATGGTCCATATTTGAGCAACACAAAAACAGGCCAGTTAAAATAAATACACTTGTGTGATTTCAAGCTGTGCTCGTGGATTTCAGGGAGGATTTCCTCTCCGTGAAAACACATTTTCAGACAGAACATAGTGAAACAAAGTGTGTTGGGGTTTTACTTCAGACCAGTAGGGGGTGGACAAGCTCAAAATCACACCTTCATTCTTTGATATCATGTGTGTAGTTTAGGTCTTTAAGGGTGTCCTTCATAATCTCTGATCAAACTAGGGTGCTAGCAGGGGTCCTGGGTAATCTCCAGATGTTGAAACAAGGCCACATGGGGCTTGTGTTATTGCACAGATTTAGCAGTAACAGGGTCAGAGTGCCTGCATAATGCAAACCCATATGCCAGAACCACTTCTCTTAAAATGGAGTACAATTCAAAGGCACGCACATGCAAAACAAGCAAATATACACGTATGGTGTTGTAAGTTACCCCATCTACTGCTCTTGTTTTAGTGACAACCTCTCTGCGGTTCTAGAGGATGTAATCCTGCAGCCTTATTACTGTAATACCAGGCATCACCCAGATATTATACCTCACAGAGCACATACATCCAGTAGCTTTTATATAGAATACCCCCAGTTACTGCACTCAATTTGGCACAGAGCATCTATAATTATCTGGATACCCTGTGATTAAGTTTACACATCTCAGGATAAGGGGTACTTGAAGAAAGTAAAGTTAAGGAAGAGGAAAGAGAGAAATTGACACAGGATGAGGCTGTCCTCAGGCCCGGTGGTCTAAAAAAAAACATTGCTGGATCAAATCCGACTGGAATTATTTGTGGCATGTCTTTCCTCTTTCTCTCAGTTATGTTTCCTGTCACTTTTCTACTGTGCTGTCCAAATTTGCCACAGGATGCTTGTCCCATGTCAACTTGAACTCAGACAGGGACAGTCAGGCAAACGGAAAGTCCCTCTTTCATTCAAAGCATGTGTGTGTGGGAGAGAAAGAGGGAGAGCACGATAAAGAGAGCGTGTACGTGTGTCTGACCATCTTGTTGGCTAAACTTCGGAAAATAGGTCAGTGGTGCAAGTCCCGACCAGAGGAAATCACAAACCAATACACAAAGAGCAGCTGGGTTCACTTTGTGGCACCATGACACAATGAACAGTACCAGAGTGTGTAAAGTACATGACAATCATGACAGGCCACAGTCAAAGCTACAGTGAAATGTGTACTTCTCTGCTGGGCTTTGTTTAACTGGGTCTGCATGTGTGCATCTGTCTCAGGGGACATCGGAGCGATGCCTCGTGGGACCCCTCTGTACGGCCAGCCATCTTGGTGGGGGGATGGGGATGCAGATGACGAGAACTCCTTCCATCAAGACAAGTCATCCATCAAAAAGCATGACGGCTCCATTTCAGGTAGGATGATGTTGATTCTTTAAACTTCTATCACACACATCGCCTCCTCATCACTATAGTTCAAACATAGAGTAGAGAAAACCAGGGCAAATGGTTTGAAATCAATATTATTATATTCTTAAAACATTATATTATTTGAAATGAAGCCTGAATAATTACAAAGTACAGCATTGTTTGTATTATACGGTATTGAACAATATTGTTTGTAAGTGTAACATCCAACTGCACCCAAAGGCTTTTTCTCTGAGCCTGTATTAGTGTCTGTTTGCCTGCAGTATGTGTATGTATGGTGACCATTGGACTAAGGGGGGGGGGGGGTCCCTGTCAGAGGAACAAGATTAGAGGCTACACCAATGGTAAAACAGCTCAGTGATGCAAAATCAGTACGGTGCCAGGCTCGTGTAGTGTGGACCAGTGTGGTCAGAAGGAGTGGGGGAGGTTAATCAAACACTGGAGCAGACTGAAGCAGTCGCAAATCTCTCACCACATCTGGGTGGATACGTTGGCATCGTCTTCACTGGAGACTTTGTGTATCAGCTCTTTTAACATTTAAGAACTTTATCTATTTATTTACTGCTGATTTTCCGATGGATTTTAGCTAAGCATTTTTTTTTTTTTTCAGCCAGAGTGAGATTAGAAAGGACTGATTTAAGAGTAAATCTGTGCATAGATAGAAAACCTTTCCAAAAAATCAGATGGGATTGGCGACTTCAGTCATGGAAGAGGGTGAGTGGCGGGTGAGTGGCGGGTGAGACTTTGGCACTGGACCGAAGTGCAGAATGGATGTAGGGATGTTTTGTGAAGCAACGTGCTCCAGGAGGTGTTGCACTTGTGTATTTATGTAAGTGAAATGGACCTCAGCTTTAAAACAGGTTCCTATCAGCCTACATTGTTTTGAAAATAGTGTGAGCACCCCCTCTACATCTGCTCTAATAAACTTTTAGTATCAGTTTCAGCAGAGAAGAGGAAGTGAAAGAAAGAAAGAGAGGAAGTGATGTTGTTTGTGTTTGGTTGTGTGTTTTCTGTGTGTATCGGTTAAGTTAGATGTGTGTCCTCCTCCTTCCCACTGAATAGGCTGTGTTGTCAGAGCTCCCTACACCCCTACACCCCTCCCCTTGGGTATTGTCACTCAGGCTGATTGGGTTACGCCGTTGCACACATCTCCCCTCCATTCCTCCCAACACACAAAACACACTCCTCCACCCATCGTTCAAACAAACCCCTCTCTCACTCTGCACTGCAGCGATCATAAGTTAACCACTCTCTTATTCCCCGGTAAGTATCACTCTCAATTCAATACATTTCCGCTAATGGAGCTGGGAAAGAGCTTTCAGTTTGAATCAACTTGTGTTAGTCGCACCTCTACTTACTTTGCACTTGCTTTACTACCTGTTAGAGAACTATGTGTTCAGTTAACAGTCTTAAGTACATTTAAATCTCAAATGAGAAGAACTACAGGTTATAAAATATATATTTTAAGTTTTGTCATTGTAATCTAAAGTCAGTCATGTCCCCCCTGAGTTTCTTTAGAGAGGAAATGTGAACACAGTCCTGCCGCAACATATAAAAGTTGAAAATGTTTTGCGTGGTATTGCTTTCTCCGTTCAGTCATTGCATCTTGAACATCATTCAACATATTTAATCTACCTCATATTTGCCCCCCCCCCCTTTTTTTTTTTTTTAAATCCATGTTGTAAATCCTCCCAAACTTGCAGAGCAGCTTATGCTGGCATCTGCTGATCCTGTTTCAACGACGACTCCAAGGAGAAAACAGGCTTTTTAATTTAGGGATTCAGTTTCTCAGAAGATTGTACTTTGTCCTTAAGTCATATTTTTTAAATATATCTAAAATATATATATTAAAATCTATGACTCATGACTTTTTTTCTCTTGTTATTTTATTCTGCAAAGTCAGTTTCTGTTTCTTGTTCCTCGTTTGCCAGTAGCCATATGTTCCTGCGTTTGCTCCCCAACATGAAGCAGATGGCCTCTCTAATTTCTGAAAGCATCATTTATCATATTCAGACCCCACAGAGGCTCTGTTTGTTAATATGAACAGATGAGAAAATAAGCACTTCATATTGTGAGTGAACCAGAGCACACAGTGTCCTCAGTGACTATATCTCTGAGAGACAGTGAAAGAGACAGACAGCGACAGAACATACTTTATATGTTTATGTCGACATTGTATTTGTAGTTTGCCTCTGCACCAAGAAGGAGACAGTAATTCTGATTTAAATAATATGTTGACCTTTAACTTCAAACTTCTGATATTGAATCTTAGATATCATCTGTCACTGGCTTTTCAGCACTGGGATGTTGATTAAACTGATAAATGTAAGTTTCATGGTCAAGATTTTGGATAGAAGAAGATAAGCTGAGCAAAATATTCCTATAACTACTCCTAAGCTTAGGGATGACACGTAATTTTCCACTTTTTGTGTTGGACATTAAACAGTTTCTTCCTTGAGGTTGCTTTGGTATAAATATAAAGGTCTCACTCACAAACAATTTAAATCCTAAAACTTTCCAATGCTTTTACGTTGTTTTTTTTAAACTCAGAGAGCCAAGAGGCACGTCGAGGGGAGAAGGCGCAAGAGGACGGCATTCATGCGTCCCCCGCCCACGATTCCATATACTGTGAGATCCCTACCAAGGAGAGTCACTTGGCCGATAACGGCATCCATGAGATTCCCACTAAGGACACAGAGGGCAATAACATTCTCAGCGCTGCAGGTGAAATATGTGTTTAATTTATTCCGATTTATTGTAAAAAGAAAGAAGTGACTAGTCACTGTGTGTCCTGTGCAGAAAGAGAGCAACCAATCTTCAATCTTTTATTATATTTGGAAAAACATCCATGTGCTTTTGATTATACCAAGAAGTCACATTTACACATCTATTTTTTAAGAGAGCGTCACGTCACTCTTTTATTTAGTATTATTGACTGACACAGTAACAAAACTGCGATGTCTGCTCCACAGCTCAAGGCCATGCCTCCTTCACCATAGAGTTTGACAGCACTTCTCCAGGGAAGGTCACCATCAAAGACCACGTGTCAAAGTTCACAGCTGACCACCACAGACCGCGCTCTAAGAAGAGTGGAGCAGGAAGTGGGGGCGCAGGAGGGAGGGACTTGAGCACACTTCAAGCGGCTATGATGGCATCAGAGAGCAAAGTGGCCGATTGGCTGGCCCAGAACGACCCCACTCTGGTGCGCAGCGAGTCGACGGAGGACGACAGCAAGAGCATCAAGAGCGACGTGCCGGTCCATCTCAAAAGACTGAAAGGTGGAGGTTATTTTATTTTACAATCTCTATATCTACAGATTGTTTAAAAGTTTCCTGTTTCTTCTCTCATTTGGTCCATCCTTCTTTACTCCCCTTCTTCAATAACATTTCCTTTTGAGTTATCCCTTATTTAACTAGAATAATACCGCATACCTTACTTTAACATGATTTCACACACTGCCTCAATTTTCCATTTGTCTCTTCCTCAACTATGTGAAGACTGCGTGGACTCTTTGTTAGGAGCAGGGCTTGTTGGCTGTGGTAACCAATCCGGGGGATTAGCAGCTACCAGACAGAAACATTTAAACCCCTATCTACTCCTCTAGTGCTCTGACAGCCAATGACAGGACTTAGCATGAGTAGCATAGCACAGCCCCCATTGAATTTCACTTTTTCACCATATACAGACACATTATCCAGTGAGGAGCACATACTCTATGCATGTACTACTTCACGGCAGTTAATACCTGACTAGAAATACTTCAGATGCAGCTTTTTGTTGGATTTATTTTCTTACGTATTGTCATTGTGGACATCTGAATCTTCTCTGTATATCTCTGTGGGCTTGTTGCTATTGAAATTGCTTACTGTAGATCACATTTGTCGTGATGGATCTTTGTTCACTTTTTACCATGCCAGGAGGCCCAGACAAAGCAAAGCCATGCTAGGCTTTATGCTGTTAGTAAAGAGAGTTCAAGTGTAATGCTAAGCTAAGCTATGGTAGACTACACGCTGGTCATGAGTTAATTAAATGGAGGCAAATTTATGATGCTGTTGACATGTATGGGGGAGGGACCAGCAGCCAGGAGCTGATGGAAATGGAAGTCTGTCAGGAAGCCGCGCAGGGCAGGGAAGCTAATTCAGTAGATGGACGTAGCAGAACATGCATGACAACTGGCTGACGGAGTGGCTCACCTAATTGATGACTGTGGTGCTAACTGAATGTCTGACTGACTTTGGGGCTGCTAGACTCTGCCGTCTTTGAGATGGTGATTAGTCGATGAGGGAAGAGAGCCTGCGAAATGGATTAAAGGAATCAAAGAAGAACCACAGACAAGGAAAAGGAGGGATGATCAAGGGGGAATAGAGGGAGGGAGAGGATGAAGAGGGATGGATAGAGGACAGGTGGACGGTTATATGGAAAGCTGCCGGCTGTGGACACATGAGGTAGAGTGAAACAAGCACAAGGAGGAGATGGGTGACAGAGCGAGGACAGCAGGAGAACCTCACTGTAATGCTGAGAGCAGCAATTAACAGCAAAGGTTGACTGGACAAAGATGGAGAAAGGGAGGTGGGGAGAGAGTGAGAGAAAGAGAGAGAAATAAGCTCATTGCCTGGACTGTGTGAGTGGAAAGAGAAGTTGAGGAGAGGGAGAGAGCAGTTTTTGGTAGTTGTTATAGAAACAGTGATGCAAATGATGGCAGGGAAAGAAAGAATACAGATATACATTTAGAAAGGGCAAAAACTCGCAGTGAACATCTCTGTGTGTGTGTGTGTGTGTGTGTGTGTGTGTGTGTGTGTGTGTGTTTGTGTGTGTGTGTGTGTGTGTGTGTGTGTGTGTGTGTGTGTGCGTGTGATGGCTGCAGGAGCGTGTACAAGAGGCTCGTCTCAGCGCTGACTTGTGTGCATTTGTGTGGCAGAAATTTGTCGAGTCTGTGTTTGCTGCATGATTGTGTGTTTGAAACATGCTCAGTGCTGATCTGCAGAGCAGCAGCGCAGCATGTGCGAGAGGACGCACGTGAGATGTGCGTAGGGTGTGTCATCGAGGTACTAGGCAGAGAGGGAGGCAGAGGTTCAGCGAGGAAACTGATCCACGGCTTTTGATTTTGCCAGCAGTATGGTGAGTCTTTGTTTTCTTGCTGTATGGAGCATTGCAGAGGATTCATCTTTATACTCACTGTCAGTATCAGTTCTGGAAGATGAACCCTCTGTGCGTGTGTTGTGGTAACATCTGAAAATCGGATTGTTTTCCTTGCCAATAAGATTTGGATCATTGCAAGGATTTAAATGTTTGATCTGAAAGGATTTTGAGATTAATAATCTCTTAAGTATTAATATGACAAGATTATTTACTGTGAGTTGATAAATGATAATTACTTCATGCACAACTGATATTATTTGCAGTAGCAGGAAGAAATTAAGAAATACACAAGGGTTGAACGTAAATATTATATGTGCGTATTTTACTACTTCACTGTATTGTAGGATCACAGTATATTCGAGGATTGCCTGTGCAGCTGTGTATGCATGTCAAGTAAGTGCATCCTTGTGTCGAGCAGTTTCGTGTGTGTGTGTGTGTGTTTGTGTTTGTGTGTGCATGCAGCCAGCAGCAGAGGCAGAGGCCAGCTCCACTGTGAGTCATGGTGGGGCGAGCGGGGCAGAGCACTGGACTCTCACAGACACCTCTGTTCTCTGCTGGCCTTTGCCAACGGCTCCTTTGTCTGGGGCACATAGCATGAAAGACCTGCCTCAATCTCAAGGTCTTATCTGCTGATCTGCTCGAGCTACTGTAGCGCACCGCTGCTCTCCTTTCTCGTTCCTCGTATGCCGTCTTTTTCTTTCTCTTTAATGAAGTGCATGCTTTATCAAATTTCAACCGGTGATAGAAGTCAGGGAAGGTTGGAGGAGGAGGGCGCTGGTGGAATGTGACAAATGAGCTGCAGAATATGCCCAAGGCCACAGAGTCATTGTGATACCCCAGTGTGGAAAGACGGTTGAAAGGGGGAACACCAGTGATTAATATTGTTCTATGCTGGAGGACTTGTGAGAGTCAAGCTCCAATAATATTGGACCTTACTGTTCCTGTAATGCATATTGTCTTTCACTAGACTCTTCAATTTCCCGTTTTTAGTTTTGCATCCCAAGCAGAGACAAATCCTCGTGACATTTCTTAGACTTGATAAAGTTCCTCCACCAAAGACATTGTCCAACTGATTCCACTGACGGAGTAGTACTAACTATGGCAGATAAACTGATCATCGCTTAAAATCAGTGAATACTCCCTATAAATACACAGTGCAAATACCTATTGTGGTGATAATGTGATATGCTGATACACCACTTCCCTCTAAATTCGACCACTGTCACGCCTTGTCAAATGGTCTCATTTTCGAGTGTGGACCAGTCTATGTAACAGTCCATGAATTTCCGCCATTATTCGCCACACTTCGTCCTTCAACGATCAGGTTAGCAAGACAAAAAGTGCAGTGACATCAAAACACACTGATTAAAAAATCCCCAGGCAAGCCACTATGGTCAGCTCAGCCATGAGAGCAGTACAGTATGTTCTCTTTTCTAATGGACAAGTCAGCATCTAGGAACGTATCTCTTGCGCAATGTAGCTATGGTGAAAAATATAGTCTCTCCAGCATGAACATTCCAGTGCAGCAGGTTGAGCTAATACTTGAATTCACTTGAATTAATTTCTCTTTCTCTGCTTGGTTTCCTCTATCGTCCTTTTTAATCCACTTTCTCCCCTTTCCAATCTAGCCTTCTCTTTTCCCCCCCAGCCTCCCTCCCCTTTTCTTTCCCCTCTTTCCTGTCACCTCCACTCCTATCCCTGAAGCCCCATCATCATCACCCCCCATGCACACACCCGACCACACTACCTTACACCCAGCCTCCTACTCCCCCTCCAAGTTCTCGTCCTCCCCTCCCCCTCTTTGCCCTCTCTCTCTCTCTGTCTCCCCCTCTCTCTCTTGCTGTCAGTGAAGTAGGCAGGGCCAGTAACTGTGTGGGTGGCATGTCTGGATTAGTGTTGCACTCAGTCTGCCATCGCACTGAGAGGACCGACTGATGTGACCCTGACTCATGAAAACGTAGAAATAGCCGTTTTGTGGTGGGTGAGCCAGGCGTCGTGGATTTACAATCTGTTATGACAGTCGATTAATTCGAATCAGGCCTCAGCTGAACGTTTATAGATTTGGAGCTGTAACGGTTCCCAGACATTTGTTTCGTGTTGCTGTGTCCACAATGGAAGTGCTTCCAGGAGGATGTGGTTCTATGCTGTGGTCAGTATGGGACGTTTGTCTGCATCCTTCTCTTGATTGCTTAATTTAATTAGATTTAACAGCCACACACATTGTTGTACTGCACAATACTGCTGCATTGTATCTTTGTTGATGTACAAAAAGTCTGTTGCTATGCTTTGCTTATTGTTTACACATGTTAAAATATGAATTCAATAATGTTGGCTAACTGTAACATCCTACAGGTTATAAGTACCGTTAAAGTATTGGGGCCTCAGTTGTCGTTGATAGGATTTAAAACTAACCCAGGTAAACAAACTTCCACTTTACTGTTGTATGTTATGAAGTGTCATAAGAAAACATTTGATAAGAAGCGCTTTGTTGAAAATGATGTGTGTGGTGGGTAGTAATTAATCTGCCATTTATTCTATTTCCCTCATAGGCAGCAAGCATGAAGATGGCACCCAGAGTGACTCTGAAAATGGAGTGGGCCTTCGTTTTGCCAACCGCCGCCTCGCCCTTGAGGAACGTCTGAAAGCAGCACAAGGCCACGTGGGAGCAGGAGCAGTAAGTGGGAGCGTAACAGTGAGCGGGTCCCAAAGATCTGTCCCCCGCACTGCCTTCATGATTGAGTTCTACGACGAGGAAAACCATCGCAAGCGCCGGTCTTATTCGTTTTCCCAGACTGCACCCCTGCTGGGGGGAGGAGCTGGAGGAGAGGGACTGTTTCCTCAGCCTCCATCGCATCCTAAGGTGTTCAGCATTTCCACCTCTGCTACCACGGCCTCAGATTCAGGTAACAAAAAAAGCAGTAATAATTAAACATGTTACTTAGTAGCTTTGTCATTCGTTCCCATCGAGAACACCTTTGACATTTAATCAGTTTTTTTCCTAATAGATGTTTTTCTGCTTGTTCCTGCTAGGTAAAACTCCAGCTCCAATACCGGCCACAGTGACTGCCGGGGCTCCTACGGCTGCCCGTGTGCTGCTCAAGCAGAGGTCTGAGGACCTGAGTATCGGTCGGAGCTCAGTCAGTACCGGGCTGGCGACAGGGAGCCCCACCAGCCCCAGTGAGGACAACTCAGTCGTGGGGAGAGGAGCAGGGACAGCTAGAGATGCAGAGGATGACCACAGTGATAAGGGGACCTACTACTATCGAACTGGAGAACAGGAACCCAGAGGAAGAGGAGGCCAGGCGCATGATAGACAAGGTAGGAATGTAGACAGATGTCAACCACTACCGAATCGTATCACAACTACTGAAAGGTTGAAAATTGGCCTTTGCATTATTTTCCTACAAAGAGGTCAAATAATTCATTAAATCCGTTTTTTATTTATTAACTAGTAATTAAAGTATTTGAGTTATCATTGATTATCACTTAAAGTTATTCTGCAGTGACTATAAAGTGAAGAATTCGACCCAACACAAACAGACCATAGAGAATGTAATAGTCTTTTATGACCTCTTTTAATGGCACTTTCAAGGTTAGCAAGTCACCTGAGACTATTTAATTTTTTTCCACTAAAACAAACCTATGATCTCTCTGTTACCCTCCACTCCATCCTCTCCGCCTCGCTGCTAAACCTAATGCTTCTGTAATAGCCCGGAGAGACTTGCTCCATCAAGCACTGTCCTGTTTTATCAAACGATGCTCCAGGGAGGCAGAACAACTCTCATCACAACTACCGGTGCCTCTGTCCTGTACAGAGCTCTGTGAAGGTCGCAGAACACATGTGTGGGACAGAGAGAGAGAGAGATTGTTTTTGGGAAAGATTTAGTAAATGTTACTTTTGGCCATTATTACAAGTAATGTAGGAATTAAAAAGAACGTCCTTAAAGGTCCAATAAACTCAGACATAATTTAAACTTTACTAAACATCCTCTTGCAGTGGTACGTTCCCATTTACATGTTCTATACAGGTGTTATGTTCAGAGGAGCAGGGATATTATTAGTGGGGTGTATTTCTCGTCAGTGAGTGCATTACATCCAAAACTGGAAGAATTGTTATGTTAATTCCTGTAATTAACTGACACTAATTAGCACACTGCTCACAGTCTGTCCGCTCTCATGTGTGTGTGTGTGTGTGTGTGTCTGCGTGTGTGTTCGTTGCCATGGTGCTCAACTATCAAGTGCAGATTGTTGTTTTAATTCAACAGCATCTTCATCTGGCTGTCCAGTTCACTTTTGTTCATCAAGAGGACTTTAGAATAATATTAACAAAGTGTTTATATCTCACAAGGGCCCTTCATTTTCATTATAAAGTGTGCTACAGTGCTTTTGAACAGAATAAAGAGTAATTTGACATCATGACACTACATACATACATAATTGCACACATTGTACTTTAGGATAATCTTTTGCCTCAATTGAGTGCTTTTGTTTCTTTCTTCTATTTCAACTGTTTTTAGGTGTTCGGTGTTCAGCAGAACCAAGACTCCGCTCTTCTCTCCGACCTGAAAGGAGAAGGAAAAGGAAAGGAGACCAGAGAGACGGACAAAGAGGTAGAAAACAGTTCTTTAACAGCTTATGTGTCCAGATTATTCTTCTACTTCTTTAAAATCTTTAGTTTATTTCTCCCATGTTCCTCTTTCTTTCTCTATCTGCATTTCTCTGCACGACAGATGTCCACCCATACAGCAGCGTCTCCATCACAACAATACTGACATTTCCCAAGATGATTAATTCGTATAATTTAATAACGATAATTAATTAATTAATTTGAATATGGTAAATTCCATTTTGTGACCTCTGACTCCCTATGTGTCATTATGACTCATAGTCGAGTGTAATAAAAGAGTCCATGAGCGGGAAACTAAGATTCATGGCTGTGTTTCATCAACACTCACTCCCATGTTTTGACCAATACTCTTCTAGCCTGTTAATGGGAGTAGGTTAGTCTTACCAGAGACTGACCTAGATCATACTCAGATGACGAGAGACATGTTCAGCCCTCAGGCCATTTCACAAGACTGAGGGGAGGGGACCGCGTACGAGCACTGAAAGTCTTTTACACCCCTTCTGTAAATTAAATGAGCAACCGTTGAGCTTTTCGTAAAACTGTCTTGAAAGGTAATCAAGAGTGATTAATGTGGACTTAATAAGAACGTAAATGTCTAAAAGTAGAATCAGATTGAGGCTCCCAAGGAGTTTCAAACCAGACAGATTTTGATTTCCATGTAAAATACAAACACATGAATTTGTCGTAATACTACTACCACTCATTCTCTTTAAATAAATCTTTTTTATCATCATGTATTACATTTCAGATGAACTCATAATTGTATATTGTTTTTCTCACCCCTGTCTTCATTTCTCTTGTCGCCCCACCCCTCACCTCCCTCTCTTGTGCCCACAGGCTCTTACTGGTGACTCGAGCTGGGTCTCTCAGTGGGCCAGTCTAGCTGCCAATCACACCAGGACAGACCCAGAGGGATCGGGAGGAGAGACGGCAGCCTTTGTGCACAAAGAGCAAGGTACAGCGTCACTTGGTTATCAGAGTATGAACAGGCCTATATTAAATGTTAATTGTAAGTTTTCAAATAAACTATTTCCTTCCAAATGTCCCAAACCTAAAAGCATGTTCAATTTAAAGCTCCATTTGAAATCCCTTTAATGTGCTTCTAAATTATATGAATCTTGCATCTCAGTTAGCTGAGTTTTTCTTTTTGTTCTTCAGGAGTTGATGCCTTTGAGTCCGGTGCATCGCTCAGCAGAGGCGAATCCTCCTCCAGTCTGACCGACCGCAAGCGCAGGACCCTCCCTCAGCTCCCTCTGGATGACCCCCGGGCTAAAACCAGCACCAAAGCGCTGAGGTCTGAGATTGGGGAGAAACAGGACACTGAACCACAGGAGAAAGAGAACAAGGGAGACGGGGAGTCCCCAACTCCCAAGCAAGGCGGTGAGATGACAAGTAAACGTAAACAAAGCTCCACTTCCTCTCCGTCCAAAGCTCCTCTTCGAAACTCTGGCAGCTCGGAGCGGAGAAAGAGGTCACAGGAGAGGAAAGGAGGAGGGTCAGGAGATGACAAGTCAGGGAAGCCTCTAGTACGCCAGGGCAGCTTCACTATTGAGAAGCCCAGCGCTAATGTCCCTGCAGAGCTCATCCCACGCATCAACAGAGGCGGCAATGGGCGCGAACGCAGTGACTCTGTGAGTAGCATGGATACTGCTACACTCCTGAAAGACACTGAAGCTGTCATGGCATTCCTGGAGGCCAAACTGAGAGATGAAAACAAACTAGACCAGAAGGGTAGTAAAGGTTCAGGTACTGGCTTCCCCCTACGGTCTGACTCTATCTCTCCAGAGTCAGATGTAGACACAGCCAGTACAGCTAGTCATGCGGCAGGAGAGGCAGACAGGAAAGCTGGTAGTGGACAAAAACGACGCTCCTTTAGCAGCATGCACCGGGAGAAGAGCAACGTGAGCACCGCTTCCAAGACCAGCGTCACCACTGTAAGTGCCCGTGAGCGCTTGGACAGGAAGACTAAACCAAGAACTGTGGAGGCGACAAGCCGGACTGATGCACGGCGCTCTGTTCAGCCATCCTCAGCCTCCTCCAGAGCCCGTCAACCTTCACAGGATCTCACTGATGATGATCTGACTTCTTCATTCCCCATCTCTGATATCCTCTCCTCAGACCAGGAGACCTACTCTGGGCCGCTGGGGCACTCAGCACATGGACGTGGCTTCGATGATGCCCTCCATTCCAAACATGATAGCAGGTCTGCCAAGAACTCCACCAGTGGTTCCTCCAAAACCAGCCGCACGCTCCAGGCAGCCACAGCCTCCTCCACGAACAAGCAGGCCTCACTGCCACAGCCAAGGCCCACAAGAGCCTCCCTTCTACGCCGAGCACGGCTGGGGGATACATCTGACACGGACCTGGCTGATGCAGACAGGGTGTCTGTGGCCTCCGAGGTGTCCACCACCAGCTCCACCTCTAAGCCGCCGTCTGGTCGGAAGGGGTTGTCTCGACTGGACATGCTGGCTCAGCCGCGCAG
Organism: Verasper variegatus; assembly: GCA_026259375.1. Lineage (NCBI taxonomy): Eukaryota > Metazoa > Chordata > Actinopteri > Pleuronectiformes > Pleuronectidae > Verasper > Verasper variegatus. The sequence goes on from CM048050.1 coordinate 17,981,441, forward strand.
GACCCGTCTGGGCTCCATCTCAGCCCGCAGTGACTCTGAATGTACAATGACCCGGAGCTCCAACTCCTTCGCCACGCCTGTCGGCTGAGACCGCTCTGCGCCTGGGTCTGCGCTCATCAACGCCCACGGAGAGCAGACTGACACCCAGGATGAGGGCCAACAGCGTGTCCAAACTGAATGAGACCAAACCTAAGACCACTTCAGCTGGATACTGCTCGCCCACAGGTGAGCACTATTCAGATTTGCTTGAATATTATAGGAAAAAGGAGAAGAGGAAAAGTGTGTTACCTTAGGCTTCTATCATTGTATACCTCATTACTGTGTCAGCATGCAAACATTTGTCTTCAAACATTTCACCTGTGTTGTGCATTGGTTTTCATCGTCCAGAGAGCTCTCAGCCTGAACCTGAGGGTGGGGATGCAGAGGAAGAGCTGATGGGTACTGTACCAGAACTGTAGAGCCTTGTTAGGACCGTGTGTGTGTTTGTGTGTCAGACCTGGGTCACACCAATAGAAGCTGCCACCAATCTCATTAAAAAGGAAAAAGCAGATTGTTCATGTTAGCATGAATAGTTTTTATATCAAATTTTGACTTGACTAGTTGAAAGGTAATGGCAACACTTAAGGAATCAATTTAGATAAGCAAGGAATTTCAGCTTATGTAAAGTCCTTTGTTAAGAATAATACATACTTGAATTTATAAATTTAAAAGTATATCATGTACTAGTTCATTATAAAAGAAAGGTTTCACTGAGTAAAGTTGAAGTGCAATGACCCAGCTCTAGCATATGTTGCAGTGCTAACTTTGTCTCCCTCCTTAAATCCATCATGTAATGTGAAGACCCGAATGCTCTACTCACTCCATTTCTAGTAAAACATTTTACAACCACAAACCCCCTGAGCTAAAGGGTTTTTTGGTTTTGGAATAGTGTCCCATGCACGTTGTGTCAATTTTCTATTCATGACACTTTAATCTTGTCCCGTTTTACTCCTGAGAGACTGAGAGAGCATGGCGTTGTCTCACCATGGATTTGAAGCTGATTAACACGTCCTGGCTCTTCGAGATTTTATGTTGTTTGAAGCATTTGTTTTGGCTGCCTGGGGAGTTTTTAGATGAACTAAGGTAGTCTCTGTTTGCTGCTGTTTCTATTGTTTTCAGTGTGGTTTTTATTTGACATGTCCATTAACAATAACTAAACAAAAAAAGAGAAAATATGATGCTTTTTACTCACTATAATATTTGTTATTTATTGCTCCCATTTTTTTGAGTTTTGTCAGAGTAAAGTAGTCCTTGCTGGGGGATTCCTTTGGTAACAAATCCTCTCATGTTCACCAGCTCATTATTAACTTCATGAGTAATAGCTGCTAAAATGGAATGAATCACTGCAGTATTAACTGACGTCTGTCTTCCCCTGCCGTTACCATCACAGTGTCCAGTAGCAGCAGATGGAGACGTCTGCCACCGGAGTATGGCTCCACCTCGGAGGAAGAGTTCGGCTCCAACCGGAACTCTCCGAAGCACGGAGGACGCTCCCACGTGCGGCCTCATCACCTCGTCCCGCACCGCAGCTCAAGGCTCAGCACCGCCGTGAGTCCAGGTGCTGGCGTGGCGACGGGTCCGGGGATGAAACACCGCATGAAAGAGCAGGAGGAGTACATCAGGGACTGGACCGCGCACAGCGAGGAGATAGCCAGGTATTGATCTGTGCTGATCTGAATTAGACTGATCTATTAATTGATGTTGTAACCGTCCTTGATGGTTTAACTTGTATCTTGATGTGTATGTTGTAATATTGGTTTTGTATTCAAGTGTTCAATCAGATGTCTGTGCTGATTCCTAAAGAACCCTGTCTGATGGTAAACAGGTTATTCCCCTGTGTGCGTAGGATCAGCCAGGACCTGGCTAAGGACTTGGCCGTCTTGGCTCGTGAGATCCACGACGTGGCCGGCGAGATTGACTCGGTCAGCTCATCCGGCACGGCACCCAGCACCACCGTCAGCACCGCCGCCACCACCCCGGGATCAGCTATCGACACTCGGGAAGAGGTAGGCCCTGCACGTTCCACGCAGCCGGACATAGAGGAGAGCATGAGAAAGGTGCCCGTTTTTCTTCTTCTGTCATTTTCTTACTGTGTGTGCTTCATTTATGATTTTGCCCTCCCTCCTGTGTTGCTTGCTGGCCTCTCTGCTACTTACCAGCTTGCATCTGCTGCGAGAGGTTTCATTTATTAATCCCTTCTGCTAATCTTTAATTCATCTACCTGTTAGGATTAAAATCTGACTTGTTTTAGAGGAGGCTCGGTTGCTAATTCCTTCATTTCTCACTTCTCAAATATTTCCCTAACTCTATTATAGAAAAATGGAATAACAGTGGATAGAAATTTCTGTAAGTTCCCTCTTCTTCATTTCTTGTTTGTATCCAGTTGGTGGATCGGGTGTTTGATGAGAGCCTCAACTTCAGGAAGATCCCGCCTGTAATTTCAACCAATAAGGCCCCGGAGATCAACGGTAAGCCAGTGGAGCTCCGCCCCCATGCTCCTGAACGCGTGGAGCCCCGAGCTCTGAGGAGACGGACCTGGAACCGGGAGGAGGTGAGAGGCAACACGTCACATCAAATATTCAAACATGTGGACAACACTGTCAGGCTGTCAGATGTCACACTGAATTCATGTTCCTCTTGGTTCAGGCGGTGTTGGACAGCTTGCTGCTCAATTCAGTTTCTCAACTGTCCAGTAAAATCAGAAACTCTGTCGACAAAACTGCAGGAAAAATCAGGTAAGTGCACTTTGTGATATTATAACCTGTGTATATACAGTGCCTCAATTCCTGAGTGTGCAAGTGTGTTGATTTTCTCTGCGAGTGAACACGTGTGCTCTTCTTTGTTGCTCCTCTGTACAGGATTTTGTTTAAGGATAAAGACAGAAACTGGGATGAAATAGAAAACAAACTGCGATCGGAGAGTGATATGCCGCTCCTGAAAACCTCCAATAAGGTAAAGAAGTCTGTCGGAACAATATATCATGACAAGTGAAGCACAGTGATATTTGAAGCTAATCTCTTTCTTTTTTCATTCACGTCACGCAGGAGATTTCCTCAATTCTGCTCGAACTGAAGAGAGTTGAAAAGCAGCTTCAAGGTAACATTGTGTTCCTGTAGGAAAAGAAAATAACACAAAGGTTTCGGTGCTAAACTGAATCTAAAACCAAAGTTTCTTTTTGCAGTAATTGTACAGTGGCTGTTACACATGGCCTTCACTTCACTCTGCCTCTCTCTTTTTCAGTGATCAATGTCATGGTTGACCCAGATGGGACACTGGATGCCCTGGCCAGCCTCGGCCTGACCAGCCCCACCACCCCTACCAAGCCCCTAACCGCCAAAACAACCTCCCCCTCTGCCACCAGCCCTGGGTCTGTGACCCCTGCCAAAGAATCACTGCCGGAGATCCTCCCCGGGCCGGGAGGATCAACAGCCTCCGCCAGGGTTCAGGCTTCATCTGCCAGCAAAGAGGAAACTGCTCGAGAGCCCATTGTGGGTCTGGGGTTAACAGGAGTCGGAGGAATGCACTTCACCCGCATACGGCCGAGTGGAGAGGAGGCCATCGCACAGAAGTGAACTTGAACTTTCCCTGAAATCAAGGTTATGTGAATAAACATGAGTCTGGACTGGAGTTCTGGTTGCTCATAAATCAGTGTTAACAGCAAGGAGGCAGGTATTTTACTTTTTTTTTGCCAGAACAGTTGCCATTCTGCTGACTATACCACTCTAGCATTATGGATACAACACCTAGATCATTTTGTGTTGCCAGACGAGACCAGAAAAGTGCTTCAACTTTCCACTCGACTGGCTAAACCCCAAACGAAGCACCATGGATGTACCCTGAACAGAAACTGACCCGTGACTGATTTGGATATTTGTCATGTGAGCTTTCCAACCTTTTCACGCTTATCGGCCAAACCAACCTCAAGATGGACATAACGCTACCTGACGGCTCTCTCAGCGGACAGATCTCTGTGGCTGTACAGTCTCCACTCTCCCTCCACTCTTCTCCTCTGGCCTTCTCCATGTGTCAGGACCCTACCCAAACTGAGGGCATGCCTTAAAACACATCCTCGATAGTAGCAGTGTAAACCCCCTTGTCCCATCAAATAATATACCAGACAACTTTTAAGATTTTAATACAGTAATTTCAGACGAACAGAATGCATTGTAACATAACACTCACAAAAGATGTTTTATTTAAACTATGACGAAATGCAACACTGCAATAATTTATTAGCTCTTCTTCAGTACACAGAATATTTCAGCAGCCTTAAGTAACCACCCTGATAAAGTACATAAACAGTCCTGGAACCGTTCACAAATTTAGCAGAGTTACAGAAGTTTTACACATTTCACGACTAACTGTCCGTCCATTGAATCGTCATCGACCAGGACTTGTAGTGCCTCCTTCACCAGTTGTCTTTTACTCTTTCCTCTCCTTCCTTTCCCTCCCAGTAGTTGGAAAAAAAATGTTTGTCGCTTTAGTAGCATGTACTGGACAGAGATCAAACGTCTGTGTCGATCTCACTGAAACTGAATAGTAACAGCCTTTGGGAAACCAATGATCATTTTCAGCCTCACTTACCAAAGTTCACCATTTCTTGACGCTGTCAATTTCAGACAGTAGAGCCATCGCGAAATTCATCTGTCGTGCAAAAGCGCACAGTTCAGTTCATATTGTAAATTTGAGATGGAAGTTCACCTTTTTTCTCTGAATGTCAGTCAACAAATCATGGATTCACATAATGAACCACTAGTTTAGTCATCGCTGCCATATCTGTGACACAGCTCTTAGCCCTTTGCTATAGAAAGCCCACTCGAGTATCCTATGATTTCCAATTGGCTTCTTTGTACTTCTTAGTCACGTTTTCTTAAACTCACACTTTCCCATCCTGCTGCCAAGTTTAGTGGAAATCTGTTCGGTAGTTTTTGCGCAATCCTGGCGTCACAAACAAACAAATGAAGAGGAGTGAAAACAGTGGGTAAAGTTAGAATTACAAACAGTAGAGTGAAACTCTTTCTCATCAACTCTTCCCTTATTTTCACAGGGACTCTTCATTTTCTCTCTCCAGCTTCTCGTCTGTGTCCTAGAGTAAGATGACTTAAAGGCAGTGTATTAGTAGATTGTCTCAGAAATTAGGTACCAGAATACAAGTTCAATTCCTTCTCTGTCTACTGTACTTTACGTCTTTCAATGCCTCAAAGTGCACATTTTGAGTATAGAAGGGCGTCGATTAAAAGATCTAAAAAATATGTAGCTGTCTAAAATAAATATTATTTTGCACATCGGATTGTTTTTTTTTGTTTTCATACAAAAATAGTGAAGAAACGGTGAGAGGCTGCGTCAAATGTCACGTGGTTTGAGAAAATCTGTGACTGCCTTTCCTCTCTGGAGCTATTCTGTCTGTACAAAGCCTCGAATTGTGTTAATTGTCTGTTTTGTTTTTTCTCGCCCCATTTTATCAAAAAAAAGGAAAAAAGAAAGTAAAAAAAACTGTAATTAGGCGACTGTGAATGCTAGGTACATGTTTATTTGTTAAATTCTACGTGTCATCTGATCCGTGTCCGTTTTTTTCTCTCTGCATTTTTGTAAAGAAAAGACACCATTTTATTTATTTATTTTTGTTTTAATATTTTGTGGATGTTTCATGTGTTTTTTATATTTGTTCAACTATCTGCATTGTTTCTTACTGTTAATAAAAACAGAGCCATTCACTTGTTTCTCTTCTCATTTGACTGGACACTGAACACTTCAATTCAAGAGCAAGGAAACACGACTCTCTCTGTTGTTGTGAAGTGTGTTTTATTACTACGAGTGATTTCCCAGGTTTCCTTTGACACGTGACGTCAAGTTTCACATGCAACTTGATTTAGCCTAAATTGAACAGTGCTTGTTTGCAGACTAACAGACGTGCACACTGATGGCAGGATGGTCTGTGCCGGGTGGCGGAGGTTAGCCAGGGGGCCACTTCATGGTGCGTCCACCCAGGACGTGGACGTGGATGTGGTAGACGGACTGGCCTCCATCACACCCGTCATTGATGACGACTCTGTAGCCGTTGGACAGACCCGCATCATGAGCACACTTTTTGGCGACTAGCATTAAGTGGCCCAACAACTGAGAGACAGAGAGAGAAGAATTTATGAATGACGCTGCAGTGAAAATGCAAACAGACACAAATAAACATGAAGGACTGCAGATGTTCAGACACGCATTGCGTCGGCTGTAAAGGATGCCATCTAGTGGCCACTGATAGAAAGTTGTTAGACAAAACTAAAAGTAAAATCATACTCACTGCAGCATCCGCCTCCTCTGCTTGTGACAGCTGAACGATCGGCTTTTTAGGGACGACGAGGAAGTGAGTGGGAGCTTGAGGACAAATATCAGGGAAGGCTATACACTGAAACACAGAAGAACAAAGTCAGAGGAAGAATTCAGCCTCTGCAGACAAAGGTGACAAACGCAACAAATACTCGGCCTGCATCTTGACTGGCAGTTTACGTTTTGAAAGAGGAGGGACAGTAGCCATCTTTGTCAACATGGAAAAATAAATCACTCGACTTTCAGCCTCCTACAATCCACTCCTACGTCCTCTCCCCAGGCAGCTCAACACCCAACCACACCCCAATGTAGGTGGCTCCTAGAAGAGCAGGGTGGGTCAACAGCCACTGACACCAAGGACCCAAGAGGCCTTTAAGGTGAGAGGTCTTCAAGGAACACAAGCAAGTCCAGATGCCAATGTGCACTTGTACAACATCTGAAGATACCCTGGTGCAGTAACCATAGTAACCACTACACATCATGACTAGGCTATCTACACTGCAGATGTTTGTCTGTTCTCTCTTGCACAGTGTAACTACAGTGTTGTGTTATGTCACATGTCAGCATGTTGTCAACAATCTGACCGGACCAGTGTTTCTGGATTATAACCTCATTAGTGATGATGATGATCTGTGGAGCTGCTTCACACACGTCCACTCCTTTTCTAAGTATTTCAATTTGACATGCATGAATACACTGCAGGGGAAACCAAAACTACATGAATATGTCCTGGTCTGATACTGTCTGTCCTTGTCTTTGTCTATGACACCTTAAATATGTCAAATATGTAAAGCGTCCTAAGGTCCCTTGAAGGCTATACAAATATAAGTTATTATTATTATGTCTAAATATGAAACTGTTCTAATTTCTGTTTCCTACCTTTATATTTATACTTGAACAAATAATAACCACAGAGAAGTCCTTGCATGTGTAAACCTGCTTGGCAATAACACCGGATAGAGGTTGTGATGCAGGGTTTAGCTGCAGGAAGCAGGACGTGGCCCGGGGTCATGTTTAGGTGGAGATCCAGCTGTGTGCAGATGTTAAGTAGCTGCAAGTGGAACATGGGTCTCATGCAAGGTTACTCCCACTGCATTAAACTGCTTTCTGGGCTCAGTGTGCAAACTATGCACTGCACACTTCTGCACATTAGCGCAGAGCTAACGCCAGCTAGCTTAACTGCACTGCCCGCGTGAGACTCGTCACACGCAAACCTCCTCTCGGTGTAGAAATCGAACGCCTACCTGCTCGTCCTCATACAGGATCTCCACGGGAATCTCCTTTCTTATGATTTTACTAAATATCGAGTCTCCACCCGGCTGAGCGGTCTGCGCTTTCGCGGTCTCGTCAGCCATGTTGGCGCAGATGACAGCGGAACTACGACCGCACGCGCTTTGACTACAAAAACGCGTCATTTTTTACAAGTCCGCCCTGATTGGTTGACGCAAATATACTTCCTGCACACCGGAAGTGGGCTTGAAGAAGTCAAGATGGGGACTCGCGTGAAGGTGAGGAGCCTGTGTTTCTATAAGAAATAACATGTTCCACAACAATGTTCCCTGTGGTTCCTTCTGCAGGTTTCACCACAGACACGTCGGTTGTTCATGTTTGTTCAAGATGTACAGAACAGCTGGTTGGTTTGTTCATGGAGAAGCTGGAGACATTCAAATCCAGGCTGTGGTTTGGCTCCACAACATTAAACTGTACTTTATTTAGTGTTTATGGTAAAACCCACCTCTTCTGAACTGTTTCTAACGTGTGATTATTGCATTTTATATCTGTAGTTACTCGCTTTTATTGGAGTACACTATGTAAAGTGTCTTGAGCACTGTTTTAAAGCGTAGTGTAAATAATATGTATTACTATTGTTATTATAAGGGGTTTGTTTCTACATCGTAGGTGAACAAATTCAATAGAGTATGCATTTTGCTTTTCCTCCATTTTCTTTAATTTAATTCTTATTAAAATAAATGAAAGAACAGTTAGATTGCTGATCAGGATTTCAGTAGTAAATCAACATTGTGTAGTTTTATGCTGAGGAGAAGAAGGAGGATATCCACGGCTGCTTCAGTTCATGTAAGGTGACTGTTTGTGTGAACGCAGGTCCTGAGCGTGTTTAAAGCGCTGCACAGAACAAGGCAGGCCGTATTCAAAGACGACAACAGAGCACTGACAGGTGAGTTGTGGATGATTTTTTTTAACAAACAGTGAATAACTCAGTGCAGGGTCTGCAGCATCAGCTTCATAACGGTGTTTTTCTTCCATTAGCTGCAAAATTAAAGATCAATGAGGAGTTCCGGAAAAACAAAGATGAAACGTCAGGAGAAAACATTGCAAAGGTACAGTTTCCATTTCTAATCCAGCTTTTATACTCTGCCAATGCAAATTCACAGAAGTGCCATGACTTGCTCAAGGATGACTGAAGGGGGTCTCCAATGCAGAGGCCCAGGGGCCAAAGGGGTCAGGATGCACCTATACCAGACATTTTAAAAGAAGGAAACATTTTTGCTCTAATCCTGAGCCAAGTCATTTTACATGTTACATCTGCTCTAATGCAATATATTATATATATTATATTAACATAATTCATAACAGTGATGACTTCTGCAAGCATACAGAATTATTTTACTGATTTAAATGAGATCATCAGAAAAGTTCAAGCACATCCTTTAAACAAACAGCAGCACTTTAGGTTCATGGTCATTCTGCCACTGAAAACGATAAACACTGGAGCTACTGCTATGTTTTTATGGGGGACATTTGACATGTTTGTGCAGCAGGGCCCAGTTGTCCCCTAATCCTCCCACTTGTCCAGTACGCCCTGAAAATCTCTACTGCTTTTACAGATGATCAAAATGGGCTCAGATGTGGAAGCTGTTCTTCGAAAGACCGTGTTACAAATGGAACATGTCGGAGATGACAAGCTACGTATGATGACCTTCTGCTCCTCCCCTGCTCCTTTTTAATGCTAAAATCTAACATGTGTTATGCAAACAATAAACATCCTAAATCTCTCAGACCTTTCACAATAATCATACTTTTTAAATGATCTGCACTTGCTGAGTTTTTTCTCTCACTCTTCTCTTTCACAGTGCTCGTGCCCAGAGAGAGCCTTCTACTAGAAAATGTCCCCTATTGTGACCAGCCCAGGAAAAAGTCATGATGTATTAAATCTTTCTCGCCCAAAACAAGAGACTCCCCGTCATCCATCTGCAATTTAAACGTATTTAACCCGAACATTTCAAGTTGAAGATCATCTCTACATGAGGAAATGCCTGTTCTTGATTCACTGCTGGTGTCGGCTGTTCTGTTGTAGGAAATCAGTGCTGCAAACTGGATTATGTAGTTTCATGTGTAGTGTTTTGTCAAATGTTATTTCAATGTTTTCATTTCACATGGAAGTCTTCTGCCTAATTTCCAGCAGCTTGTTGTTATCCTGAAATTGGTGGAATTGCTGCTACTGAAAAATAAATGTATCACTGCGTTCTTCTTAAAATGGAGGATTCCCCGTCCGACTCTGCTTTGACTTGTACTTTGAACTAATAACAATTATAAATCAATCTAACAAGGTTGAATCTCAGTGCAAAGACCTCAACAACAATAGCTGCCAGGTCCTCATCAGATTAATTCCTCAATTCCATTTGAACCTGTGATTACAATGCATCAGCTATGACACTTAACAGAGGGAGAACATGTATCAACACAACAGAAAATGGAACAAGCAAAAGGATACAACTGATTTATCTTTGCATAGCAGCCAGACAAAAAATATCAGTTTTCTGTCCCCTGACGTTTCCACATAGTTTGTACCTAGAAGTTTACAACACTAGGGTATAGAAGAAATGTGTAAACTGCTTTTTAAGTGATATAAATATTTGAATAAATCCACTGAACTCTAAAAACTTCAAATGCCCTCAAATCCTTGTTTTGTCAATTAAAGGCGATTGCCTCACCGAAAGCACTACATTTCCCACAATGCCCGTCGACAAAAGAAAGCGTATTACACCATCGACATGCGCCGTTACTGTGGCAACGCTTCTGACGGCTTCCCCCCGATGTAGCCGTGTAAGCTAGTTTGTCAACGTTTGGGAGTAAAAATATCGAATTCGATGCCAAAAATAAGGTAAAAAACAACTTTACGCGGTCGCCTCCATGTTTATTTGTAACTTCCTCTCAGACATTGTCGGTCTTTCGAACGGAAGCTTCAGTTTTCTCCCGTGTCTGTCAGCTCCGACACGCTATGGGAGCTGGCCGCGGCCGAGGTCCGCCAGCGGGAGAGCGGAGCCGGGGAGGAGGCCGGAGGAGAGACGCTCAGCGAGAGGAGCGTGTTCCTGATGGGGAGCAAGTCGGGGGTGAGTCTCCATCATCGTCCCGGACCACAGACGGTTGTGCTACCTTTTGTTTTGAACTACCTACTGGTAGTAACCTCGCCTGTGCTTCATTGACAGGGCAAAACGTCCATTCTCCTCCGGTGTCTGGACAGGTGAGTACACGTGTGGTGCAGATAACCAGCCCTTCATCTCAAATGTGGGAAATCTACCGTCACTTTAAAACCTCCATGAAGACGTATGTCAGAGAGACAGTTCACCCAGGACAGAATCAAACAGTCCAGTAGTGTTCTCTGCTTAATAGCCCTCAATCAGTTGCAACCATGTCTTATTGTGGATAGATTGAGCTGTTGCCTAACAATATGTTTGTCGATGTTTTTAAATCACCAGGGACGAGCCATCCAAGCCAACCCTGGCACTGGAATACACCTTCGGCAGACGGGCTCGAGGACACAGCACAGTAAGGAGGTGTAGTCAGTTCTGGAAGGATTGGACTAGTCTCTTTAAAATGGGATAACTACACACAACTGACTGTTTAATTGCAACTCCCAGTACTCACTTACCACAATGCACCAGGCTCACTGTCAGCTGGTGGGTGACTGTCACAAGTGGTTTTCCATCAGTAAATACCCCCACTTCTTTACAGTCAATGCATGTAAATCTGTAGTGTGTGTACAGTTGACCATGGTAAGATGGTTTGATAGAAATCACAGCATGGTGGTTTTCCTCCTTCAGCCCAAAGACATAGCTCACCTGTGGGAGCTGGGAGGAGGGACCTCATCTGTCAGACCTGGTCCAGATCCCCATCACTCCTGCCAACGTCAGGTATGTCAGTCACACACATTCCTGACATTACACTGTTTGTATATACTCTAGATATTATGTATGTTTGTTGAACAGCAATGTCCTGCCAGTAAAATATCTAAGAACAACCTCTTTTCAATATCCAGGTCTTTCTCTGTCATCCTCGTTCTGGACCTGTCTAAACCCAACTCCCTGTGGGGAACCATGGAGAAGCTGCTGCAGGCCGCCCAAGCTCAGCTGGAGAAAGTCTATGCGCAGGCACAACAAGCAGAGAAGACCAAAGCTGGGGCCAAACACCAGTCGTCTGTCCACCCAGCAACACGTGTCTTACCTAAAGATTATCCTGTAAGATCTCGACTCATTACACTTTCCGTTTTTTTTAAACATGATACCTGCCCAGTTCCGTCTCCCACTGTCTAGGAGGTTGTCCTGGCCCACGTGTTCCCCGTTCTCTCTTCCCTGGTTTCACTGTTAACTCTGTTACCAGGACAGAGAGCTGATCAGCCCCTTTCCCGTTCCCCTACTCATCATTGGCAGCAAGTATGACATCTTTCAGGTAAAACAGTTTAAACCTAATGGATTCTTTCACAATATCACTTTCACATTCTGTTGAAATAACACGAATGAACCCAGCTTTCCCAGGCGCAGAAGATGTTGAAGTTTGGTACTTTATAGTTAGACAGGTGTAAACTGAGGCTGCTGCCTGTTATGATATCATTTCTGTTTGTTTTTGCAGGAATTTGACTCTGACAAGAGGAAAGTGGTCAGTAAAACGCTCCGTTTTGTTGCCCATTACTACGCCGCCTCTCTAATTGTGAGTTTAAAAATGTTTAGTCTACCTTTTTAGTTTTCTCTTGCAATTGAATCCATCCATTCAATCGACTGCTGTTGCTCCACGTTTCCACTTTTCATTCATTTTCTTCCTGTTTCTGTTCCGATTTGTTTTTCCTCAGTTCACCAGCGTCAAGTTGGAGAGCCTCATGTCAAAAACCAAGAGCTTCTTCTCCCACCTGGCCTTCGGTGTGGACAGAGGGTGAGGAGCACTACACACCATTGGGTTCACAGTAGTATTGAATATTAAGAAGTGCCACTGCCAAGTTACTTTTCATTTTTAAATTTAAACTGAAGCAGGGCTATGAGCAATTATATAGCATACAAATAGGATTTATCAAGCATTTGTATGTACATTTCATTATTATGAAAGATTTTAAAGAGACCAGCTCAAATGGAGTAAATGGTTTATGCATTAGTTCAAACCTAAGTCATTATTTCAAAACAAATTAAATAGAATATGTTTCTGCACATTTTTATCTATTGTTTTTTTTTAATTTGAGTTGTTTTTCTTCCTTTTTAAAATGTGACCAGGAAAACTGTGTGTTGTGACTCCACCAAGCCTCTCGTCATCCCGGAAGGGTCGGACTCCTTCAGTCAAATAGGTGAGACCAGCACCACCCAGTGGTTAAAAGCAGTAATGCACACTCCCAAGTTTTGCTGTATTGACAGACATACACCTGCCTGGACATTTGTTGTCTTGACCAGGGCTGAATTGAATTGTTCGTTAAATCCTCCTGTTATTTTAGGCAGTCCTCCTGCTGCTGATGTGGACATAACTTCGCTGCACGCCAAAAACCCAAAGGATCTCTGGAAGAAAGTCTACGAGCGAGTCTTCCCCCAAGAGGTAGCTCAGTCACTGGGGACACCCTTTGTCTTTCAAAATGCAACTGAAGAACATTACCACCCTCACACAGAACAGCCATAAAACTCAGTGTTACTTATTATGAATATGCTTGTTTACATGAACAAGGGGCGTCTTTACACAGTCAAATTTAAATCTGTCCATCGAACCGTCTCCTCAGAGCACCGGTGAACAGAGGGAACTAAAGGATCCAGCCAAAGACCCACAGTACAGCGTGCCTCAGATTGATGCCATGAGAGCCCAGAAAGACCAGGTACAACACCTCCACCAATCATGTTCCCCCATAGTAGTACTTTAAATCTGCACAATTCTGAATACTTTAATAAAACCCATCATTCCCCAGTGAATCTGGACAGAATGTGCTCCTGCAATTAGTGTTATACTTTACTTATCTGTGGTGTGACCTTGACCTGTGACCTACTTCAAGTATTAATTATTAATGATCAATTATACAGAAACTGAAAAAACACTGAAGGAAGAAATGAAGAAGAGTTACATCTATAACATGAGGCCACATTTTCTGGCTGATTAAGTGGTTTGATTTAATTAAAACGGAGACAGAGTAACATTTCAGCCAGAAAGCAAGGACGCTATAATTAGTATATTTGTTATCCTGTATTTATATATTTGTACTGTGATATTAAGGCTTTCCACTGTTCTCTACTGTCTCTTCACCACATCTGTCTGAAACGAGGCTAATGTTCTAAAGTAACCTTCTGTCCGACAGTAGCCTGTATGTAATAGTGTTCCTGCAGCGGCATCATTAACAGACTGTGATATCTTCTGAGGTGATAAAGTCAGAGATTCGGTGTCACCCTGTTGACCTGCGCTGGAGGACACTCTGGCACTTGACCTGCAGTAACCTGCTCAAGTCACAAACACAGATCGTACATCGTTATCGGTGACTGACTCTGGCTCATCCTGCTCTCTCATTGGACGTTACATCAGATGATTGTTCCGGGGATCCAGTCAGAGAAATGGAGTAAAGGTTTATTCCACCTCAGTGGAAAGAGTAAAGTAATTTGAACAGATATGAATGTCAGGACAGATTGTGAACAGATATCTTTTATATGAATTAATCCTGGTCTTAACTATCAAAATAGCCCAGGTGACCTATGGATCGTGATAAAGCCTCAATCAATGTTTAATGTCAGGAGTCCTGCAAGTGTTCACCTAAATGTACACAGTACCCTAAATCTGCAGATATACGTGTTAACTATTATACTATATATAAGTATTAGTGTGATATCATATGAGTTTTAAGGCATCTCAGTGTTTTTAGCACTTCTTTAAGGATTCTCTCATTCTGTCGGCACCTGTCTTTCAGGAGTTGGATCAGTATAAGAGAAATGCGGCCAAGTCGTGGAAGGGATTGGAACTGGAGACCTGAGAGATCATCAGCTTCTTGGTCCCACACATACAACACATGTACAGTTTGCATTATTTATTTCTAGGGTGTCAGTTTGTTGTTTTTTCTTCTTATTTGTTAATTCATACAACTTGTACACATCAACTTTTTCTTTAAACGTTACAAAACTACTTGTACAGTTTAGTGATGATATCATGTTTTGTAAACTATTTTACATTATTACTGTAGCTATTATTTTTCTATTAATAAAACATAATAATCACAATATATGAACAAAGTAATACAAGCAATACACGAGCGACATTTTGACAGTGTGAATATTCCTCTGATACAAAGCAGACTGCTGAATTATACTGGTGATATATATAGTATTACTATATAGTGTTTACTTATAAACACATATATAGTTTACTTTTATATTAAAAACAATAATTTAACAACAGTGGAAATATTGATTGTTCAGAAACTGCATCTTTGAACTATGCAGAGCTGCAGGTTCAATCTGTGACTTGTTGTTTTAAGGTGCTTGTTGGTATTGGGACCACTCAGGTGGTTTAATGCCATAATCTCTCATAAGAATACAAAGTAAACATTTACAAACTATACAGTTATATTTCTTGAATGTGAAAGGATTAAGTGCAAATGCAGATGATGTGTTTGTAAGTAAACATGGTCTTACTGTAAATACTGTGCTTTAAATCTGTTGTTGGATCATCTGAACCAAACTCGGCCGATGTCTGTGGTTCTAGTGACGTACGAGCTTGTCTCTGATCTTGAAGCTGATCATACCGAGCAGCAGGAGGGCAGGGAGGAAGGAGTAGAGCAGAACAAAGTCGAGTGTGTATCTGGACAGAGCGCCTGGATAGCCCTCATCGATGATCTGACTGCCGTGTGTGACCAGACAGGCTCCTGGCAACGGATTGGACATATCTGCAACACAACACGTCACAAGGCCAATAAGTCTCCCTCAGCAAGTGTCCTGCCAAGTGTCCTTGAACTATGAACCCACTCTAGAAACCAATCTCAAAAAGAGCATCAGATAAAATGTCCAACAGATAAGTAGAAATCGGTGGCTGCCATTATTTAATCTTTTATTTCTTACATTCAGTCTCCAGTTCATTAGGTACATCTAGTGATGTGTGTGTAGCATTAAAGCACTGATGTAAGAAAATACATAAAATCTAATTTTCAAAATATAAATACGCTCAAATAGCTTTCAATAATGCAAAAGAAGTGTGTTCTTTTTAGGCAGTGATGGTAGGTAAAAGTGTTTTAACTGGTGGAATGTCAATCCCTTTGTGGCCATAAATAATAAACATATTATACCACCAACGTTATAAACATATAAAAGTACTAATTAGTATTTTAGGTAGGTGGACAAACAGGATGGTCCCAGGGTGAAAAAAACCAACGTACTGCATGTGAAGTCGAGTCCGTCGAACTCGGTGACTATGAGCAGCTCACAGCTGTACTTCTGGAAGGTCAGGTAGCTGAGCCACTGGAAGACCTCCGGCATCTGCTGAGTGCTTCTGTTGAATGGAGGAGGAAAGGACAGTGTGTTACTGGTGCTACTGGACACTTCAGTCCCAGTATTTACAGTGAAGACCTGACAAGGACTTGGCAAAAAAGTAACTTCAAGCTAATAAATAAATTAAGAGTATTGGTGTCTCACCTTAGGAAGCCGGATCCCACACAGATCCCTGCGATATTGAGCAGAGCCACACCAGTGTTGACCATGTTCGGGTCTTGGACCACTCCCAGTAACACCACAGTCAGCAGCTCGCCTGCAGAACAGAGACATAGTCACAGCCAGAAACAGTGGAAATATGACATTAAACAAATTAAAGTGTTAAAGGATAATAAATTAGAGATAAGCACTTGTTATTTTCCTATTGAGAAAATCGCTGTAATGCTTATGAGCTCTTATTTGTATCAGCTCACCTATAATATGTGGTACGAGGACCACAGCAGTGAAGCACAGGAACCGTATGGTGTCGGGGTGCATCCCCACCGTCCTGAGAGGAATCCAGGCAGAGAGTTAAAATACGAGTTAATGCTCAGAGAGGTTGATGCACAGAACTCATACACGCTTTGTACCGACCAGTATAGGAAGGAGGTGAAGATGACGACACTCAGGATGCTGAGCGGCAGGATGTGGAAGATGTAGGCCAAGAACATTTGCCATTTACTGTACAGACCATCCTGACTCTCCTGATCACTGATGGCTCGCAGCGCCGGGACTGTTGAGGACAAACGGAGAGAGGAGACAGAATGAGAAAGACAAAGTGAGTGAGTGAGTGAGACAGATAATGTGATGGGATAAAAGCAAGTGAAGCTGAATAAAAAGAGCTGCATTATTGAAACAAACAATGAATGTTTCTGATCCGATCTGATCCGTCTTTATCGTGTGAACTCGTCCTGTCAAAGTTCCAGATGTGCTGGTGTTCTTGGTTTTTTATCCAGACATCTTTGTAAAAGCGTTTCTGGATCCTATCAGCTGTTGTCCATGAGAGTCAAGGTCACCATGATAGCCCCACTCAGTATACCTCTGGCTGTTTGGGTGCTTATGGAGTGCTTTTAATTACCTTTTAAATTCCAATGTGACTCCTGCTCAGCCCAGTCTCTTATCACATCTCTTATCCTCAGTATCTGTAACAGCTAGAGCCCTAAAGCTGTTAACTGAGAAATACATTAAAGAGATAATCAACTCTCACATAGCCAATAATGTTCGCTAGTTAAATATATAACTGTCCATATCATCTTTTAAATTATAGTGTATAGTGTGTACAAAGCTTATGATGAGACAGATCCTATATATATAATAATAATAATTATATTTTATTTACACTGCTTCTGAAAATTTTCATAGGAAGTCACAGTAGCTATAAATACAGTGAGAGACACAAAAAGAAGCACACATAGATAATACAGTATTCAGGGTTCATTGTGCTTCAAATGGAGTAAAGGTCACTCTCCCTTTGGAACTGCGCCTGTCAAACGACTGGGGAAATCCAGTGGGAACCAGACAGCAAATAACAAAAGGTTTACACATCAGTTTTTGTGCAAATCATTTAGAAACGGAAACTCCTCTGTTGGAAAACTTATACTTTTTCTGCTGACAGTTGTTCTAATCGATAAAACTCCTATAGATTAACTCACAACCTTTAGCTTGATCTTTTAATCTGACCCAACAGCGACTCTCAAAGTAAATGGAATCTCTTATGACTCTTCCACCGAGCGGAATCCAAGCTAGACTACACACAATTCTTTTGCTGAAGGGAAGAAAAAATACTGCAGGCATCGAACTCTTTCACCTCCTGAACAAGAGATAAGTGAGCTTACACAGCCGAGATAAAGACGCTTCAAACATGCTGTTTAACGAAGATAGTGCATCGCTTCTACTGAGGTAATAGAGCACACGCACTTCAGAACGTCCCTGAAGTCATCATGTCCACCTCCTGTAGATATTTACTGGGAGGTGTTATCAGACACATGCTGTTTGATGGACTGTAATGGAAAAATTACGCAACTGCTGAAATGATGGAGCTCACTTCACGGCTATGTTTTGTCCTTTTTGTCTCTAATGGTAAAAGTTAAGGTTGCAATCAATTTAAGTGGAAAACAGAACCACAACAATAACTGGAAGGAAACATTTTGAAATGATTTAACATTTAACTGGAGAGGGACTCAGTGGAGAGCAAACCTCCGCCAAGGCCCTACAGGCCCCTTACTAAACCACATTTAAATTAACTAGATCCAGATTGACATCATAAATATCAGGCCCTCAAACATGCCTGATTCTTTTCATCAAGATCCTGGAGTAAACATTGTCCCCCCCCCCCCCAGGTATAGATGTGTGGGAGGAACTCACAGAGTGCCACAGCGTTCAGCATGCCAGTGTAGGGCGAAGCACCAATGCTCTGATAGATGATGCCGATGCGGTCCTGCACCGCTCCCTTGGAGACGTCGACGTCCAGGTGCATGACGAAGAAGGCCACGAAGAGGCCGTAGATCAGGTTCTGAGACAGACGCATCAGAACGCCCATCCGGTCTCTGGAGAGGTTTCTTGCAGTCCGCCTGCACGCAAGGCACACACAGAGAATAAACATATCAATACACAGAAACACAAGAATACACATTTAATGAGATGAATGGAAGAATAATCTTTTGTTGACCTTGCTTGGCCTTATTAAATTGAGCGATGTAGTTATAGAACTCAATGATCTAAATCGAATCATTTCTGTAGTTTAATTAAAAAGGTCGGACCATTTATTTTGTTTATGGACAATGTCCTCATACACTTTGGTGTTGACGACCTGCTCGGCACTGACCTGAGCAGAACCTCCAGTTTGGCTGCACCGTTGGGTGACTCTTTGCTCTTAAAGGGGATGACAGGTTTCTCTTCCCGCTGCAGGCTCTGCTCTATTTTTCCCAGCATGCTTTGGTAGATGGCAGACCTCTGGTAGGACGACGTGATCTCGTGCATGCGACTGAACGTGGCCGCCTCCCTCTCACTGCTGCGCGTGTCCACTGAGGTGAAGTCGACTGTTTCACATCACAGCAGTTTGGATATTTTAATGAACGTGCTCCACAGGCTTCATTCTTTCAGATACTGTGTAGATGTACCGTTCATACGAATGAAATAATCCAGGGGTTGAACTACACCGTACCGTAGATGTCAAAGGGGTTGCAGTAGTCTGGACACTCATATCCACATTGACTGAAGAAGTCCACCATCTCTCCTGGCTGCCCACAGAACACCAGCTCCCCACGACTCATTATAGCGATCCTGCTGAACACCTGGGGGACATATGCACACAGACACACAGACACACATCTGAAGTACATCTGATGCTTGTGAGACAATCTGTGTCAGACAAATAAAGTAGACGAATAATGCTCCTATAATTAGTACGGTTTACGATCCCTGCACTGCATCACACAAGAAGTTTGAGTTGGTCTCTCTCTCTCCTTTCTCCAGTTCATCCCTCAAACTCACCCTGAAGAGCTCAGAGCGTGGTTGGTGGATGGTCACTATGACGATACGGTTCCTCCGGGCCAGCTGGGCCAGGAGCACCACAATCTGATTGGCGGTCATGCTGTCCAGGCCAGTGGTCGGCTCATCCAATAGGATCACCCCTGCAACGACATCACCCCCCCAATGACACCATCAGCCCCCCCGAGCAAGTTCGCCACACGTTGAAACGTTGAGAACAAGAGAAAGACACAACGATAACTTTTTCCTTCTTTTAAGTTTGGAACTTTTTAAATGTACTTTTTATTAAGTGGCACATGCAGGACTCTCAGCGGGGCTGACTCAACTTATGAAGATAAGTGAGTTCTTTTTTTTTTTTAAGTTAATTAGTCTAATTAGGACAATTAAAAGATTGCCTCTTTGCTTTATGGAAGCAGAGTGGAATTAGCAGATGCTTTAATTGTGAGATTAATTCATTTCCTGGTTGATTGGAGAGGCAGCGAATGGGAACTCCTCATTACTCTGTGTGCGACTGTGTGTGTGTGTGTGTGTGTGTGTGTGTCCATGGCTATTCTAATCCTGAATGAGGACTGAGACCCTTCATCCTCCCTCGAGGATTGTAGACCTGATAAACTATACCTGGGATAAGCGCGCACACACAAAGAGGTGAGTCTCTGCTCATTCCCTTTCTGGTGTGATAACCCAGCCTTTCATTACCGTTCTCCATCTCTCCCTTCATCCCCTCCTGTGTCCTTTTCCTATTCCACTCTTTCTTAGATCCCTTTGTTTTTCACATGAGTGGACTTCCAAAAGTCCGGAGTTGAACTTTCTCATCCTGACTCTTCCAAGAGTCTGTGTATGAGATATATTCACCTAATGTCTTCAACATTATCTCTCTGATATCGTGTGCTCGAGGCTCTTTTTGAATAATCATGGTCCCATATGTTTGAAAGCTCAATTCAGCTCTAATGCATCGGTGTATCGCCGCAGTATCTCCTCGTTTAAGTTCCTGTATTTCTCCTGAGGCATATCCCAGCCACAGAGGTATACTCACTTGGGTCCTGAAGTAGCTGGCTGGCGATGGAGACCCTCCTCCTCTCCCCCCCAGAGATCCCTGGGAAAATACGACCTCCTATAACACTATGGGCCACGTGACTCAGACTCAGCTCGGCCATCGCGGCGGAAACCTGCACAGAAGCAAGAGGTCAAGGGGTCAGAGATGAGATAGGTAGATCTTGTACCTTCTTCAAATATTTCCACCTGATTCAGATCTTCTCTTTTCAGTGATATAAAGATATAAATTCTGGTTCTCCACACCCAGGCCTTCTGTCTCCTCTGTGTCCTCGCCTTGGCCCGAGTGAGACGACAAGTCTAGTCGAAGAAAACTCACAAAGCAGAAAGAAGACGATCTCAAAACTCACCTTTTTCTTGATCGCTTCGGCCGAGTGTTTCCGCAGAGCGAGCTGGGCCGTGTATGTCAGCGTCTCCTCCACCGTCAGATAACTCAACAAATTATCACTCTGACGGAGACAAAGAGAGAAGGGGAGAGGACAAGATAGTGAGGATGAGGCAGAACAATATATCACATGGTTCTTTCATCCTAATAGAAGATAAGATGGAAACATTTATTTTGTAGCTATTTGGTAAAACCTTCCTCCAGTTTTACAGAGAACAGACCTCCGTCACCACCTCCGTCTCACCAGTGTGTTCACCAGTAATCAAACTACAGTATATCTTGAAACCTACTGGTGTGACTGGCATGACATTATAGTTGTGCTTCACTTTTCTAATTCTGATTCCACAGCCTTAGAGTCAATATCCTCAAATCTCAGCAGCATCTTTGCACATCCATGTACATCCATTTACCATATATGCATAAGACCAACTATACCTTTGCACGAGACATGTGCAACACACACACAAACACACACACACACATTGCTTGAACCCTCTGAACCGCCTTGCCTGCCTCAATTAACACGTGGCACCTCCCAGTCCCACTTCTCCTTAGTCTCTCTTCTGAATGACTTTAATATCAGCAGCTCATATCACCTCCTCATCTTCAGCTTAGCAAGGGGAGTTAATGACGAGGCTTAGAGAGCCGGGGATGTGTGTGTGTGGGGGGGGTGTTATCAGCGGGAGGAGAGAGATGATTTGAAAGGAAGCGAGGCCAGTTTTACACCAGTGTTTTTAATTCGGGCCGTGGATACACTTGAGCACCTCTCATTGAGAGATTAAGTGTATGAGGAGGCTATCAAGGGTTTTAAGTTAATTTCATACAGAGGCCGGGGGAACCTTTCAGGAGTTTGTGTTTTTTAATGGTGGTTAGTAGAACCACAGGCAACTTAAACACATACAAACCGTCTGCATGAGGCCACTCACACGTGACACTGTCGGGTAAAGTCTAACCTGATGTCAGTGTGTGGTCGGAGCTCGGGCAAGGTGAAATGTGCATGTGTTTGGATGAGATCAGCTGCTTATAACTTCTGACTAAAGAGGAAACTCACTGCACTACAACACATGTCTGTGTCTTGTCAGGGTTGGTGTTGTCAAGCCCAGTTTGAAGCATTGAGAAAACCTGTGTGTTTCTGTGTGTTACCTGCAGTACGTAGGAGAAACAGTCCTGATACTCTTCCCTCTTCAGTTTCCTGCCGTTAATGAAGATCTCACCCAGCAGAGTAGCTCGGTGTCCGATCCTCCCCGAGATGGCGTCTAACAACGTGGTCTTTCCTGAGCCTTTACAACACAAACACACACAAATAAGTACATATGTGTACACAGCCATTTGTTTTAGATTTTTATTCACACTGTTTGGGTTCTCTTCTATGGTTCTCTGGACACATGAGCAAACATATATCTTCTCTTGGATTCAGTGTCTAATACCTTAACAACTCTTTCATCAGAAAATGCTCTTACAATTGAACCACTGTTAATATCAAATTGATTTTTACTAATTTCATTTCTTTGTTTAAACTTTGGACTGAGCGGAGGGTGGACCTGAATTTCCCAGTATGCCCATGATCTGCCCGCTGTCTACGTGGAAGGAGACATCGTTTAGGATCTGACGAGTCCATCGCTTCCTGTAGGAAGGCAAGTCCCACCATGGACCCACACGCTCACTACAACACACACACACACACAAGGGCATGAGCAACATTTTTCACAGAACTGAATCAATCCCCACTCAAACTGATCACCATATATCTAAATATAAATATAAATCAACAGTATTAACAATCAATAATGCGTTTTATTTCATGCTACAGCCTCGAGGCAAAGAGTTGCATGTGTCCATTTATTTCCAGGAGCCATAGGAACAAACCACACAACAATGAAACTAAGCTTGACCCACGCATTCTGTGTGATTCTCTCATCTTCTTGCACTGTGTGTTTGTGCAGCAGTTACCTGACTGTGTAGGAGATGTTGCTGACGCTCAGACAGCAGGAGGGCTCCGATCGCTCCTCTCTACCGTCCTTCCACACATTCCTCTTCTCCTCCGACACAAACTGGAAGGATTCTTTAACGTTGCTCCTGTTCTCTGGTTCCTCCGCCTGCACCGAGTCAATTTTGTACATGTCTCTGGCCCGTCGGTCGCAAACAACATCCAAACGACAATTGTATATAGTCCGTCTCAGATCAGTGTTTTCATATCCACTAGTAAACAGTGTGCAAAGCTCTAAACTGGAGTTACAGTCCGAGCCTTTCTATCCCTGCCTTCATTCCCTGTACGAAGCAGAAGTGCGAGAGCCGTGGTGTCTCTGCGGTACCATAAACACACAGTGAACGTTGCGTTATCTCAGGGAACTTTGATCTGCCGTTGTATAAAGAAGAGAAAAAGCACATGCAGAGTTGACTGACTGGATGTCAGTCGCACCTCGGTCCTCAAATTGTGCACTGCGACCAGGAGAGCTACGGCTGACGGGACCGATCCGACGAGCCACTGACATGGCACGGATTCGTGACACTTTGAGCAAAAAGGCTTGTGAGCTGAGACACAAGGAGACCTTCAGCTGGACTGAAGTCAAACTACCAAACAGGGAGAAATCCCAGTGAAAGAAAGGGAGGAAAGAAAAGACCCTCAGAGGGAAAAGAGAGGGTTCTGGCAGAAGAGGAAAAAGGGTCGACGTTGACCTCTTGACCCGACAGAGACACGCAACTTGCATCATTATGGACACAGACATAGACATGGGCCTCAACCACCGAAAAGGCCCCTCACAGGTCAGTTTATTACCTGGGTTTAAACAAACATCAGGATGAAAACATGTTATTCTTTTTAATTGTCTGAAAGCTTTAAGTTCCTCTGCTAATTTTCAGATAAACCTTGGTTAAATCAAAGCTACGTGTTGTGTTGTTTCCTTCTAACCCGACCTGCCATGAAGCTTCTCTCTCTGCCTGCTGCAGAACCACTGAATTCATCAGCTGTTGATTATTATCATTATTATCGTCCTGAAACTGACTTAGATCTGTGGTTTTTTGCACTGGATAAATATGGTTTTCATAGGTTCTACTCTCCTCTTTATGTTACATCATATGACAGCTGGTAAAATATCTGGTTGAATAAATTGAAAGTCTGAAATAATCCAGTATATATAAAGTGTGTACGTCAGATTTGTGCTTATTTTGAATGAAACATTTATACTTTTATCTACTGTTCATATAAACTGGAGAGATTAAGGGATTACATTACATAATTGTGCACAAACAAGCTTTAACATGTTCACATG
Source organism: Verasper variegatus (assembly GCA_026259375.1). Classification (NCBI taxonomy): domain Eukaryota; kingdom Metazoa; phylum Chordata; class Actinopteri; order Pleuronectiformes; family Pleuronectidae; genus Verasper; species Verasper variegatus. The sequence continues at coordinate 18,005,698 of CM048050.1, forward strand.
CTCGAGCACGAGCACAGGGATCATTAAATAAATTAATCATTGTCAAATAAACTTCACTGATAAAGTTCAAATTCAAGATGGACTGATACTGCAGCACTGCAAAGGTTGATTGTTGTGCCACTTACACAAATCTGTGGTTTTCTAGTGTCTGGTTGCACAAACTCACTAAAGCACTGATACAGATACAAATCCAAATCAGTGACTGTATGAAACTCATTGAGCTGTTTTCTCCTCTTCAGCAGCATCAAGACACAGAGTTATTCTCCTCGGAGGAAGACAGCAGTCTGTACTTCACCTACAGTGGAGGGTGCAACGAGCTGGAGGTCAACGACCTGCACTGTGAGGTAACTGACGGCTCCCGGCTCTGCCCTCGTATGCAGATTCCTTTAGCTTCTAACTGTTTTAACATCTTTACATGTGCATGTCTGTGCTGCATCATGCCCACGTGTAGACTGCGTGTGCTCATTGTGTTCACAGGTGGACACTGCGGCTCAGATCCCCTGGTACGAGAGGTTGTCAGAGTTCAAGCTGCCGTGGGAGGTGAAAGGAAACAAGCAGACGGCCATCAACAAACTCAGCCTGCGAGTCCGCAGCGGTCAGATGCTGGCCATCATCGGCAGCTCAGGTGACACGCGCACAGCACAGCACAGCACAACACAACACAACACAACACAACACAACACAACACAACACAACACAACACACACAGCTTGAAAACACTGCTGTTTCTAATCAAGCCAACACATGTAATGGCCTCCTTGGATTATGTTATTGGCCAACATCCTAATGTCAGCATTATTTTTGTATCTCTGAGACCAGTGACCATGACACTAAGTTAGACGTAACTTCTTGTAACATGTCACAAGCCCAAAAGTTTGGGAACCAACTTTTTGGTTAATTGTTACCAACTTATATTATCTAATGTTATTTATAAGAAACTAGGAAACCACCAAATGCACCTAGTGGAGTAATGGAGAATGTTTCTCAATAGATACAGTAGCACACAATGTAAAATACTTGAGTAAAGTATAACCTAAATACCTAAAATAATAAATATTACTTAAAATATAGTTAAAATATTGAAAATACTCAGATAAATAACACATATGACAAAAAGAGAGAGGAGGTCTTTTATGGGCTGACGTTCACTAACTGTGAAAACAAGTGTTGTAATATTTTGACTTCCATAGTGACTCTAGTTCCGTTTGTAGTGAGAACTGTTTGAAATGAGTAACTCTCTTCTCTCAGGTTGTGGTAAAACGTCTCTGCTGGACATCATAACGTGTCGGGACGAGGGCAGCACGATAACGTCCGGCCAGATCCTGATCAACGGGAAGCCCAACACGCCGCAGCTGGTGAAGAAGAGCATCGCTCACGTCCGCCAAGACGACCGACTTCTTCCTCACCTCACCGTCCGCGAGACTCTCGCCTTCGTGGCCAAACTGAGGCTCCCCACCCACTACACACAGGCCCAGAGAGACCAGAGGGTAAAACTAAACCCAACACAGACATTATTTACAGACAGGATAAGTATGTACACAGCTTCAGGGTGAAATCAAATCTTTGTTTGGACCTGGTGTGATGTATGTATCTATTTCCTTTTCCTCACAATGATGTAAGATCAAAATCAAAGCCTGTTTCCTGTCACAGGTGGACGATGTCATCGCAGAACTGCGGCTGCGACAGTGTGCACACACGCGGGTGGGAAACGACTACGTGAGGGGTGTGTCTGGAGGAGAGAGGAGGAGAGTCAGTATAGCTGTCCAGCTTCTCTGGAACCCAGGTGAGAGAAATCTTCTATTTCTTCATTTTCAGGTTGAATCCCTCCATCTGTCTGGCTTCTCTAAGAAGTGAGACGTCTACTGGAACTGGGCCAGTAGCTCCATCACTAAAACCATCATAGTTATCAGGCAGGTCAAGGAGGAGCTGTTCACTTATTCTCAGCTCAGTTACATACATTTGTCTCTTATATAAAAGGAAATTGATGGTATCAGTTATGTTCACCGATAACAGTAGCTCATCCTCTCCCTGTGTGTGATACTTGATACTGTGATGATTGTACCTTTCCTGATTTTCAACAATCCTAGTGTAGAATAGTTTCAAATGAAACGTCTGCTGATTTCCATCACCCACTAAACTCTTTGCTCTGTATTGTACCTGCTTGGATCATTTGAATCACCACTGATCACTGAGAGTAGGGCAGGAGGGAACCTGCAGTCAGAGAGTTGAGTCATTTCATTTGCATTCCAGGTATTTTGATCCTGGACGAGCCCACGTCCGGCCTGGACAGCTTCACAGCTCACAACCTGGTGATCACCCTGTCCCGCCTGGCCCGTGGCAACCGCCTGGTCCTGCTGTCGGTCCACCAGCCTCGATCGGACATCTTCCAGCTCTTCGACCTCGTCGTCCTGCTGTCGTCGGGCTCGGCAGCTTACTGCGGCGCTGCTCGGGACATGGTGCCTTATTTCACTGCGCTGGGATACCCCTGCCCACGATACTGCAACCCCTCCGACTTCTATGGTCAGTGTGTGCGTGGAAAGCTGTCAAGATGATGTGGTGATTTTAACTTACGACTTTTTAAAGTTGTTATTACTCCCACACTCGTTTACAACTCAGAGGAAGTCGCAAAAAGCTGCTTTGTAACTCTTAAAACAAATGTGACCCAATTGTCCTCGTAAACCACGTTATTTGATCAAGTCTCATTTTGCTGTGTCCAGTGGATCTGATCAGTATCGATCGACGCAGTGCAGATCTGGAGGCTGAGTGTCTGGAGCGAGCCAGAATTCTGTCTGAGCTCTTCATGGGAAAGGTCAGAGACACACACGACCACATGTGGAAACCTGCTGGGACCAACGCAGCACCAGCACACACTGAAAGGTATTCGTGTGTGTGTGAGTGTGTGAGTGTGTGTGTCTAAGTTCTGCCTCCTTCCTCTTCTTTTTTGCTTCACTTCACATTTGCAAACAAAATATAGGACCTGAAAATGAATCAGCTTTTATTTTATTTATTGCTTCATTATTACTGTGTGTTACAGAATAAAGCTCTGGGAAATTATAATATCCTTTTCAGAGACAGAATTAAATTGAATTCAGTTCAATTCAATTGCATTTGTATACACAAATCACAACATACATTATCTCAAGGCCCTTTACATAATTAGATGGAGACTGTACATTATCTTAGAGAAACCCAGCAGCTCCTAACTCATCCATTGCTTTCTTTCCTGCGTCTCATGCAGCCCTCAGAGGGCAGAGGGAGAGGAAGTCATCACAATCTCCCAGCAAAGAAACAGACTGCCGGGCCGACTTCACCAGTTTACCATCCTCATCAGGTAACAACACACACACACACACACACACACACACACACACACACACACACACACACACACACACACACACACACACACACACACACACACACACACACACACACACACACACACACACACACACACACACACACACACACACACACAAAGATGTATTATAGAAAAAGGAGACCATTTGAAAACTGATCTCCGCTCACTCCTTCTCCCCCAGGCGTCACATGTACAACGATTTCAGGGACCTGGTCACCTTACTGGTCCACGGCTTCGAGGCCCTGCTCATGTCCCTGCTGGTCGGCTGTCTGTACTACGGGGCAGGAGGAGAGCGTCTGTCCATTCAGGACACTGTGGCCCTCCTCTACATGATTGGAGCGCTCACCCCGTTTGCTGTGGTGCTGGACGTCATAGCTAAATGTGAGTAATTAGAGCCATGAGGGAGACAGACAGTCTTTGTTTTGCCCTTTGTCAGTTTTCATCTGGGTTATTAAATAGTTATGAGGCTGTTATAAACTCACAGTTACTGGCAGATTCATCAGAAACCTCACAGATTACACTGGTGACTTGGTTTACTGGGCTGTAATGGGACTAGTGACAATATAAATTCTCCATCATCCAAGTTTACAAAGTAATTACATCCATATTAAAATCTTGACCAATTCACTGTAAATAAATCTCAGTTTTTCATGCGTCCTTCTGTGCAATAAATGACTATTTGGAGCTTATAACAGACTTTTAGGTAAAGTATTGAATGTGCAGAATGAACTGTGACCTGAGCCTCATCAGACGGATGTGATGTTGCCTGCAGGTCACACAGAGAGAGCCATGCTGTACCACGAGCTGGAGGACGGAATGTACTCAGTCACATCCTACTTCTTCGCCAAGGTAAACCACAGTGATACAACTGCTGCTCCAGTAGGGGGCAGTCTTGCTCCACACGGGAGTCACACTACAGTAATGAACATCACTGTAATATGCTACTGGGAAATATGTGTCAGTATAAAAATACACACAAACATACTTACTTCCTTACATACTTACACAATGTACCTTTACCTTAAACCTAAATGTAATTTTAACCAAATACCTGAACCGTAAAACCAAGTCTTAACCCTTAAACAGCCTTTTGAGCACGTGTCTGTCCTGTAAAGTCTAATGGTCAAACTGGTCCTGGCTCTGTTCAAAGTTTCTACCTTCCACCGTCACCAAGTGCTGCTCATGGAGACATGTTGTCCTAGAAGACAATAGAACCCTGAGCACCCAAGTCCACTGGCCAGGATCAACCCTTCTCTGTATCCCTGTCTGTCCTGTGTCTTTGAATTCAGGTCCTGGGGGAGTTACCAGAGCACTGTGTGTTCACCTTGGTCTACGGGGTTCCCATCTATTGGCTGGCGGGGCTCAACGGGGCTCCGGACCGCTTCCTGCTCAGCTTCCTGCTGGTGTGGCTGATGGTTTACTGCAGCCGAGCCATGGCTCTGTTCGTAGCCGCCTCGCTGCCCACCCTGCAGACCTCGGCCTTCATGGGCAACGCCTTGTTCACTGTCTTCTATTTGACCGGCGGGTTTGTCATCAGCATGGAGAATATGTGGCTTGGTGAGGAGACGGATTAATCGTCCTTACTTATCCTTGGGAGACTTCAGACTGCGTGAGGACAGAGAACAGCTTGAGAAAGGAGAGATGATGTTTGTACCTGTGCTTGTGTCTGACCCCTCAGTGGCGTCCTGGTTCTCTCACATCTCCTTCATGCGATGGGGTTTCGAGGGCATGCTGCAGGTGCAGTTCAGAGGGAACAAGTATCCCGTCGGCATCGGGAACATCACGTTCAACGTTGACGGAATACACGTGAGTTTAAAACACTGATGATATGGGTACAAAACAAACAGAACCCTGAGTAGTAGACAGAGTCAAGAAACACTGGTTAGAAAAGTCTTGTTTTGTTGGAATAAGTAGTTGATTCAGTAGAGAAGTATTTTGAAAAGATTTGATATTATTTATATACAGCTAAACTTAAACAGTGTGGTATTAATCACAGATATTAAAAGTAATCGAGGACGTGTATGTAAGACACAGTGTTGTACCTCAGCCAGTTCTCTACACGGACAAACCAACGCGATCATCATCATTCTGTTTGTGTTCCAGGTGGTGGAGGCCATGAACATGAACCAGTACCCTCTGTACCTGTGCTACCTGGTCCTGCTGGTCGTCTGTCTGGTCTTCATGGGCCTCTACTACGTGTCCCTGAAGTTCATCAAGCAGAAGTCCAGTCAGGACTGGTGAAGACATCTGGACGGGTTTCAGCGAGTTGACCAAACATAACCTGGAATCACACACGTCGTCAGGAGAGGGTTCGACTGTAGGAAGCGTTTTTTAAATTGCTGGTTCGACTGGTTCGACGCTGAGTTTTCTGACATTTTACTGAGAAACAGTGTTTAATTTAGAAGATAACGCTAAAATATGTCAAATGTCTTTTTAGAATTGTTTTCTTTTCACTAAAATTTCGCATTAAGAAAATGATGCACTTTGAAATAGTCGAAAAAGATAAAATATACACACTGACACCTCAGCAGAATGTAAACCGTATACATATTCGACTGATTAAAAACAACTGTCAACAAACATCAGGCGTTTACAGTTCAAACATGGGAACGATGAAGAAGCATTTGTCGCAGTACCGCTGTCTGCTGCTGGGTGGCAGCAGAGCACCACATCTCGGTGAATGATGCGAGTCGCTGCCACTTTGGCTGATTTCCATCTGCAGCTTTTGCTTGTTCCATTTTCAATCTTCTTTTTTCTACAGCTTTATCTTTTTTTTTTTTTGTATATGTAAGGTTATTAAGCTTAACAATGTCTGTGCCAGTATAGGAAGCACTGGAGAGAAGACCAGAGGAGATTTAGTAAGTCACACTTTCGAGCTTGAGCTTGTTGTGTCCTCATAGATTGAAGATTATGTAAACTGTGTTTTTTTTGCACTGGTGCAAAAGCCTGATAAATATTTCACCGACATGGTTCAAGTCCAAATTAGAAAAGTATTAAATCAAATTGCTGCACTTGTGTTTATTTTTGTCCTCCTGCACTTTGTCGTCCTTTGGCACAAATTGTTCAAACACAGTGTGTTCTCCTGTGGCTGCTGCACAACAATTCATGTTATTGGTGGCTATGATTTAAACTCATGTTCCCCGAGCGGGTTCTCCACTCGCTGGTTTTACATCAAACAGGAATAATGTGTCTGACGCTGGTGGTGGAGAGCAGAAGAGTTTCAAAGTGAGGCACAGGTTTTGTCTCCACAGTTTTAATCTGTAAAGTCATAACTAATTTACTAAATTTGCCCATTTTTTTCATCAAGATCTGTGAATCATTCTCTGGGAAAATGGTGAAAATGTCAAATCTCACAAAGTTATAGGGGGAAAGAAATTATCCTGGATCCACACTCCACACTTATCAGCACCAAAGTTTAAAGGGTTCTTTCTCGACCTATGTCCCATCCTTCCACCAGGTTTCGTGGAAAGTCATTTTTGAGCAATCCGCCTGACAAACAAACTCACAGGGACAAACGTTGTGTACAGTATTTCCCTGTAGTTGAAGTACAAAGTGCCAAAGGATGGTACTTTAAAAAGAGCACTTGTAGAGTGAATGTACTTTCCACAACTGAGCTGTGGATGGAAACCAGTCTCTAAAAGAAAGAGAAGACATTTTCTTCAACAATGGGAGATTAGATGTTTGGACCTTGATTTGAGGTTTGAGCTCTACTGACGGACATTCGAGTCATAACTGGGTTTTACGAGCTGCCCTGAATCTCACATGTAAACGCCATGAAGAGCCAGACACAGATTCTGGATTCCTAACTTCATTTATTAGCATAAATACTTCTGTACAATCTCAACATCATTATCTTCAACATCAATTTCACAGCGGACAGAGTCCAATACCCAAACGTTTTATCACATTATACTCAAAAGTTTTCAGCTCAAACAACTCATATAAAAAAAAAAGACAGAGACAAAGGAAGAAAACAGTGGGATGAGGACTGCTGCAAGAGGAGGAGAGGAAGAGGAGGGACGACTCTTCACTCGTCTGCTGCCACCTGGGCCTTGGCGGCTCTGTCCTTCAGCTGGTCTGCGTAAAACTTAAAGGACTCCTGGAAGAAGAGAAAGAAAGAAAAGAGACTTAGCGTCAAATGTCCTTCAAACAATCAGTCTAAGTGCTCACCTGGCTCATGGTGAGCCCTAAAAGAGAGAGAGAGTGTGTGTGTGTGTGTGTGTGTGTGTGTGTGTGTGTGTGTGTGTGTGTGTGTGTGTGTGTGTGTGTGTGTGTGTGTGTGTGTGTGTGTGTGTAGCAGTAAGCAGCAGCGCCCCCTGGGTCGCTCCACATAGTCTCCACCCTCCAACCAGGTTGTCTCGTTTCATCTTTAAATCCCCATTAATACACAAATAAGGGATTTGTAGCCGACTCCCCGAACACACACTTTTGCTCTCTGCCTCTGTTCCCGGCTAATTAATCTGTGTTTTGATCCAGACTAAGTGTTGTGGGGGGTGTTTTCTGGAAGGGGGAGGGGGGGACCTTCACTGCAGATTACGATATACGTTAATGCAGATAAAGATTCTGGGTTCACTGCAGCAGAGGAGGGAGCGAGAGGCTGTGAGAGAGGATCAGTTCACCAGAATTACAAAAAAACATTGTCTCCATAGATTTGGTTTTGTTTCCAGGTTTTCATGTAGAGAAAAAACTGAGTCTATCAATCTGTGCCTGTGTCGTCCCACTCACTGAACTGAACAGAGAGGTGGATACTACCCATGGTCCTCTGCTTCCTGAACCAGAAGAGCTGCTGCTGGAACAAATCCACCAGACTGTTTAGAATTCTCCATATTTTATAGGTTTCCTGTTGAATACTGGAGATAAACTCTGGTTTTTAATAACTTCTAAGTGTTTTTAACTGATCTTAGTTCAGCTTTAGTCTTGAAGTTACTGAACCAACATCTTTTACATTATATTTGCACCCAAGAGAAAAATTCTGCATCCTTATCCGACCTCTACAAAGACGGCGAGGAGGGAGAAGGAGGAGGGAGAAGGAGGAGAGGAGCGTTTCTGGCGGAGATGTGTTTGCAAAAACTTCAGAAACACCAGAACTCTTCACCTTTCCCTCTCCTTGCTCCTCTGCCTCTCCTCTGCTTATAAAACCCAGCAATCACTTAACTATCCTGACATTCAGTGAATAATGCAGCAGCTCTTCTACCTTCATCCGTCTTTCTCCTTCTATCTTTGCACCGCAGGTGAGTGAAGGGAAGGTAAGAGGGGCCTCGGTCTACACCTGCCTCCAGGGGACAGCACATCAAAGTGCTGGGGCTGAGAGGGCTCTGCGTACGTGTGTGTGTGTGTGTGTGTGTGTGTGTGTGTGTGTGTGTGTGTGTGTGTGTGTGAGTCCTCCGCCAAAAATAGAGCTACATCATCTTACAAAATGTGCAATGTGCTGAAATGCTCAAAAACACTTGGAGCCAGAAAAAGAGAGCAGTTATCGCAGTGACACCATCTCGCTTACACAATATATGTACTCTGTGACCGTGGGGCACAATTTTCTGACACACACACAAAGCAACAAACACGGGAGGGCTGGCTGCAGGCCTCGTGTGTGCCGAACTACCCTGAGCGGCCCAGCAGACTGCTCCTTCACATTACTACCACACACACACACAACACACACACACAATGGCACGTATCAGGACACCGGCTGTACGGGTGCCAGCAGTGGTTAGGAGCTGTGGACTGTGTGTGGCTGTGTTTGTACACAGATCTGTTCATAATCTGCTGTTTGTATCTGCATGGTCGGAACTGTGTGTAGACATGTGTGTGTTTGTGTGTGTGTGAGACTCACAGGGGGCTCGGTGAAGGGCACCGTCTCTCCTGCATTGCGGTAAAGAGCAGCCAGCCGTTTGAGTGACAGCTCATCTATGACCATCCCCTCCTTCTGGATCTGCTCATTCAGAGCTTTGCCCGACGCCAGGTCCTTATCCATGACTGCCAGATGAGGGGGGGGGGGGGGGGGTAGACAAAAGATTGAAAATATCAAATCTATATTTAGAATGAAGACATTTAGAAAAAATATGAGTTTGTGTAAGAAACAGAAATAAAAGAACGTAACACATTTAGTGGAAAATAAGTTGAACAAAAGCCCTTTTCCACTGAATCTGCATTTTCTCCTGGGCAACATTTGCACGTGCATCGAACTTCCGGACGTTGGGACATAAATAAACAATTAATGATTCCATAATTTTGAAAACAAAGAACCCATCAGGAGAGTAACATAACATTCACACACACTTGAAAAGCAGGCTATTACAAATAAATAAAGCTGAGGTCAGTTTCTAGATCATCTCCCTCCATGACGTGGTCGGTGAACTCGTCTAAAAACATGAAACAGTTTGAACGCGTGTGTGGTTGTTTGCATCAAAGTGGGAAGTGAGGTCACTAATGTCAAGAAAGAAAAGTTACAGAGACGAGAGAAAAGAAAGAGAAGAAAGAGAACAGAGGCGAGCGGAGCATCGCTAATTGCCTCCCCCTATGGCCGCCTTGACCGACCAGCGGGCTAATGCTAATTAAATAGTCATGTCTGCTCATCTCTGGTGTGACACGGTGCAAAAGAGGGGAGACGGGCGGCTGAGAGGGTGGGGGGTTGGGGGGGGGGACGGGTGAAGGTAACATGAAGGAGAAAAAAAACACGGTTAGAGACCGGAGTGAAAGAAACGGTGCAGAGGGCAGGAAGTGATGGAGGAGAGGGAAAGAAATGTGGGAAGACAAAACGCTGAGTGGTGGATCGTGTTGCGATTAGCACGCTAGGCTAGCCAGGCCAGCTAACTCATTAAAGGACATGTGTTCCTCTATCTCCTCAATGTCTGCACACACACACGTGCACACACACAGACCTGGTGCATTGTTAATGCATGTGCTGATGTTGACTTAGCCACAGGCCAGTGAGTCGCCCACTGCCACGAGTAGGAATTATGTAGGTGTGTGTGTGTGTGTGTGTGTGTGTGTGTGTGTGTCTCTTACAATGACATTTCATCAGGTACGGGTACAACACCTCCTTCTCTGTGAAGTCTGGGATCAGACTCATCAGAGCCTTGATCTTTCCCGCCTGTCGACACAAACATCATCACATGAGAATCTGTGTGTGTGTCTATTGAACTGAAAAACCAACAGTTAAAGTTATAGTTCTATAATTTTTTTATCAAAGTCATTTTGATTGCTTTGGTCTGCATTAGTCTCTAAATCTGAATATCTTAAATTAATCTTTTATTCATTTTTAACATCACATGTTTTCTCAATTGCCTGGAAAGCACTTTGAATTTCATTTGCATTCCCGGCCACTGGGAATCGAACCGAGGACCTAAATGCAATAGAACTATTGAATATTTTGGATTCTGAAGAGAAGAAACCTAAAGTATTCACCTGTCCAGGAAACTGAGCCTTTCGAGACACGTAGGACACCAGCATCTCCTTCTGTTCGGCCACGGCGTTGCAGCGCTACGGAGACACAAGAGGGACAAAAGAAGTCAAGGAGACTCTCCAACCTGCGTCCCGCCACAGGCACACAGCGAGGAAACACACAGCGAGGAAACACACATCCAACACACGTTCATCAAAACACCAGCACACCTTCACTCAGGTTAAAGGTTAATTACGGCTCTAATTGCTTCTTTATGGATTTAAATGTACAGCATCATTATCATCACTTAGTCTCGCTGAAAGACATCTAGTGCTCGATGGAGACACAAGGGCAGCCTCAGCCCAAGTTGCTTAATGCACAACTGAGGCCTGAGCAGCGTCGATCGTGGCTCCGGAAGACGAGAGAGGGAGGAAGAGAGGGAGGAAGAGAGGGAGGAAGTGCATCAAAAAAATAGTCCATTTTCTATTTTTAACAAGCAGGATAGTTCAACAATTGATGATAGACTTCTGACTTCAACAAATCCTCATCAGAAATGGATTTTTGTGGCAGATATGAAACAACAAATAATAAAAACGCATTTTAATGAGGCTTTCTTTGACATTTAGATTGACCTGTTCTGTGTTGGCTGCAATACTGATGAAAAAACTGATACTGTGAGCAATTTTAATTTAATTTTAATAAGACACTCTATATTGAAATATGACAAGATTTTATAAATACATTAAATCATAAAGACGACAGATTTCTTTTGCTGAACCTTTAGTCCGTGCATGACTGCTTCACCGTGAAAACATGCAAACATACATACAATACACACGTGTGTTTAAAGTGTGTGTGTGTGTACGAGCTGCATTAACACGGCTGTGCTTTGAGTGAGTGTGTGTTCTCCTGGCTGAGCAGAAATGAGATCCCATTACTAGCCAGTCGTAAACTGACGTGTTTCACTGCTGCTCCTGCTCCTACAGAATTAAAAGCGAGTGGCCTGTGAGGCTTTTAACAGGACCACGCACACACACACACACACACGCACGCAGAGCAAGTCACTAAGTGGCAGAATGGCTTTAGCACAATCAAGCAATTAACCAACACTATGCCACTTCACTCAACTTTGCTCCGCTCTCTCTCTCTCTCTCTCTCTCTCCTCTTCTTCTTCTCCCTCACTACACCGGCCACTCCCAAAGGCGACGCCACAACCAGCCAGGTCCTCTGTCTCCCCTCACACTCACTCACACACACACACACACACACACACACACACACGCCTAAAAGCTTTGGGTACCCAGGGAATGCCTTCTTCCTTTTTCAATGACCCAACTCACACATGCACGATTTGCAGTTGTAAACGAGTCTGGAAAGCGCCTGCTGCCTCGCTGCTTCCCTCCGTCACCGTTTCACTTCTTAATGACTGACTTCATCCCTCTCGTTCTCCGCCCGCTCCCCACCGACCTCACCTCCGTCTCTCCCGATAGCCTTGTCACCATTATTGTCTGCTCGCCTACTTAAAAGCTTTTCGGAGTTTGGCCTTGGCTTCACTTATGACGGGATGGAGAAGTCGGGCTGCTTCCCTCCGGTGACCCTGGAGGAGCAACTTCGAGGGGGGGGGTCGGGGACGAAGACAGGCCGTGATGAGGGACAGAAAGGAGCACGCCAGTTAAACCTGGGTCACATCAGTGGAGGCTAAACTCACCAACGTAAAAACTCTGCCGACAAAGAAAAGTAGGGAAACAGAACCGTCTTTGTCGGGAGATGGATTTTTACTTTCTTATGTCTTATAGAGAGAAGAGATGCATATCATGCAAGAATCATATTCAAGCTTTAAAAAACGATCCATAGTTTGTGTTGAAATAGTGATGAAGATGAGAGTAGTGAGTAATGTATCTGTTCATTAACATGCATGCCAGTCAGACATCCCTGTTTAAAGATTGAGAGGGATAATCACTCAAGATGTCGGGGGGAGACGAGGAGCAGACACATGTCGTGGTCTCTCCGTCTCAGTGGTTTGCATTCGTCTCTGTCACTTTCACAAATAAAATACACATCTCGTGAATTGAAATTCTAGTTACAATAAATTACACCAATATTTCTAAATAAAACTAATACATTGACTTTCCGTTGGTTGCATTTTCATTGTAGTAACGTCCTAAATTTGTTTGCATTAAAAGTTCTTTATCTGCTTGTTTATAAGGTACCTGAATTATTACATTTTTTTCTGCAGTAAAATTGCGCTTTATGAGATTTAATATCAATCTTAAATCCAGAAAACCATGAACGTAGATCAGGGTGAACTGGAAGCAGCCAGGACTGTGGGAACACAGGAGCAGAATGAGCTGAAAAACACAGATTCCAGTAGTTTGTGTTTAAATAGTGATGAAGTGCAGAAAGTGAAGGCAGTGAGTAATGTATAGAGTCTGTGTTCATTAAAGTGCTCTCCAGTCACACATGCAACTGAGTGACTGAGAGGGATAATCACTCAGCAAGCGAGCAGGAAATAATCCCTGTTAGAGAGGAGGAAGAACAGAACAGACGGAGGGTGAAGTCTTCTTCACCTCCTCCTCCTCCTCTCACCTGTCTCTCAGCCATCGAGCCTCTACAGAGTCATGTCCCCGGGCTCAATGCAGAGTCATTGAGCTGTAATGTATGAACTGTGTTAAATAAGTGAAGTAGCAGGCGGACAGTTTCAGAACGGCAGACTCAGTGGTGGTTGTGCGGGCAGGCGTTTCCTGACATGAAAAAGTGAAGCCGGATAAATAAGTCAACAATTGCGGCGTCTGGGACGTCTCTCTGTCGTCGCTGGGGTCTGACGACTGGAAGGAGGGAGGCGTGATGGACTAAATTCACCACCAGGTCCCTTGTTGGTTTCTTTTTAGTTTTTTTTTGGCAGATTTTAATTACTTTTGATATAATTATTTAAAATCCAGCCGAGTGCTAGAGACTCAAATGGAGACAAAAAAGCTCCAGATGGTTTAAAATTAATTTAAAGTGGTTGCAAAAAAATAAAAATGAATCTGTCATAGCTACATTTTTCACTATGACAATTTTTTGGCTCCAGAGGCAACGTGTGGTTCTCCTCTAAGATCCAGTTCTGTTCACAGCATCGTTATCTCCTCTCCTCTTCATACAAAGACGGAGCCGAGCGCCATGTGGATTTCTTCATTTCATGTTTAACCCGTTTAAACCCACGGCGCCAAATGAAAATCGCTTCTAAAGACTAAGTGTTTGTAAACGACCCCCTAAAATCTTCTGAAGAGCTCATTGTTACTTTCATCAATGAAACACTTTTGTAATCTGCTTCAATATCACTTCCGTCGCTTCGCTCGTCAGCCATCGTCTGAAATGCTACCTTCAATTACTTTTTTGCAGGCTATGAGTGCTAACAAACAAACAAAGTACATTTCCCATGATGCATTTGGCCTTTCCCGTGAGCTGTTCAGCGAATCACGATGTATTTCATCAGTCAGAAGTGATGATGAGCAACAAGAAAATATTTTACTGACACTCGACACTGAATTAAATCTTTGGACGATATTCAGCTGATATATATCAGTGATACATCACAACATAAATCTCCTGGGTCTCACACACACACACACACACACACACACACACACACACACACACACACACACACACACACACACACACACACACACACACACACACACACACACACACACACACACACACACACACACACACACACACACACACACACACACACACTCATACTCACAGCCAGCATGAACTTGGCTTCGTCCAGTTTGTCCATATCCAGCAGCTGGAGGAAGAGGTCTCCAGCTGGTCTGTAGCAGGCAAACTGATTGGCTAGCCGCTCCGCCATAGCACTCACTACAACACAACATGAACGCTTGGTTAACAGGGATTTTCTTTTTCTAGTGGTCTCTTATTTTGTGTGTTTTTGTGTGTGCATCTCTTACACTTGTCTATGGCTTTTTCGTTGTCCTCTTCCATGACCTTTCTGAAGACGAAGGACATCCCGGGGTTGGTGCTGTCTGGACTCGTGTAGACGGACTCAAGCAACTCAACTGCCGAGTCCACATCGTCGCTGAAGAGCATTGATTGGTGGGAGGGAAACAAATGGTCGGTTTGTAAGAGATCAAAACAACACTGAGAAACCCCAGAGAGGTCTATGGGGGGGGGCCTGATCCGATCAATTGGGAGAGGAACATATCGGTAGTTAATTATAAAAGGGAAAATTCACGTGAACTCCATCTCAAGTCCTGAACAACTCAGAAAACCGGCAGAATGTTGGTACACGAGCAGTCGAGTTGCTGACGTCATCGTATATACCTGCCACAGCTGATCATGTTTCTTACTTACGTGACACGTTCTTCCACATTCTGACTTCAAAGCACAAGAACACACTGGAGTCGGTACGACGGCTTCACCACTCGGGGGCCGGGTGAATGCAGTTACACATGAGATATGTTAAAAAATTAAAAAGGAAGATAAAAACTGCTCTCAAATGCTGTTTGTGCTCCTGCAACTTAATGTTAAGATGACATAGGTTTAATTGTTTTGTCCTGTGTAACCCCCCCTCGGAGAGCAGACCCACTCACTCTTCCACTGACTCTAACTCACACACTCGCACTGTGAAATATTTTTCTGCTGATGTTGCCACAAGCAAACAAAGCCTGCAAACCGAGGCACTACAAATCTAAAACAACTCATTCTGGCAACACAACCTCGCTACTAACACTTTACGCTCCCTGCTCCCTCCCCACCATCACCAGCCCTAATGAATATTTAACTTGCAGGGTTTGTGTGCGTCTCTGTGTACGTATATATGTGTGTGAGCGTTCAGAGGTGGGGGAACATATCTACGCTGATTGTTGCGACTGGGACCGTCTGAATAATTCAGCGGGGGGCCCCTCTAAATGTGGCGCTCCGCTTTCCGGGCCTGCCTGCCTCTCCGCCCCGGCTCTTAACCAGTCAGCTTGACTCAGATACAGTGGGGACGCACGTGTCAGAGCGGCTCAGAGCGCAGCTCTCGCAGGTCAGGGTTCAAGCTGACAGGCCCGCGCTGCGATGGCCAATCGGGCGTGAGACCGTCCTGCTATTCTTCACTTCCTGCTGTCCCTCCGAGTTGGCACGGGGAGGCTGCCGCTCGAGCAGGGGGGGACGCGCTGCTCAATGCGGCTAATGCGGAGAGTAGCGCAATGAAAGTTTGATGCACAATGTGTTTAAGGTTTTGTTCCATTGTTGACGACGGGTGATTTCATGACATTAAAAGGAATTCATGAATAATCCTATTACGCCCGTGTTTCCTATTTGTACTTGACGCCCACTCGCTGTGTGAGCTTTTACTGTAAGAGTGTGTCAACCTGGGTTCTGTCATCTCTGCTGCCGGTGCTGCATTAAACTCTTTATCTCCGTGAGCTGAACATTAATAATGACTAATAAATACTAAAGTGCTTCACTAGAAGTTTTTATACTAAAACTTCACAGAACAGTACAAATACACAGAACAGTTCACATGTCCGTCAGCAGCAGTCTTACTTCTTGATGTGTGCCAGGGCCTTGTTGCTGACAAAAACCATGCTGGACAGGTTGAGGTTTGTGCCGAGACTTTGCATCAGGGACTCCACTTCCTGGATGCCTGCCATGTCGCCACTGCCGCCCTGGGCCTGGACCAGTCTGGTGATGGCAAGCTGCGAGGGCACGTGACCCGCCTGCATCATCGACTTCAGGTTCGCAAGAGCATCTGAGGAGAAGAGCGAGAAGTGAGTCTGTGTGTATAACAATGTTTATATACTATATTCACATACAGAAACTTAAAGGCTGTATACTTTTACACTCTTATCCCCAGATCATCAGGTGTGTGTGTGTGTGTGTGTGTGTGTGTGTGTGTGTGTGTGTGTGTGTGTCTCTCTCTCTTACCACTGATCTCGCCTTTCTTGCTGTGAGTGATGATGAGCAAACTATTGGCGGTGTTACTCAGCTGGAAGCCCGGCACACGAGACACAGCACTGAGGGAGATGGAGAGCAAACATTTTCCAGGTTAATTAACTCTTCTCAACAATGTACAACTTAGTTTTTCGTGCCCAGTAAAAAAAATTGTTAATAATGTTTAAAAGGAAGGAGTGGCCAATATGATGAGGTCACTATGCATTTAATGGTGCATTTGGGTTTTGACGATGGTGTGTAAACTGTTCACACTAACTCCATCTCCCCCGGCGACCCTCAAAGGATAAATGCATCTTATGCAGTAAACCAACAACCACAATTCTTGTTTTCTATGAGGTATTATCGCATGTCATGTAATCTTGTGTCTTTTCTATGTATTTATTTATATTTTCACGTGTTTATACAAGATTACATATACACGATAGAAGATGTGATCCACCTCTGAGTGACCGGTGTAGTTTCAGAACAGTGTGGACTTTACCCAGCTATTACGGATCCATTATTTCCAACTTTAAAGCCGATACTCTTCCACTAAAAGCAAATCCGAGTTAATACCTTTGCGTCTTAATCTCAAACTTCTGTGCTCGTCCATTACGAGGCAAAGATCAGGTTTAGAGAAGCATTAGACTCCACAGAGGCCGAGTGGATAAAACACAGGAGCTGACAGGCAGAAGACAATGAGAACCCGATGTGACTGACAGCAGGTCTGAGCCTCTTACAGCGCCCGCTGCCACTCTGAAAACAATACACACATCAAACAGTTGACTGATGTCATGGTATATGATGATGGGCCTCCTTGCTGAGCTGCGTCACACGTGTGTGGTTGTATACGTGTGCGGTATTAAGTGGAAGGGTGAGGCCTGCAGGAGCTGCTCTCGCTCCTCGTCACTCCTTCCCTCGCCGCTTTCTCCTCCGCTGCGCCGTCTGCTTGTCTATTTGCTGTCGCTTTGAGCCGCCTCCTTTTCATTTCTTCGCCACTAAAACCTCAATCAAGCTCGGCTCTCGTCTTTCTCTTTTTTATTATTATTATAGCCCTGCAACCAGATTAATCCGTCCGCTCAATTGAGCATCAGGCCACGCAATCCTTATCGCCGCGACGACACCGGGCCAAGTGGCATCCGGCAGCCGCTGTGACAGGGTCACGGCAGAGATTGGAATGGTAACAGGGTCGGCGACAGATTGCCGTGGCGACTGAGTGGTGGGGGTGTGGGGTCAGAATTATTCTTATCGGGTGGGAGGAAATCTCTAGAGGCCGTCTCTCACTCACCTTTCCCCACACACACACAGTCAATGCAACTCTCTCCCGATTTCTCCTTCGAGGGGTATTGTGCTTTAGCCAAGGAATCCATCATCCACCTCTTCCTCTCTCATCATCATCACTCTCTCCCAATCCCTTAATCTCACCATAAGCACCCCCGCTGCTCAATTCTGTACAGATTACCCCAAAACAAACACGCACACACATTTAGAATTAATGCCTATAGCGTCTTCATTAACCTCGTACATGATTAAATCTAGCCCTCCTCCCCTCACACACTCCTCCGTTCCTTTTTAGCTCTTTTTATCTTCTTTCTTTCTTTCCCATTTCCAGCTCCCCCCCACCCCACTCCCCTCCGACTTTCCTCTCAGCTCATTTCACTTTTCATTTGGAGAGCAGATAAAACGAGGCTTTTATCCAGGCAGGGATGCCGTAAACCAATTCAAACAGAGACTGGAGATGGGTTATCACTCGTGCTTGTTGAAACACGGCTCTTAAAAATGGATATGATTATTTCTCATAACATAAGAGTGAATCATGTCCAGAGATGAAAACAGGGAAGAGGCTGATAGTGTAATTGATGTTTTCCAGTTTTTTACTTTCTCAGAAAAATGTGTACTTTCATGTCTCATTAATTATCGTGTCCTTATGTTGTTTTTGACTGTTTGTGTGTTTCCTCAGCAGAGAGAAGGTGATATAAATAAAAGGAACAAAGGGAGATAAAAAGAAAAAGGAGGAGATTACCTAAAAAGACAAAGCGATCAGAACAGATCAGCAGTGGACTTAAGCCACATCTCTAATACCTCTGTCTGTCCATCCATTTGTCTCCAGGCTCAAGTCCTGATATGGCCCCGTAACACAATACATGATACATTACTAATTGGAAGAAGATTGATGTTTTTGAGCAAAGTCACCCTCTTCCCAGAAATCCAAAATTAATCAGTACATCTAAGCATGCACGTGTGTGTGTGTGTGTGTGTGTGTGTGTGTGTGTGTGTGTTGTGGGGCTTAGTAAGAACCACTGTTCATATCCAGCAGGGCTGAGTGTGTTAGCACACAATCAGTTTATAATCCTCATGTCTAGTGAGGAGACATCATTTTTTTTAGCCTGAGGTGACCTGGTGCCGCAGAGCGAGGGGACCGGGGGGGAAGCAGCAGAGCATTAACCACGCTACAGGTTGAATTTGTGTCTGAAGAGCATTTCACAATCTGCTCTAATTTTCACAATTCAGATTTGTGATGATCTGAACGAGTTAAAGACACTAAAGAGAGATGGGTTTCTTACAAATTAGATTGAGTGTAACCTCAATAATAAACAGGTGATGAGGAGTTCTCAACCCTGTTCAGAGCTGTTCACCTGTGTATTCAAAGTTCGGTGAAGCTCGACTCAGTACGCACAAATTCTATTTTGCTAAGTTATAGGAAACATGTCCTATGTTGTTTAAAAATAAGATGTTATGGCACATACATGTCCTTGACCACCATGGCATCATCAAAGGCCCCGTCAGCCAACAGCGCACGGATCAGGTGGTCGTAAAGGGGGGGGGTTAATGTCAAACCCTGCTTATCGTCTTTCTTCAGCATCCCGTAGGCCTCTGGAGGAAGAGAGAAGAGGAGAAAAGGATGAAGAAAAGCAGAATATGAAATAATGTTCTTATTATTGGATGAATAGAGTGACCTGCTTTTATTTAAACATCTACGGTGATATCCTACATTTAACTTCGATACAATTTCGATGAAATGTTGTTCTGAATCATTTCAGTCGAGAGCTGCAAGAGTTGAGTGTTGAACACTCAACTCTTGCAGCATTTAAAGCGTCAACTTTCTTCGACTGAGTTTCTCGTAAGAGGGACAAAAAGCATCTGAAAGCCCGGACCCACAATTTACTCCCTCCGAGTTTTAGTGTCCGACAGTTTTTGAAACTTCCCAAAAATCAACAATCCAACAAAAGTTGAGTAGAGGTCAGAGGGTTTGCAAACCAAACAAGTGAAATCCTGTAGAACCCCGCCAGGTTTTTTTTCTTAAATAATTTCAATCACTAACAGTATATCGGTTCTGCAGGAATAATTCTGATCCCTAATTATCTAATATTGCTTATTGCAGATTCTAATGTAATGTACACGTTTTAAAGCAGCTTGTGATGCGTTTAAATCAGCTCCATGTCGTGTGGGACATTGACACCGAGGCCTCCCGCTGCTTACCTTTGGCTTTGCCCTTCTTGCAGAGGGCCAACAGACGGGTCTGGTAGTCAGGGCCACTTTCGGCCTGCTGTGTCGCAGCTCGTTCGTACCAGGTCTGCAAATGACACAGACAGAGGAGACAGTGATAAAACACTGTGCGATGGTTCAGTCAAAACACAGCTACATCTTGCATTCAAGCCTGTGTACATGTTCCACTGTGCAACGAGCTGGTGTGTGCGTGTGTGTGACAGTGCAATAATGCTGGGCAGGCAGGGCAGTGTCCCCCAATGCTCGGTCACCCGTGTACCGATGAGTGGAGGGGGGTTAAGCTGTATCGGCTGGGGGCAAATTAGGTCTGGCACCCCAGGGGCAAAAGGAAAGTGTATGTGTGTTAAGAGAGTATGTGTGTCAGAGCGGGGGTGTCAACTCAAGAGCCCCTGGGGGTCGCAAAGTTCATCGCTCCAGGCAACAGCAATCGCTTCCTGTCTCATCACGCTTCGGGCCATTGCAGCACACTCGCGTGCACAAACGAAAACGGAGGAAACATGTAAAGAGGAGGAATCGAGCAACAGAACAAAGAAAGAGATTGTTGCAACAGCTTTATTTTATTCATAATTCAAAATATTCAGATTCTCTCCACCTGACGTCAACCACAACTCACACGCACACACTGTGTGTAACTAAGCATCCAGCGGCAGCCATATGGTGGCATTTAGCTGCTGGTTAAATTAGTGTGGCATTACAGATTTACAGACAGATCAGGCTGTAATTCCTTTCACCAGGCAGCCGCTCTGATTGACCACACTTCAGATCAGAGCTCCAATCCTGTTTCCTCTGAATGTAATGAACAGAGGCTTAAAGTGGAGCAGGATGGTGGGGGGGGTTAGTTCCTGTGATCAACGGTTGGGGGTCAATTTGAGGTAAATTTGGGGATTTAATGAATGATTCTATCAAAATGAGTTTTTGGAGAATGAGCTGTTCTATCCGTTTTACTTATTTATCAAGAACACCTCGGATATCAACGTGGAGAACGGAGAAGGAAAACAAATTGTGCGAAATGATAATCACACCTTCCCAGAGATCAATTATGAGATCTAGTAAATACTTTTTGTGCAATGATATAAAATAAAATAGATTATCAAAACTAAGTCTAATTATGTGTTCATCAACTAATCATTTGAGGCTTTAATCAATGGCAGCACCTCTCTGATTTATTCAAGATCTAACGACATAAATGTATTCACAGGCTCCACTGTAATGTGTGTTTAACCATCAGTGCCGTATGGCTGCGTGTTATCTTTGACCTCAGGCACTTTCAGAGGCCTCCAGAGCTCTTGGGGAATCTCCTGGCCTTTGCTTTCAGTCACCTCCTGGCAATTATTCTTCTGAATAACACATCTGTCAAATGAGCGTCAGTGTGATGTACATATTATAAAGCTGGGGTTTTACCTCGGGCATCTCAAAGGGCACCTCCTGGCCATTAGTCTTCAGGATGTCAGCTAGCAGGCGCAGCGTCCTCTCCCGGGGAATGATGTTTTCCTCCTGCATTTTCGTCCACACGGCCTCGGCCTTCTCCCAGTTGTTCGTCTCCTCTGAAAACGACAGGAAACAGAGCAGTGAAAGTGAGAAAAGGTGATTTAATTTCTAATGAAACTCAGTTGTATAGTCGGCGGTGGTCGTAGCTCA
Organism: Verasper variegatus; assembly: GCA_026259375.1. Taxonomy (NCBI): domain Eukaryota; kingdom Metazoa; phylum Chordata; class Actinopteri; order Pleuronectiformes; family Pleuronectidae; genus Verasper; species Verasper variegatus. The sequence continues at coordinate 18,027,510 of CM048050.1, forward strand.
AAACTGCACCAGTCGTTCCTGACAAAGTGCTGCATGTTGAGGAAGGTCAATGGAAGCAGTAATCTGATCATCTGACTGACCCTCGACTATGCTGTTATTTAGGATACGAACCAGCTAGCGGCGTGTGTGTGTGTGTGTGTGTGTGTGTGTGTGTGTGTGTGTGTGTGTGAGAGAAGGAAAGTGGAGGTAATGGGCTGACAATCAGCTTCAACACTCCAATCACTATTGTTATCTGTTCTGCTCTCCACTGCAGTAATCACACCACGTCTTCTGCACAAACGCACAAAACCTTGTATCTTAGTGAGGACACTCATGGGCATAATGCATTCACTCGCCTCTTACCATAACCTTAACCATCACAACTAAAGGCCTGACCCTAAACCTTACCCTAATTCTAACCATTACCCTAAGAGCACAAACAGTCCATCGAAAGTAAATCAGAAACACACACAGACCCACTCAGCGTGGACGGGGAGATCATGACAGCACAGGGAGGACAAACACATCCACACACAAAGATAAGACAGAAACTTACTACAGAGGCGGAGGACGTAGTGGTACATCTCGTCTCTGTCGCACTCAAACAGCTTGGAGGTCATGTCTACCATCTGCTCCAAGCTCTCCAGCTACACACACAAACACAGCAATATGTATTAAACTTGGAATTCATGTACTTTCACTCTTCTTTTCATCTGCTTCATTGTGGCCTTGATTATTTCAGTCTGGTATTTGTGTGTGTGTGTGTGTGTGTGTGTGTGTGTGTGTGTGTTTTACCTGGTTGACAAAAATGCATTTCTCTGCATACCACTGCAGACGTCCAGGCATTGCCCTCAGACCAGGAGTCTACAACCATTTAAACAGATCAGGTTATTAAATATTAATGAAACTCTATAACGAGACCCAGCACAACATGAAAACTAGGTTGAATACACACATCAAAAAAAAAGAAGGATCTATAATGTAAATGCCTATTGATCCACACGACCCCGTGCAGCCTAAACAGCATTTTAAATATTGCTGTTACTTGACGTGCACCAATTACAGCCCCAGATCAATACAAATGCAGATTCCACCGGTTTAAACAGCAAAGTAATGGGTCAGCAGAATTGCAGTTTTATGTCAGTGCAGTGGTTTGATATGAACCTCACACTGATGCACAGTCAGATTATATTTAAGCCTCCTGTGAATTTGATTGGTCTTATATATACACACATATAAATATACACAACACAGATAACACAACTGACAAAAGAGCTTTCTTCAACAATACAAAATGGATGAAATCATTATTTTGGAAGCTAGAATCAACATCTATAGACAAATCCTTTCATCAGCCGTAATACACAGGACTAAGTTTCACCAAATCGATTCTGCGTGGACACAACATTAGAAGTTATGATCCATCATGAAAAACCAGAGAAAGGAAAAATGTGAAATATAATGGGACTGCATTTCCGGAAATCTCTTGTAAATAAAGACTTGAGAGGGAAAAGGTTAAAGTTTCAAAACAGAACAATAACACTTTAGGATTAAAATGCACTGACAGAAAAAGCTGTAAATCGTCTTCCATTTTTTTTTGGGGGGGGGGTCTGTCGTTCTTTCAGGGTACCAATGATACGCAGATAAACCGAGTGTCTGAGCTGTCGAAATAAGGGCTGACATAGATTGATCTGCAGGCTCACGTAGCCGAGATTTACCCTGATATGTGGAGTGACGATGATTATTATCATGGAATAACCATGATCAGGATTTCATCTGTGCCTTGGGGCTTTGAGACAATCTGAATAAGACTAAGACTGAGAAATCCCCCCCCCCCCCCCCCGGTAATCTGGGAGAGGAGGGGAACAAAAAAAAAAAAGAGAGAGAGAGAGAGAGAGACACACAAAATGATCTGGAAGTTAATCTGAATGAGGATCAACGGCGCTCAATTCCCGCTGGCCTCTTTGATGGGAGCCCATCATACCGTGAGAGGGGGGGGGGGCATCAAGAAACGATGGGCTTCATCCCTTTCCGCTGCCCATCCCCTCACGACTGTCATCCTCTTCCTCTCTCAATCCCCACTTCTCTCAATCCCTGCCTCCTCCTCCTCCAAATCTCCCCTGCTCCCGCTCTGTCTTTTCCCCTGCCTCTCCATCCGGCCCCGGCGAAGGCATTATGTTCTTACCCAACCAGCCAAAGGGACAAATTAAAATGTGTTGCACTCACTCTCTCTCAGTCTGTCTAATCTTCTTAGAGACTAAGGCCCAGTGCAAGTGCTCCATCTTTTTTGCCTCCGAGCCCTTTCACTTGGTAAAGTCTTGCGGGCACAAAGCAGCCTTCGCACATCTACTCGCGAACATATGAATGTGTTAAGGATTTTGAATCCGTCAGGACAAATCTGCCTAATCTGGGCTGAAAACAATCCTCAGAACAAAAGGAAGGCACATCATTTACATGACGTGGATTAAACGAATACAAAGAACAAACAGGCAAAAGACGTTCTTACTTTCAGAAAGAGATGACAGAAAATGTCAACCGGGTCAGATTATCAGGGCAATCACGCGACACACACACAAAAAAAGTGTATTTCAATATTAACTTTACCTCTTTTAAACACTTATATGACCTTTGAATGTTAAAACTTTACAGGTACATGTACACAAAAATAAAACTGATAGAGGCGACCTTGTCTCACCTCCACTTAACAAACCCCTCTCCATCTCAATTCCTAATGTTCTAATTCTACTAATCACCTGGCCCCACACACACACACACACACACACACACACACACACACACACACACACACACACACACACACACACACACACACACACACACACACACACACACACACACACACACACACACACACACACACACACACACACACCTCTCCCTGACACAAAAACACATAATGGCTCACCACTCTTTAGCAATACTACCTAACCTTGACCATCACACACACGCAGCACAATAATAGGCCTGACCACCTGACAATCCTCTACCTAACCACGACCATTTAGCACAAAATTGGCCACCTTTCTCTATCATTACATTTAATTAGCTGTGATTAATCAGCTGCCAATTATACCAAACACAGCCTAAAGAGAGACACCACTCTGGACAGGCCACTTGACGCTCTCTCACAGGGGGGAACGAAGCGTTTGTGTGTATGAGCGAGTGTGTTTGCATATCCGAGTGATAGATATGATTCTATTGTAGTTATATCACCTGAGCCAATGTGTATCCGTCGTCACGCAAGTGTAACAAGAGACAGTTAACTTTCTTAAGTGGGCATCCAACAGTTGCTTTTTCCTGTTTCAACTTGCAAAAGAGTTACTTGTCTTTCTGGGTTCAAGGCTACAATTTAAGAAATGTTCTTATTTTCTGTTATTGAGGAAAACCCCATTTACCATTAATCATCTTAACTTCCTAAATTTCCCTCAGGATCAATAAAGTATCTATCTATCCAATTGTGGCGGCTCGCCACATATTGTAATCTGTCCCACAGTTTCAAACTGAGCCATATATAAGGAAACTGCAGAGAAACATCCTGGATCTGCTCATTTATTTGGAACAAAATTAACTGGGTTCTTTCCTGACACAGGCAATAATTCCCGTCCATACTAACACACCTGAAGACGCATATCATGTGACCATTCACATACATGTGGGTGCTGGTGGACATTTAAAGATCTGTGTCCAAGTCAAACCCGGAGTTGAGCTTTTTGCACTTTCACGTACATCTTCCATTGACACCACGTCAACATGTACATTAGTTGTCCATTTACGAGGAATCACCAATCTCACACAGCACTAGCATGTAGCTGATTCTTTGTCATAAGTAGGATAACAGCTGTACAATCCAACAGCAGCAGAATGAGAGTCACAATAACAACATGTCAGGAATATTTAAGAGGGTTGGAAAATCCTCAAGTGGGAACAAATCCCTCTTTTAATGCCCAACGGGACAAGAGAGAGAGTGAAGGTTTTTTTTCTTCTTCCGTTTTGTTCTCATCCTGATCAGAAAACATAACGGCCTTGTTTCCCTTCCTCTGATGTCAGGCTCATCCCTCTATTCATTTAATCGTCAATCTCTCTCTGTCCTGCTACCCAGTCCCCGACCGCCTATCCGTTTGATCCACGTGAAAATCGCTTCTTATCTGCCTGCTTTGCCTCCTCTATTTTTCCTCACACTAAGCTACAGGGTTTTATAGCAGGACTTAAGATGACAAATATATAAATATTCATAAAATATCCAGGTCAGATGAGCTCCGATGACAAAAAGGACCGCACGGCCTCTGTGGCTCGGGACAGTCGGGCAGATGTCATCCGGATTTTTATTGAAGTCGTTTTCATCAGGTGGCTCATCTAAGAGTGAGGGTGTGATTTTATATTGAGAGTAGACGCAGTTAAACAATAACATGTGTCAAATAAAGAGACGAGAGCCATTTACTTTAGCTGTTTCACAGTAAGTGAAGTGTAGCAACTGGCAGAAAACAAGAAAGCTCCTATGGGTCATGCAGTTCTAACCAAGGGCCCAGAAAAAAGGTAAGTCTCCTCCTATTATTATCATCTAAACATATTTTCATGTTTTAAACAATATCAAATAAATATGGGTTAATATTGGAAACATCAGTAGCGAGATTTGATTTCTAGAGTGATCTGTTGAAACTGATCAAATAAAATCAGACACATGGGTTAATAAAAGAGCTCCTTCATTTAATTGATGCGTTTTAAAATCAGTATTGTGTGTGTGTGTGTGGATGTTTACCTCAATGATCTTACGAGCCTCCCGGAACCGGCCCGTCTGCAGGAAGGCAAAGAACAGATCGTACAGCATATTCATCTCCCCTCGCTCCTGACTCACAAAGTCCATGGCTGAGGAGAAAGACGGGCGGAGACAGAGAGGTCGTGAATGAAAATAACTGCAAGGTGAACAAACACACCACACACTTCATCCTTCCTTCTGATTCCCTTATTTGGCACAATGTCCCAAGCACAGGGAAGCCGTATCATGTCAAACACACGCACGCAAATCCCAAATGAAAGTCTAAGCTCCACTGGTGAACTTGCTAAACTGCTGTGCTCAGCATTTAGAATTATCTCTATGCAGCAGCTTCAGGACAGGTACACACACACACACACACACACACACACACACACACACACACACACACACACACACACACACACACACACACACACACACACACACACACACACACACACACACACACACACACACACACACACACACACACACACTTTCAGTTGGAAGTGGTGAGTAGACCAGGACAACAGAAAGTCAACAGCAAGAAAAGTGAGATGACATTTGTGTTTGTGGGTCAAGATCTAACAGACGAGTTTGCAGACTAAATTTAGATTTATTACTTTTCGTGCACGTCCTAGTTTGACGCCTTGGTCGAAGAATGAGTCACATCAGCTCATTAACACACCGCCGATTAATATTTTTTACCTCTTTCTCATGTTCCAGGTTTTAAGTGTGTTTGGTGGCCTTTTTCAAAATTGTTCACTGGTTTCTGCTGTTGCCAAAAAAAGAACCTCACAAAAACCCTACATTTTATTTTTTGTTGATGCTTGAACTCAAATCAAGGTCGAACGCATGAGTCGAGAGCTTTTGGCGAGCCGCCTCGTGCTTTTAGTGTTTCAGACCACTGAAGGTCAGTCTGTTGGAAGGCTGCAGGTTTTTATGCTTTTAATTCGGATGGCGTGTTTCCAGGTGAGTTTTCATACTATCCGAGCACTGCAAACAGCATGGGGTCCACAGGAGAGAGCCGAGGTGTTAGCAGGCTGCAGAGCTCAACGTGTTGAATGCTGTCAGATGGAGCGTGACTTAAGGTTTGTGTTGTAAGTCCTCCCGTCTGTACATGAGGGAGTGGGAGACGGAGTTATTTGAGTCAACATTCAGTCCTTTGTTTTGAAGGTGCAGCGACTGACTCGGTGGGTCTGTCACCTCTTGTTGGGCGGGGGTGGGATGGGGGAGTAGGTGGAGAGGCGCTCCACTTTACCGTTGGAACTTTAAACACACTCGAGAGCCACTTGCCCCAGTGGCACTCTGAACTTGAACTTTTCACCTCGCCGCTGTCGACACACGGGGAGACTGTTCAAAGCGTGATCCGCTGACGTGCTTCACCGCGACCCTGGTCTGAACCTCCCTCACTCTCTGGTCCTCTTATATTCTTAGGATTGTTACGCACACACATAAATGAATATTAAAAAGTTAACGCCAATCACGAGACACAGAAAATGAGGCTGTTTGGACACTAAGGATGTCTGAGGTGAGATGGGGCAGCCTAAGTGGTGCGTACCACGAACCACAACATCCTCAGTTCAAATGCAGCAAGGGGTCGTTAACATTCTCCTATAATTTTTTGTCTTCTCTCCATTGTGAACTTTCTAATAAAAAGCATTTGATGCCTCCAAAATACTTAATTCGATAAAGAGATCTGGGTGAAGTGGGGATCCAGGAGGAGCTTTGTTTATTTATTTTGGAAAATGCTGTGAATGAAACCAACTGATGGATGAAGAGCATTCCTTTCATTATCTGTTAATACGAATATTTTAACGACAATACGGAGTTCAGTGCATGTCTGAAAGCAGCTCTGACTTAAATCTGAGAATATCTGGAAAAATCTTAACGCTTGCAGGGCTGGAATCGGCGAATGCTCGGCTTGCTTAGAACACAAGGGAAGTTAATGATCACTGAACTGATGAAACAGAAAAACGTGTATGACAACATGTGCAGCCTTGTGTAGACAAATGTGCCACCTTTCTGCAGCAGCTCGGTGTCTCCTGTCTCCACCAGAGCAACGAGGATGTCGTGAATGCGAGGAAGCTGATTGTAGCTCTTGTGAAACTCCACCGCTGCCTCCAGAGCTCCGGACAGGTCCTTACTGCACACGCACACGCACACACACACACACACACACACACACACACACACACACAACAAAGAGAGGGAGAACGGAGAGCGAGTTAGATGTCAGGTCTGTGCAATCAGTCATGTACGGGATTGTGTCAGGAGAGAATAGCGAGTGTATCATGGGTGTTAACCTTGTGACCTCCTATTCAAGGACTACGACCCACCGCAACAATAAAGGCCTTTGAATTCATGACAGCTCAACTGTGGGTGATGAGGCCTTTTGGCCCCAATACATCATTCTCACACAATCAAGCGCACCTGTCTGTGAGGGGCTAATGTCTCTCTGGACAGGCTTTTAGAGAGGAAGACATGCAACCGATAAAAGGACTCGACTGATCTTTACCCTCAGCTCTCCTCGCGTCTCCCAACTTCTCTGCTGCTCTTTCTCCTCTTTTGTCCTCTCCGACACCCTTTAACCCTAATTTCCTCTTCTTCTCATTTCCCTGTTCTTCCTGATCTCCTCCTTCCTTCCTTTCTTCCTTCTCGCCCCTACATCTTGCTTTTTGATTCCATGCTGTCAGCTTCCACTCCCCTCCGACGACCTTGCCCCCCAGCTGAGCAATTTAGCAGAAATATGGCAACAACATTAGGACCCCCCTACCACCACCAGCTCGTCTCATGTCATGCTTCTCTTGCTTAGTCTACCCCCCCCAATCCGTACACAGTCCATCCCTCGCGGGCGGATGAACAAACAAAACAGCGCGTGGTGAGAGGATGAGTGCACCTGATGGAGTGATAACGAGAGAAGTGGAGAAACGGAGATGGGGGAAAGAAGCAAAAGAACATGAAGCTGCAAGAAGGGGGAGGAAGACAGACCACTTCAATCCCCTCTATTGTGACAGCGCTGCCATCAATCTGTTGATTGGGTAATTACCATGTCAATCACGCAGAGGTCAAAGCAGATAGGGCACCCGTGGGGGAGGAAGGGGGCAGAGTAAGTGAGCCAGAAAAAGACAGAGAGACAGAGCGTGATAGGGACAGTGAGTGAGCGAACACGTGTAATTTCTCAAGTGTTTTCTCCTCTAATCAATTAGATGAGCTGATCAGAGAAATATGCCCCAAAAAAGGACAACTTACCACCAGACAAAAAAATAAAGGAAATGTAGTGACCTTGAGTTTGGCAGAAGCAGGAGAGAGAGAGCGCGATGGAGGGATGACGGATGGAGTGATTAGGGTTGGAAGGTAAAGAGGTCCGCTAATTGAAATGAAGAGGGACAACATTATTCAGCAGCGCCAGTCAAGAGGCTGTTCAACTGCACAACAGTCGGATTGAGCGACTCAGAGGAGCGACAGAGAGAAAGAGAGAGAGTGCAGAGACAGAGGAGGCGGCACGGCGGGATGCAATTTACTACAAAAATGAGACAAACGCTATTTTTAATTAAATTAATGTGACTCATATAGTGTGTTGCTGTGTAGTAAACAAAGAGTTTTACACAAGAGACGTTCCTTCTCATTGTAGCCAAGTCATGGATGGATGGATGTTTCAAAACTCCTCCTCCACATTCATTCCTCCATCAAGCTCTTCCACACCTACTTATAATCCCTCCTTCCTGATGAGACATCTTACAAAAACACCCCATCACTCTTGGCAAAAAAAAAAAAAAAGGGCCTGGCATTGCAATTACACCCCCACCCTCCCTCCCTCCCTCCGCCCGCCGATCCACCCCAAAAAAAGAGCTAAGGATGTCGAAAGATGGATAATTTCCCCTAGGTACAATTTAACTGTCACTTTGCGTTGCCATTTACTGTGGCGCGGAGCCCTGTTAATGTCCCCAACTTTGCATGTCAGCCACTTTCCAGCCAATTAATCCCTGAAAAAATAACAAGCGCTTTGCTGGGTGGAAACCTGAAGGATTAGACAAGGAAGCTCATTTTGGCTCATCCCACTCCCCCCCCCCCCCCACCCCAAACCCCCACACTCTTTCTCCCTCTCCGTCCCCTTCTTTTGTTCGGAGGAGATCGGCAGGTCTGTTATCAAGCCACTGTCCTCGAGCTGGGGGGGGAGGACGAGGTGTGTCTGTGTGTCTCAAAACGCAAATGAGAGCGTGATCATGACACCACGAGCCCACTGTTACATGTGCTGAAGAATGGTTCTAGTGTTCACATCAACACCCACACAGTCGTACCTACTCCGTCATTAGATTTGCCACTCAGGGCCATTCGAAGAGGCTGACAACACATTATTCGACACAATTGACGTATTGTTATGTCGAGGCTGAAAATATCAGTTGCCCTCAGTAGTTGCAACCGCTGAAAATATAAATTTATATCCGCTATCGTTCGCACGGACCACTATGTCCACGTGCAGCCCAGAATCTATGACAACGCTCACTGTACGCGTAGACATGCTCCAGGTACGATACTGGAATGCAACGCGGGATCAGGTACGCACGCAAATCCTGATTTTAGGGACGCGAAAAGTATAGTCAACCCTTTAGCCTTCATTAGGAATGGTGTTTCTGAGTTAACCTGAGTCACCCCCTCGTCAGGGAAGAAGTGAAATATCCATTCTAAATCCTTTGTGTTTCTGCAAAATCTTTGATAGTAAACAGTCCTTGTTAATATTCCAGATACTGATTAGTATTCAGTATAGATTTTAGATAACAAGTTGACTAACAGAATAACAGAAAACCAGTATTTCTCCTCTGAGCTCTCATCTCTCTCCTCCTCCTCCTCCTCTTCCATCGACACTGTCTTATCATACATGTCCTGCCAGTTCTTCATTTAGCTGGACTCATTAGCATTTTCCGACGCTAATCACCTCCATAAGGATGTGGCAATCTCAGCTAGCTAACGCAGTAGCCATTCAGCACGTACAATACTGAGCGGACGGGCGTGAAGGCTAACGGGGCGGTGCATATGATGGGCTGTCAGGGGCTAATCTGCCAGAGAAGTGTTCATTAAGTCATTAGCGCTGACGCAGTGATGAGACGGGTGCAGGCGGGGATGATGCCTGCTTTGTCCTCTTTTATCATCACGTCCCCTTCTGTCCCTCCTCCCAACTGTCTGTCTGACTGCTGACTGAATGAAAAAGTGGAGACGAACGGATAAAGTTCAAAGAAAAAGAAATGAGGGAGAGAGGAGATAGATTCGACTGGAGTTCAAAGGTCAAGTGCTGTGGTATTTAAACCTGCTCAGAGCTGAACCACTGTTACAGTTTAAATCTGGTTTATATTCTTTTGTGCATTTTCGCCACAGTCAATAATACAATTATTATTTAACACAAAGCCTTTCAGGTTCCAGGAATCTCTATCAGTGTAAATCTGGCTCACATATCTCAAGAACCACTCATCTTATCAGCCTCACACTTGGCAGGTGTATTGTTAAGGGCACAAGGAAGTGTAGTCTTGGATGTGGTGCGATTTGGACAAATGGTACATTCGATATTCTTAAACTTTGTTGATCAAATCATCGGTGCTTTCACGAAAACAGCTGATTCTCCAGTTCCCGATTCTGTGTACAGAGTCGAGCTTCAATGAACTTTGGTCGAACAGCTCTTTGTGCAGCAGCAGTGATGCAGCTTCAGGGTTCTGTGGAGTGAGGCCTGCAGCTCAATTATTGTATTTTTACAGTTTCAAAAAGAAAGCTGCCCCCAGCGTCGCCACGGGACAAGTTAACAGCCCATTCCAAGCAGACAAAATTAGAAGAACTTCAAGAAACAAATCGATCGTATGATCAAGGTGAACACTATCAAAATAACTGCAGCTACATACGAGTATAATCAGCCAGGTAAAAACACAGTTGCACCAATTACACAAGACAGATTGTGATATAATTCTAGCTTGTTTACTTGTGTACATTAGTATGTGTTCATCATTTTAAGGAAGTGAAACTGGCACTTGATTTGTGAGCAGGGCTGCGGTACGCTGATGTGTGCGTTTCGCCTGCTGTTGATGACCCAGAAGTAAATTAGCCTGCTAATCTCACCGAGGCAGTGATTAACGAGTGAACCTGGAAACTCTGTTTGTGCCAGAGTGCAGACTTACAGCAAAACAAAAAGCGGCGGGGGAGCACCAGTGAGTGTGAGCATCTGAGCTTGTGTGTGTGTTTGCACAGGCTTCATTTGTAGAGGTCTACCTCTGCAGCAGCATGTACACTACAGTTACGCAGTGTGTATGAAAGCATGTGCAGGGCGTGTGTGTGTGTGTGGTGCCGGGCCCCAAACGGCGCACTGCGTCTCTGTGTTAAATCCAGCAATTAGTGCTCTGTACATAATTAACATGCTAATGAGTTGATCTACTTAAAAGCTGCTCTGACAAATAAAACACAGCAACAGTAAACACACACACAGAATAGATTTGTGGGGTTGGGTAATACTTGTGATCCCAAAGTCAGTGTTTTGTAAAACATTTGCATTATGGGAGGAAGCATTGATGGCCATCTCACACACACACACACACACACACACACACACACACACACACACACACACACACACACACACACACACACACACACACACACACACACACACACACACACACACACACACACCTTGGAATATAGCAGTGGGTGTTTCAGGAGATCAAGGGTGGGGGCTCATGGGAGAGGGTGCAGCTGGTGAATCTTCAAACAAAAACAATTCTAAAACTGGCTCAAGCAATGCACACTCGCATAATATCACACACACACAAACAACCAATCTTACACACAAACACACACATAAATGAACAATTTCCACATCCTCTCTCTGTCTGAATCGCTGACCCAGAATGTAACCTCAGCTATGATCACAGGGAGGGATGAGTGACTCATTGCGATACACAGACATACACACACCTGGCAACCGGGGGTTGGCAGATGAAGACGAAAATATGACAACAAAAGTGAGCTTGTTCTCTGGTTAGTGGAGAACTTCAGATGGTAACATATACAGTGAGGGAATAACAAATAAAAAAAATATCATAACACATTGAATCTGTGAGTATATGATTGTAGAAATCAGTGCATGTGTGATTTTAGTACCTCTCCAGATAGGCAGAAATCAGGGGTGAACAGAGATTGGCGGTGGGCTTGGCCAGACCGAGGGCGAAGATGGTGTCCTGCAGCCGTCGGATGGGGACGGGACCTTTGGCCACTAAGCTGTTTAACATGTAGAAGAGCATGGTGACGTTGTCGTCGTTTATCGCCACATCCTTCTCCTTCATCTCCTTCAGGATGTCCACCGCCTCTGACAGAGCGAAAGAGAAATACAGAAGAGACAGACATCGTCATGTCACGACATGTTTACATCAGAAACACTTCTTCCTACAGCTCTTCAACATGCCTGATGCTTTGGTAAGACCACGTTCAAATCAAAAACAAACACAAGGGATGGTGAGAGGGATTCAGAGGGATTCAGAGGTAGAGACAAAAGAATAAATGAAAAGATGGAAAGAGAAGGAGAAAGAGAGATGATGCAGAGAGAAAGTGAGAGGTGGGCAGAGCGTAGCTGGGAGAAGAGTAGGGTGTGTGAATATGATAAAAAGCCCCTTTAGCTAATTCCATGTGGGGAAAACAAACCCATATTAAAACAGCATTTTGCTCCCAGCGGGGATGCAATTCCAAACCCGTATAATGCCAACTCTGCGCTAATTGCTACTTGCGGTTTTCTAAACGAGACTACAATTACCAGACCCCTACAATGGAGGCCGGCTTTTTGCCGTGGCCATGTGGAAAGCACTTGGGGGGCTAAATTATAGGTATGTGGCAACAGAGGTCCCGCAGTAGCCCCGGTGAGACCCCGGTAAGCAGGCTGAGGGGTGGATCAGTTTGGTCAAGTCCAGCCAGTAATGGAGGGCTTTTTACTGGGCCACGCGCCCATCTGGCCAACACCAGGGGCTAAATGGTGAAAAGGGAGTGTATGAGTGCGTGTGTGTGTCAGTGTATGTACGCGTGTGTGTAATCGTAAGCTAATTAAGATGCGTTTACTGTCTATTTAGACAGCTCCTAATGGCCTGACAGCGATACAGCCGCTCTCCACCACAGATACTAATCTATACAGCATGACCGAGAGGGAAGGTGGAGATGGAGAGATGCAGAGAAACTGAATATATTTGAATAATGTGTATGAAGTCATTTCGCCAACTGCAGCCAATAATGGCACCTCGCTTAAAATTCACTCGCTTAAAATCCTGGCTCCTTATGTCGGTGGAAACTGTAGCAAACACTGATAAAAATGCAGAAAAGTATTTCTGTACAACACCTAAGTTACTGGTAATATAACAAAACCTATAATGAGGGGTGTCATTCTCTACTGGGAACACACATTTACACAGACAGACAGACAGACACACACACTTGTGGGGTGAGGGACGGGGCCACTGGTGAGTGCTTTGGCATCCTAATTTCAGTCTCTCTCTGCCAATTGTTATGGCGATGAGAAACGCTGTCACAGATGGGACAGGGGAAAATAGAGGAGGGAAGGATGGAGTAAGGGTAACTGGCAATGGGGGAGACACAGAATTAGAGGGAGGACAATGACAGGGGAATGAAGCTTGTCAGAGGAAACGGTTTGGTTTGCTATATAAAAGGTTTTACGTGTGGAGAAGGTAGAAAAAGGAACTTAATGATGCATCATTAGAACAGTGCACATTTAGGTAATCAGCGAGTGAGCGACTGGGGGTGTTGATGAAGTATTCTAACACACGACTATTACCGAGACAAATATGGCGTCACACAATGTTCTGTTTGAACGTGGAGATCCCAGAAAAGTCACTATTTCATCTCGATGTGAACAGTGTCTTAATTCAACAACAGGTGACAATACAGGGGGGTTGTCTCTTAATTGAGCTTCAATTAAGTTTGTGTCAAAAGGGAAGAGAGACTGAAACTAAACTAAATCCTAATGGGTCTCTCTTACTCTCTACCCCCTCCCCCTTCTATCCCTACCTCTCTCCATCACTCTCTGACAGACCCGTTAATCACTGAGACCAGTGGCTTGGACATGATCTGCCCAAATGGAGCTCAACTAGCTAACATCCCTCCGTCCAGCATCCCCACATTTCCCCCTCCATCTTTCCTTTTATCCGTCCGTTTAGCCAGTATGCATATCCATCAGCTCAGTCGAGCATCGTAGCCAGCAAAGCAAGCCAGACACCCCCCCCCCCCCCACACACACACACACACAGAGAGAGAGACGGGGAGGCAGACAGGCCAGGTAAACAAACATCACACAGCCCGATGGTTCATCTAATGTTCAATGACTGGAGTGCTAGTGATGTCTCTTTTTCCCAAAAGACACACACACACACACACACACGCCACCTGAAGCCAGACCCTGGCCACCTGAAGCCAGAACAAGTTGTATTTACCAAAGTGGGAGGATGGACAGAGGGAGGCAGAGAGGCAAGGGCAGGTCAAAGAGACGCACGCTGATAGAGGAGAGTAGTATTTAAAATAATGGAGCAAGAGAAGTAAAGGTAGGAGGTAAAGGCTCCTGAAGTCCATGACAGGTTCACTGGGTGACAGGATGCACTTGTTCTGCAAATGGATATACACATTCGACATAATAATATTGTCTATAGAGCCTTTAGAGAAATATCTAGTTCATTAAGTTGTGCCAAAAAGTTTTTCATGGCGTTCCGGAGACGTTACATTCACAAGACTGGGTCGACGCATAATTAGTTGTTAAGAAGGCGAGAGAGTAATTATAAAGGAAAAGTTAAAGACCAAAAAGGTGGAAGAAAGGTGACATCAGGATAAATTCACAAGGAGGAAATGTAGTAAAGTTGCCCGGCGAGGTGGGAGGAGATGCTTTGAAACAAGGGCGAAAACAACAAAGCCATTAGAGAGGGCGAGAAATCAAGCAAGATGCCAGCAAACATGATCTTCAGCTGGGCCTGGTGTGTGCTGGGAGCCGGGGCGGACCAGCGTCTGGGTGGGGACAGGCTAACATCAAGGTTAGCCATGTGTGCTAATGTGGCTGACAAGCGTCCCTTCCATATGCACACTCTGGCTAATGGCAAATGCGTTAGCCCTATACACACCCCAACACACACACAGACGGACACACCACCAAATGCCTTTTGCTTGAATTCACATGCAAATTTGCACACCGCTGCATGTGTGTGTGTGTGTGTGTGTGTGTGTGTGTTGTGTGTGTGTGTGTGTGAAATGCTCAAGCACTTCGGCAGACATGATCTGCCATTAGCATCAAGGCGGATTTCAATAATTCTGGAAAAATACACAGAGTCCTGTAATTTTCCCCCCTCTCTCATTTCTCCCTGACGCGGATGTGTGCAAGGGGTGGGGCGGCGGGGGTGGGGGTTGAGAGAATGACACGCTCGTTGACAGATCCGGGGGGGGGTCAGGTAGAGAGACGGAGGGAGCGAAGGAAGGGGAGGAGAGGAGAGGACAGACAAGGGAAACATTTTGCCTGTCATTGTGTGGAAAAAGCAGCGCCGCAAATCTGATAGTAATTGGGTCTTCGATGGGCTGAAGGAAACCCACCGTAGCATTCAGGAAATGGCTCGCTAATGTGGTTTGAGGGAGGGAGAGAGACGGATTGTGACAGAGTTGGCCAGTCTCTCTCTCTCTCACACACACACACACACACACACACACACACACACACACACACACACACACACACACACACACACACACACACACACACACACACACACACACACACACACACACTTTAAGTTCAAGCCTGATCTCTTCCTCTGACTTACTGAGGAAAAAGTTGTGAAGAGTTACGCACTAGTGGGATTAGTCAATTCAACAAATAGACGAAATTAAGAATCATTTTAATGAGTAAGTTGCTTTCAATCCTTTAAGCAAAATCTTCGTTTCTTGGACAGTTGGTTTTTACTTTACCAGACAATTTTTAGATATACAGATTCAGTAGATCTATCTACTATCTAATCATTCCAGATATCTGTCTCTCTGTGTGATGCATATCTCAAGAACCTTTCATCTTATCGCCTTCACTCTTGTCATGTGTACTGTTAAAAGGCCAAGGAAGTGTAATTTGGAAATCTGATACAGTCAATATTATTAATGTTCGATTAAACAGTTGTTACAGAGCGACTGGGACAACAGTGCGTTGATTCTCCAGTTGAAGGTTCTACGTATTGAGACGTGCTTCATCAAACTTTGAATAAACAGCTCTCTGTGCAGCTTCAGGGTTCTGTGGACTGGGTTCAGCTGTCCTGTCTTTACGTCGCAGCTCAATTACTGCAGGTCACTTTTACAGTTTCAGAAAGAAAACAGCAACTAGCATCACCACTGGCCGAGCAAACAGCCCGATACCAACAGGCATGTTTGGCACTGCACTAGTAATAAACAAAGCCAGATTAAACCATGAATACAAATATGAACTAGCTGCAGCCTGACAGTAACTTACCCTCCACTCTGTCCACCTTGGAGAGCACCTTGACCAGTGCAATGTATTTACCAGCATCCAGCGATATGGATGAGTCCTTACGACTCCTGAAGACAGAGAGAGAGAGACAGAGAGAGGGAGGGTGAGAGATTAGATTAATGTATTCCACTTACAGTAATGCAACTCATCTATTGTACATTCTCCTGTTGGAGTCCTGTCTGATGTTGAAACCAGGTGAAGAGACAAACACGAGATGAGGAGGTGGGGGGAGAGCTTCCTGTGTTGTAGCGAGTTAACAGAAGGTCTGGTCACTGCATTAATGTCTCCCCTAATACCACTCAAGTTAAACTTTAATGTCCTACTTGTGGTCCCGGCGTCACCATGTGGGTGCAAAGAGTTTTCATATGCGTGTTTCCTGCTCCACTCACAGTTCCCTCTTTAGGTTGAGCGCCTCCTCCACATTTTCGTGGCGGCAGCACAGGTTGATGAGGATGGCGTAGCTACCGGCCGTCAGCTCCTCCTCGTGCTGCTGCTTCAGCTCGAGGGCGCGCTGCAGGTTCTGATCAGACAACAGAGCGGGCACATTGCATTGGTCAACAAGAGGAAGGCGAAACCACTCGTTTGAAGAGAGAAGAGGAGATTTTGTGAGACGGAGCGATCCCAACCAATCTTACCTCCTCGGCACAGAGAGCTTGGATGGTCTGTTTGACAATGAAGCCCAGCGGTTTGTTCTCTGCTTTCAGTTCAGCTAATTTATTCTCAAGCGCCACAACCCTACCCTCGATTCCCTGAAGGAGACAGAGAGGTGCACATGATCACACACATTCTATTGATTATCATTAAAATGGTATATAGAGCTTTTCTAGTCTTGATTACCACTCTAGCACTTTACAGTACAGTTTTCCCATTCCCACATTCATACAGTGCATCTAAATGCAACACATAAATATCTATGATAGATCTCACTATATTTTGAATATTTTGTATTTGTCACCCTCAACCTGGGCTACTTACAACAAAACGGGGAGCTGACATAGAGCCACTGGACACTCTTTCTTTGGGGTCCACCAGAGCGATCACATCCTAAAACACACACACGTACATACAGAAAGCATTAGGAATACACCCTCAGTCTGTCATATTAAGGCTTTGGCTGTTGAGTTTGTCTGATTATTTTCTCCAGTGACTCAACTTAAAGCTGTTCTATGCTACATTTGGACTATAAATGACAGGGGGGGAGGTCGGGCTCTGTACCTTGACGAGCTCTGGGACATGATAGGACTCCAGCAGGTTCCTGATACCTTTGAAGATGTTCAGTGAAATTTGTATATTCTGCACAGAAGAGACAAGAGGAAGAAAATCAGCAACAATCATCATCATCTGAATGAGATGAACATAGTGGAAATACTGGCATTTCGACTGTAGAAAACAAATTGTTTTGGTGGCAGGCAGATTTGAGTGATGGAAACACTGAAAGACTGGCTCCAATTCTCCACACGTAACAATAATTTGCTTTTGTCTTTTTGAATAATTGAAATCTGAACATCTGATGCTACCTGGTGATCAGCATTGTTAACTACTACAAGAATAATCAATTAATGGACATCTGAAGCAAGGAAATTCAACTGTAGTTTCATAAAGGGTTAACAAAGTTCTGCTGTGACTGCAAAAAGGTTCCACGCCGGAGCAGGCAACTGTTTCACTGAACTCCAAATGGCCAGTTAAGACGTGACCTTTAACCAAAGAGTGTAAAACACGATTTAATCTTCCACAACATGTCTGGATGCCCCGACTCAAACCTTCACTCTTCAGAAATGGAGCAGGAGTGTGTGTGTGTGTGTGTGTGTGTGTGTGTGTGTTGGGCAAATAATCCACGTCCGATTACATACTGCAAATCGTCTCAGATCCGAATGTGTAAGCTCCTTTAACGTGGGAAGGTTATGAATGGACTGGATATAAATTTGTGTGCGAGTGGTGTATCGTGTGTGTGTCGGTTTTCAGTCACCTTTTCAGTGTGTGTGTGTGTGTGTGTGTGTGTATGTGTATGTGTATGTGTGTGTGTGTGTGTGTATGTGTATGTGTGTGTGTGTGTGTGTGTGTGTGTACCTGAGCCTGTAGCTGATTTAAATATTTCCGCAGTTTCTCTTCCTGTGCCTGCACCTCCCCCTCTATCCTGGAGTTGAACAGATTGTACAAGAAGTAGGATGCCCCCTCTGGATGGGACAAAAACACACACAGAAACACACAAGTTGTCTTGGGAATAAATTTAATTTGCCACTGTGTCAGTCACTGAATCCATTTGTACGTTTATACTATTTTCCTGTAACCTCTGCAGAGTGTGTGTTTGTGTCTCTTTTCTGCTGACAGAGGCTGCTTTCGGCTGGAGTGTGAGTGAATGTGCGACGACTGGTAGTGACAGGCTCCCCTTACTTCAACTCCCACACACAAATACACACACACACACACACACACAGACAGACAGAGACAATTGCAGATGTCGTCTAAAAGGATGTGACATGGATAACAGTCTCCATCGCTCCCACCAGCACACACCAGTTTCAGCAGTGGGGACTTTCTGTGACACGCATACTGACACAGAGTGACATTAACACTCCGCACACTCACTGCCAGACCAGAGATGCTGTCCTGCACTGACACACACACACATACACTTTAACTAGTCAGCGCTGTGTCAGCAGCCAGGCTCTATTTCCTCAGACGGAGAGAGCGCAGGTCTTTCACTCTCACACACCTCAACATAAACACACACGGGCTTCATGGCGAGGAGCGGGCCGGTCAGCAGTCTGCTGCTAATGAGACTGAACATAAACACACACACAATCTCAATTATAGCAGAAAGGTGTCTTGAGACTGCAGAGAGTGCAGTCTGCAAGTTTGAATACCGATATGTGACTAACAGATACACAAAAACACACACCTTCTCTCTTCTCGCACCCGTACAAACACACACATCTTGCATATGAGAACACTGACAGATATGATGTGTCTGGGTTTGCTTACCAGCAGGCTTGGAGTCTTCCTTGCTGAAGCGCTTGTCTTTGTATAACAGCTCTGTGATCTGGGAAAAAGACAAACAATTTAACACACAGACACACACACACACACACACACACACACACAAACACAGTACTCAAAAGGACTTTCCCACTGTAGTTTGTAGTGGATTTAGGACAGAATAACATCCCAGACAAGGCTATGAGAAATGTGTTATTTTGTATTAACTGTGTCTTACAAATGTCTTTCTTTGAATAATTAAAACTACATTTTGCAGAAGCCGGGTTGAGGAAAAAACTGTACATTCTGAATCCAGATGAATATCCGCCCACAACATATCTTTATTTAAATGCTCACTCTGCCATAAGGAGATTTAGATAAAAAGCAGCAGATGGTATTTGTCACATATTGTATATTCTCCCTAAATGAAACTCAGTGCGCAGCAGATGTTGTTAGTTTATCTTGGCTATTTTGCTTCAAGGAGTAAGCCATCTTATAAACAACAACAAAAAAAAAATTGAAGTATTGTCTGTTATAGTTTCACAGTGAGAAATCCTGTATCTTTTTGTAGTGGTGTACGATTTCTTCACAAAGACCTACCTTCACCATGCTCTCCACATCGTCACACCTGCAGGGGGCAGTAGAGGACAAGACATGAGCACCCAGTGGACTCGCCTCAACACCAGGTCAACAACAACAACACTAGAACATGTCAGCATTAATGTGCAATCTGCTCATAAGCAGAACATAGAGCACGGTTTACATTTCTGACAGCAACGCTACAGAAACATGTCCACCACACACTTCCAGAACAGGTTTATTCTTCTCATCCATGTTTTTCTCTATTTCTTATACCAATAAAAGCTCCTTGAGAAAACTCAAAACCTAAAAACTTTAATCACTTCTTGTTTTTTTTTTGTTTTTTTTTTACACATTTCCGTGAAAGTTTTTCTCACATATAATCAGCTTAAGGTTGAAAGCTGTAGAGAAACCTCTCAAACATATTTTAACTCTTAAGTGTCAATAGCGCAGATGTAAATTGAATGTCTGCATAAAAGCAACAGGCATTCTTCGGATGTTAATATATATAGCTTTTGCATTTTCTCTACTACTATACACATTTTTAAATTTAACAAAAATATGTTTGCGATAAAAATAACTTCAGATTAAATTATTTATAATTTATAATATATCATTATATATACACACGACATAGCTACTGTACTATCAGGGTAGTACAATACTATCCAGCAAGTATACGCATCAGATTTCTCAGTTTGACACCCTCGATCCCACAGTACAAGAGACAAGTGAGATGGCTTCACAAAAGACACACACGCGCACACGCACACACACGTTGAGGCTAAATGATGACAGTGTGTGACATTTCTGGCATTGTCAGCGAGTTGGCGGAGACGAGGAGAGAGGGGGAGATGAAAGGAAAAGGGAGAAGAAGAAGAAGAGGTCTTTAATGATTAAATTATCCCCTGACCTTGTCTTTGACAGGGGCAGGTCCCGCATTGCAATGACACGGCAATCTCTCTCTTTAACACACGCACACACGCACGCACACACACAGTTCCCAAGTGACAAGCCCAATTATGACCCTGTCAGGCAACCTAACAGTCAGAGGAGTGTGTGTGTTAATGCAATGAGTGCTTATGGAGGAGAGGAAGTGGAAAAACAAATAATGAATATACTGAAATAAACCAAACTTCACACAAGAAGATGGATCTGCCAATTTCTGCATTTGTGTTTTTTTTGTCGTGCTTTTTTTTTTTTTTTATCATTTGCTGTTCCAACAAATTTTCCTTGAAAATATAGATGACATACAGCAGATTTCTCATCTTAAGAGAACTTTATTCTTAAATGTATTTGATTTATTTTCATTACTACTTTTTTAATTAAAACTATTAAACTATGCTCAAAGACAAGAACGTTCATTGCGACTTAATTTAATAAAAAAAAAAGGATAGGATACATTCTTAAAATACACCCCATTTGCTTTTTTCCATCTACTATGTTGGTTAAACTTTTAACATCCACAGCTACGATATGGAATTCATGGACCGACAGAAAGGCTTCAAAGTTAAACTAAACGGAGCATGTTTTTTGTTTTCAAGTGGAAGAAATACTTCGGTCCCTGCAGTCAGGTCAGCACTTTTCTCTTTGACTCACCTCCAGCTTCGCTCAGGGGCCACAATGTTTTTGTGTGGACGTGTGGTGTTAAACTGTAAATATTCATAAACACCCATTTCAACAAAAGCCCACAGGTCCGACCATGGTCCTAAGGCAAACTCTATGTGTGTGTGGTCTGGGTATAAGGGGCAGTGGTGGGCATCTGCTAATTTACATATCTCCCACGGTGCTTTGGGGCGAGAGCTGAGGGATGTAGGCCTCCATATGCATGAGGCACCCGTGTGTGTGTGTGTGTGTGTGTGTGTGTGTGTGTGTGTGTGTGTGTGTGTGTGTGTGTGTGTGTGTGTGTGTGTGTGTGTGTGTGTGTGTGTGTGTGTGTGTGTGTGTGTGTGTGTGTGTGTGTGTGTGTGTGTGTGTGATGCAGTGTTTTCCCCACAGCTGCCCATACACATCCACACTGTAGATGGTGTGATATGCTGCACATGTCATATTCATAGCTTATGCCGCGCTGACCTCCAATAGTGCTACAGGCCTCCCTAAAACGCCAGTCAGGAGTTATGAGGCAAAATATGGAGAAATATGGAATATCAAATGATGGAGAACACGAGCAGACTACGGGCTAATTGACTCACTTTCTGAAGCCCTGGATGAGGCTGTTGCGGAAACTGTTATGGTCCAACGGGGGGAAGGAGGGATCCGACACTGAAATGAAGACGGACAGAAAAACGATTACAGGCAAAGAAAGAGAAAAGCCTGAAACAACTTGTCTTCAATGTGGTTTATGATGGGATTATATGCAGTGTTTCTCATTAATCATATAGACTGTGACGGCCCGCCATCTTTACCACGTGCTCATCCTCTTGCCCATAAAGTTGTCACCATCCACAGACACAGTAAGTGAATTCCCTGGCAAACGCTGATATGTGTTGTAGGCAACGTCGAGCAGGAATGATTTTACTTCTATCTCGTGAATTTTCAGCAACATCCAGCGTCACACTATAGTAACACATTCACTTCTGGGGACTTTCCAGTTAGATTTTAGGCATCTATTGTCGGCCACTGTGTAACTCAACCAGAAAAGGCCTTGCTCAAAAAAGTAGTTTTGCAGTTTCTGATTAACTTTTTCTAATTTGGGCGTTTCCAGTCAGGATTCAAGCCGGTCGCTGAAATGCCTGTTTCAACTGCAAAAAACATAGAACTATAAAGTGATTTCCAGGGCTGCACACAATTTTCATTTTTTCGATAATTCTACAAATTTTTTCTTATATCTGGTATGAGGAGCCCTGGCCGGAAACTTATTGTGAAAGAATTCCAGTTGTGGTGTCCAAGGACACGACTTTGAATTACTTGTTCGAGAAAAAGTCTGAAAAGCCAAACGTGTTCAATTTAAAATGATTTATAACCAAAGCGAAGCTGTGAATTCTTTCAATTTATGAAGCTGAAAGCAGCAAAGGTCTGGAATTGCCTTGCTTGATAAACATTTCGAAGGAAGCTTTCCATGTTTCTGGTGATACTGTATAGCAAGGAGAAGAAATCCATAAGGGACACTGAAATACATAAAGACGAAGGACAGCAATGTATGTGGAAACCAAAGCTGGATGTTTGAGACTAAAACGAGATGAAAGACAGAAAACCAGAAGAATCATCCATTATTAAAGATACTTCTTGATCCCATCCCTCTGCCGGTTCAGGCACCTCTCGTTTCTCGCTCTTTACATATTCACACAGACTAATCTCTTAAAAGGCCTGATGAGCACAGACGGGTAAGAGGGGAAATGCATGAAGGAAAGCTGAAAATTGTTCTGTGTGTGTTGACGCTGGCCCAATTAGCCCGCAGGCATAGCAGCGATTTTTATAATGATGGGAGCTTGAGATGCAGTGGTGTGTGTGTGTGTGTGTGTGTGTGTGTGTGTGTGTGTGTGTGTGTGTGTGTGTGTGTGTGTGTGTGTGTGTGTAGGCTTACATAGGGTGTAGAGTTTTGCCAAGTCGCTCATTGCCAAGGAGCGGACCTCTAAAGACAAGAAGTTGTCAGAGTCCAGAGAGATGCCGGCATCCCTAAATGGAATAAATAAAAATCACTATACTGACAAAACATAAATAAATACATTTAAAAAAAAAATCACGTTACATTCAAACACATTACCGTGATGGCCTGTCGAGCTGCCTCTGTGCTGGGGAAGACAGGGAGGATGTAGTTGGACAAAGTCTCAGAGTCCGGGGTCACGCCGAGTTCCTGCATCCCCTTCATCACCTCCATTACACCTACAACACACACACACAAAGTCATTAATATCATCTTTCAGGGTTTCTGCACGTTTCAAAAAGTTACATTTAGGACTTAAGACCAGAATGAATTACGTTAAAGACCTATGACACATATGATGGAATATCAAGAGTCCCAGAATTACTTGCAGCTCCTTCTTTTATGACCTTGATTTAACCATAGAATAAAACATTGGTTTTCTCTGACTAATCAAATAAATGTTTGGTCTAGCAAATAAGAATATTTTTGACAACTGGATAAATAGTCACGTATGAGATTGGTTTCCTACAGTTTATAAAAACAGACCTTGATGTTTTGGCTGCACTTTGCTCCATTCACTTTCATGCACAGGCCTGGAGATGTGAACCCACTGTTAAAATATGGCTCTAAGAAATGAGCTGGCACATACTTTCTGTCACTCCTTCAGTTCACACACACACACACACAAAATGCTAATGGACACCCCTCTCTCTACCTTGGACTGCTGGATACATGCACACAAACACGCACTCGGCCTGAAGTGGACTCTTGCACCATCACCCTGCACTCTAGCAGAGCCCTGAGGTCCTGCCCCAGGGAAGGGGGCCAAAACAGCCACATGCATATGGAACAGTCGCTTACACACACTCAAAATGCCCGCAAGTGTGTGTGTGTGTGTGTGTGTGTGTAAGTGTGTGTGTTTGTAAGTGTGTGGGCACATATGGAGAAGGCACTGCAGCACTTTGCATATGTCTGGGAGCGTGCCCACGAAGGACATGGGCCTAAATGAGCGCATGCACGCATCCGTGTACGTGCGCTCATTCTTACCGTGTGCTGCAATGCGGGTTTAGGGACCAAAATATCAATATATATAGATGTTATATAAGACTGCATCCAAGGTACCAATGCACCTTGCTCCCATGTGGACTTCAGTAAACTCCCATAAAGTGCCTCCTTGAGTTCACACACCACCCAGAGCTGGGTGTATTTGCTTTCCATGCAGGTTCTGAAACACACGTGCACGCACACATATATACAGCTCTGTGTTTCTGCGTCCTCCGGGGACGTATGTGTTCACCTGGCAGTCTCTCTCTTCAGCTGAATAAAAGATGAGGCCGAGGCTTTTATATGCCATTAAAACTTGCGGCTGGGGGGGGGGGGTGCATTATGCCAGGTAGGGCTACCTGAACCACTACATCCATCCATATCACTCTATCATCTGCCCCTCTCACTATCCATCTACCCTGCTTTCAAGAAAGAGTCAACAGGCGATCTTCCTCTTTCTTCTCAATGGAGGATCCATCCGGTCTGCGGTCCATTCTAACCCCTAATCGCTTTCATCCTGGCCTGTTTTTATGAAAGAAGAGAGGGAGCACCTGCTTTCCTCCTGAATAATCCATAATCAATTTCACGGTGAGTCAGACAGACAGAAAACAAGTGAATGGAGAGCTGGAGCTTTCCTGATCATCAGCACTTTTCTGTTGTCCAACAAGCATGTTTGTGTGTTGTTGTGTTTTTTTGCAAGTCAAGTCTGCGAGCGAGAGCTTTTAACCCTTTCAGCCCCAGAGTGCTTTGCTCAGTTGTCCACTCCCTTTATTTACAGGCCTGTGGCAAATGTTGCTACATGACTTGGGGAAGCAGTTATAAATCAGGCTACTGAGACAAAGAAAGGCCGTCTGTGTGCCTGTGAGTGGTAGTGTTCAGCAAAACAACAAGTTTTACATCGGCCACTTTCATGTCTGTGTGGTCCACTCCTTACTGCAGATCAGCCTGACCCATACTGCCTCGTGATGAATAAACAAACCAAACAACGAAGCGAATGGACAGGGTTGAAAATATAACCTCTCAGGTAAAAAAGATTCCTGGATCCAATCATTTATAACAATTAACTGCAAAATTAAATGGATTCCCCCTTTATGGGTCATGCCCTGACCCCTCCACAATATTTCATAGAAATCAGTTCAGTAATTTTTTTCTGTTGACTGACAAACAGGTTAATATATAATATTATGTAGCGTCATTTGCACACTTCTCTCCATATTCGTTACATGCCAGCAACGCTTCTATATTTTACTTCCCCCTGTCTGATCAATTTAAGTAAAGGTTGGGGACAGAGGAGAACTGAGAAGAGTGGAGGCCTCTCCAGGTTGGTCAGCACAAAGTCTGACATACCGTCCGGGCAAGAAAGTATCAAAGCAGTGAGTTAAGCATGGCAGTGGTCACAAGATATCATCATCAGACTCATGTCTTCAGGTTAACTGTCACACACGAGAAGTGAGGGTGGAGGAAAGAGAGGAAAAGAGGAGTGGAGTGAGCCGGCCGCTGTCATCTCCTCCCATCCTTGGACATGAGTACCTGTCACTTCTCCTTCTCTTTCTCCCCCGACACCATCCTTCTCTCCATCGCTCCGTGTCGCTGACTCTCTAAAGGTAGAGTTTGTCGGCTGTGAGGCGATGACGTGTTGTTTTATGAAAACAGAAGCGAGGGCAAGAAAATGTCCATTTTATGGGACAAGAAAAGCTGTGATGTCATCCTCACCCTTTTTCCATCTTGGCAAATCAAAATTAGCAGGTTTGAATGTTTAAAACGCGGGAAAACCTGCTCAAAAAAGGGCATTTGACTCCTTTCCAATTGTCACTAGAGGTGTTTATTTCCCCCGGTGCATCACTCTCTCACCTCGCCAATTAAAACCTGTGTCTACTGCCGATTGTACCCATTCCCATTGCAGACAAAAGCCAGATATTAGTGGGTTTTTGGACCAGTGAAAAAGAGGCTTTAGACAGAGAGGGAGATGCATTAAAGAAAAAAGTGAAACGGATCAAATTAAATAAATATGGTGAGGAGCAAAGAAGGAAAGCAGAGTCGACAAGGAGGCCTTTACATCTCTCATCACCTGACCCACACAAGCCTAAAAACACTCCCTTCCTGTGAGAGTCTCCCTTCCCTTTTTTTTTTTTTTCTTGCGCCGCCATGTCAGAAGGGATAAGAACGTGTTACATCGCGAGAGCTGACAAGCGGTGACTTGCTGGCGGCAGGTGGGAAGTTTGGCCCAGCATATGCTTCTGCTAAACCCGCCAAATCCACACCTCATCAAAATGCAAGGGGAGATTTCATCCCTCCTCCTCCCCCCCCCCCATACCTCTCCTCCAATTCCAAGGCTCTGGCCTCTCTGCCCGCTAGTGACACCTGTGGACAAAAAGTGACACGGCGCTTAATATTTCATGGGCCGTGCACAGTGGGGCGCGTAATCCAAAGTGAATTCCCTCAGAGCGCTTGCATTTACATGAAATCAAGTCACTCTGCATCAGTCACATCACCTGCACTGCCCCTGACCTCCCCCCGCACACAATATATACACACACACACACCCACACACCTCCAGCAGCCAATGAGTATAGAAAGCAGGAAGGAGGAGGAGAAAAAGAGGCTGCATCATTCATGAGGGTTAAGGCTAACACCATCGGAAGCGAAGCAAGTGTGTAAACGAAAGAGAAGTTTCTCCACTTTCCTTCTTTCCGTTCTTCCCCCCCCCCACACTGTGATAACTAAATGGAATCCATCTAATGTGTTTGTGTGGCTTTGAGACGGAGGATTTAAAGTCTGGGTGTGGGTCTCGGCGTTTGTGTGGTTGTGCAAGTTTAAACTCATGTCTCATCGTCTTCTTCATGACAGGCACTGAGGCGTCTCACTATTCAAACGGAGAATCTGTCTCAACCGCACAGAGAAGTCAATCTGCAGCGTCGCCACACTCGTCTCACCAGCCCCCCCCCCCGCCAGCTCAAATGCTGTCAATTAGCTGACAGGAGGAAAATACATCATTTATTAATCTCTCTAAAAAAAACCAAAGAGAGAGTCGGAGCTCAGAATAAATAAAGCACTTAAAAGCCCAGACGCTGCTGAAGACATTTGACAGGGTACATTCGCGAATGAGTTGTGAATTCTGACAAGTCTCCCGAATGCAGACCGTCGGCCACTGACACGATTTCTACCACAAGCACGTCACTTACAAAATTTCCCCAAAAAAATAACCATTTGCTTTAGCAGAGATGAAAAGTGGGAACAAAAGTATTCCCCTTAACTTCACCTGCTGGGACATTAAAATGTTCTTAAGTGGCAGAAGAAGAAAAAACGCTCTGAAGAAAGTAAAAAGCTCAATGAGCCGTTGAATTCAGATTCAACAAATCAAAAACAAGTCAGTTTAATTTATTGTTTTACTAATTTGGCCCGAGTTTAATTTAATACAAGGAGGTTGAAAACCATCAGGAGCAAATATAGTAACTTCTATCCATACATGTGACAAGCTGCTTACCAAGATTCACAAGTCTGACAGGAACCAGCTAGACACAAACATGGGTGTAGTTTAAAAGGGTTTAACACAGACCAGTTGCATGTTGGGAAATTAATATTGAGGACAGAGCCTTATTGGAAAAGGAGAACTGGAGTGAGGGACAGTAGAAGACAAGTTTGGTTTGATAAAAAAAAAAAAAAAAAGATTTGAAGTAAGCTACTGGAGCAAAATGACCTCGGACCCCTCAGCCTCCGGCATGTATGTGCTCTCATGTATGTGTCTATGTGGAGAGCCCCCCCCCCCGCCCCCCAGTCGTCCTAACGAGAAGGCTTAGCTGCCCCCGCCACAGGGCAAAGGTCACCACATCAACCATCCATACATGATGTGCACCACTTTCTTCTTTCGGCAGCTTCTGCAAAGGTGGTTCACTGGCGGCTTTTGGGGACATTTACTGTTTAAAATTCCATGGATGACAGAGGTGCATTATGGACAATTCGTTTCTTCTGAGTAGAAGAAGTTGCTGTCATCATTTCATTCACAGGTGACAAGTGTTTGCCGATCATGAGGAGAATAAGGAAATACTGACATTCGTGTCTGAGCGCACTTTCTGAAAGTCTGTGTCTTTTTGGTGCAGAGCTCGTCTGTCGTGAGTGGCTGACGTTGAGACCTCTTCTAAACTTGGTGATCTATTCCTAGATCTCTCCAGAGAGACTCGGATGTGTGTGTGTATTTCGGAGTAAGTGTGTATGTACGTGTTTGTTTCATCTCTTCCGGCCTCAACTTTCTCACTCGGGGATCAGGCTTCTTTGCCCTCGACTGCCCCGGCTCACTGAAATCTGTCCCAGCTGGACCACTCTGTGAGACATTAATATTTGAGGGAAACTCTCCTTTAAAAGCCCTTTCTGATACAGAGGACCTGCACGGAAAAAACAACACACGTTCATAAACAGCTAATATCATGCCCCCCCCCCGTGTTTCTGTACCAGCTGGGTTGTTGTCCTTCAAATTCTGACTGAGGAGAGGGCAGAAGTAGTGTGACCTTATGGGTAGGCCTTGCTCCTTCAATATCTTCATCAGCTCAATAGACAAACCTGGAAAAAAAACAAAAAGCAAAACACTGATTTATTATAATTTGCAGCGAAACATCTGTCAAGAGGTTAATGCATTAATGTTGCACTCAAAATACAGTATATCCAAAGTGGGGGCTGTGGGATATGACAAAAACCTCATATCCCAATAAAGGTGATTTCATATTGTTATTTGCTACTTGTACCTTTTTCTTAACCATGTAAATTGGGACCGTGTCTTTGCAGATGTTATCTTGAAGTGGGCAGTATCTCCTATGGCTCTTGCAATGACTGAGTTTGGGATTTGTTTCACTCAACTCTACTTTTGTGCTTCTCATCCGTAGACCCTCCGACATTATTCCCGAGTAGAGGGTGAAAGAGGGTCAATGTCTGACTTTTCATACACAAGAGTAACTGCTCTTTCAGGTACTAGCTCCACATTTGGTCTCGGCTGATTTAAGTCCCTCTGTTCTGATATACTCTAGTATATGTAATGACTCTCTCCAACACAAGTGATGAAAGTAAATTAAAGCATGTGCCGTACCAGTCTTCTTGGCCTCCAGAGCACATTGCAGAGAGAAGGTGAGTGGGGCAGAGTGACGCTTCGTCTCCTGGAGCTCTTCACAGTAACCTGTGAGCTTCTCCAATGACTGAAGCACACACACACACACACACAGAGAGAAATAAGAAATTTACCTAAACATCTAGATTCACACTCAACATACATTTCAAGTGTTAAAATGAATGCTTAAAGTCAAACGCTGTGTTAGGGAGAAGTGAGAGAACTTTTTTTCTCTACCGTGTTCATGTTGACACAGTGTCTGAGGAAGAAGTTGCCCAGGTTCGGGGAATCGGTGTTGAAATTATCCGGCTCCAGTGAGGAGAAACTCTTCAGGATGTTAAAAGCTGTTTCTTCCTGGCCCTGCGTGATCAGGCTCAGACACAGATTCATAGCATCTACAATAAAAACAAAAGGGACAATTTCATCAGCCTCATATCACTTTTAATACGACTGTTAATACAGCTGATTAGCTAGTTTAAAAAAGTGTGCGTGTGTACCTGGCACATAACCCCTCTCGTGCCTCAAGCGCTCGACCATGTCTGGGATGTGCTGCTGGTGTCCGGACTTGGCCAAAGTGAAGATGACCTGCATGATGTCCCTGTCCATCAGACTGCAGTCTGCACTCTCTGCCTCCTCCATGGTCTGACAAAGAGTGTTTGAGAGGCAGAGGAACAGAAAAAGGAGGAAAAGGAAGAATAAAACACAGAGAGGACGTTCATTCATCAGATACGAACATACACGGGTTCATCAGTACTGTTTTGAAACCACACTCACCTTTTTCAGACTTTCCAGGTCTCCCTTTTCGGCATAGGCGGTAAGCAGTGATAAATAAGTGTCAGGACCTGGTTCAATTCCCGCTCCGCGCATCACAGGCAGGATGCTCTTAGCACTCTCGATGTCACTGCACATAAAAAGATGACAGCTTGTTAAAATCGAATTACTCCAGCACAACACTTATTATGTCCCATTATTATCAATAAATACTTCTGATTCTGATTAAATATTATAGTGACACTCACCCTGCACGAGCGTGGCCGGTCACCAAAGAGTTGAAAACCGCCTCAGTGATCGGCAAATCTTTGGTCTTCATGAAACCCAATATGGTGCTGAGGAGGCAGAGAAGACATGGGGAATGGGGAAAAGACAGGAAAGTAAAAATATTATATCTTTCTGTTTAAAAAGACTAAAATATAGACATAATATACTGTATTTTACAAAATACAAGCATATCACATATTAAGTTCTGCAAACTGTGTCCCATCAGAACATGAACTCTATTGGCTGGTTGCTCACCTGGCTCCCTCGATATCCCCATTTTGGCAATAGGCTGCTATGAGTCTCTGGTAGGTAACCTAGGAAACAAACAGAACGACCAGAATCACCACCTTGGGATTGTATGTCTCCACCAACCAGTTTACATCCAGGTTTGTCTGGACTCATATTATAAGTAATGCAGATCCTAAAGGAGATTTAGATTTTTATCAATGGTGCTTGATAGTTTTTCTTCCATCTTGCAGTACTTACTCTGTTGGGCTGGACATTAGCTGCTTCCATCTTGGCCAGGAAGTCAGTGGGAGAGAACTTGAACTCATTCTGCAGGTAAACCTTCAGCAGGGCGTTGTAGTGACTAACATCAAACTGTGCACCTGGGGAGGAGAAGGCAAAAATCAGTCACTTTGCTCCAAACCAGTCACAGTCTACTACGATGAAACAAAGACTTCTACTCTCATAACCATGATTAAATACTTGATGATATGACGATTAAGATGTTGCCATTGGTGCTGTCACTTACCCAACTCGTGCAGCTTCTCCCACACCCGGTGTGCCAGCACGGTGCGTTCCACCAGAGGCACCTCTGGCAGCAGCGAGCCACAGCTACGCAGCAGCAACAAGGCCTGGTTACCACTGGGATAACCTTTGAACCGACAGGAACAGAGGATGGGGATGAGGATGGGTGGAGAGAGAGAGAGAGAGAGAGAGAGAGAGAGAGAGAGAGAGAGAGAGAGAGAGACAGGACTGTATATTCCTGATATCACACAGCTAGCTACACTTTCTGGGAAAATCAGCAGAGTTTGGTTTGTTTCTCACAATAATCTAATGTCCAATCAGCACCTACTGAGCTGGGTTATAACTAATAAAGGTCTACCCCTTCATCTGACATCCTGTCTGTTGTTCGACCTGCCTACCTGTCCTGCAGATGTCATGGAAGATGCGGAGCAGCAGCGTCTTGGTGATGCGGCCGGTCCTCCTCACGGAGCTGTCGAGCTTGGCCAGCGCCCAGTCGAACTGCTGCGCCTGCTTGGACCGCACCAAAACACTGGCCTCGTCCTTGCTGTCTGTAGCCACGGTATAGCCACGCAGACACCCCGCCGAATACGGCCACACGTGACTGTAGAGGGGATTCACAGAGTGACATAGTGAAGGAGATGGAGGGAGTTTTAGAGCAGAGATGGATGTAGGTGTGTAAAGGGGGAGGAGAAAAGATTGAGCAGTTTATTAGGTACAAGAAGCTCAAACTAATGCAGCCGTGCAATAACTCCTACCTTCATAGAAGGTTAAAATGTTTAGTTTGTGCTCAAAGTGCTGATGCAACTGATGAAAATGATTTTTGTCATCATGAGTTGTAATTACAAACACTGAAGTTTTGTCAGCTTCCACAGTATTATGGCTTCATGTAGTAAGAATTTCTTGTGACCCTGGTGTATAAGGATGCATTCATTAAAGCTGGATTTGACTTATAACCCACTAGGCGTAGATACACTTGGATGCACAGTAGCTTCACCATTTGAAATGCTGCTTCAGGTTCAGTCAGGAGCTGTGACCTTGAGTTAAAAATGCTCCTAGAGAGAAAACCACACCAGGACTCAAACCTCTTCATCACCAAGACGCCTGCAATCCTCTACTGACACTTACTGATTTAAATCTGACCACTGGATTTGATAAGAACATCCTCTGTGGCTGCAGCCTGACAGAATGAATGGCTGTAGCTCAAAGATGAGCCTCTAGCTAGGAGTTAGCATGTCATTTAAACCAAGGGTAGGTGCACAGACATGAGAGGCTGCCCACAGCTACACCAATAAATAAGTTCATGAACATGGTGTGAGATGTGAAGTTTAAAGAATGAGTGGACACACACATACGTAACCTCTGATCATCAGCTTATGTAAAGGATGAGGCCACGTTGATTTCCAGCTAAAGCTAGGCAGTGCTAGAGGGGAAACTCAGTCTAACATGATGCTACACGTGTCAGAGCAGTGGATGTGATTCTACAGGTTAAATCACAGTCAACATGAGTGAAGCTGGACTGTCATTGAACCTCAATGACAGTCCAGCTTCACATGTGGCTAGCAGCAGCTAGCAGGCTGCGTGATACCTGATGGAGACGCTGTCCGACCCGGGGCGGCTGAGACGGGAACACGCTGCGGTTCTGCTGCCGCAGAGAGCCCCGCTGTACAGGCGGCCGAGCGGCGGCCCGGTTCTGTTCGTCCCCGCGACGTGAAGCAAGCCCGAAGGCGAGAGTCTGAGTAGCCGGGCTGATCTTAAGAGGGCAGCCATGTTTTCCTGTAGCAGCGTGTGGAAGGGCATCCGCACCACGTGACCAGCCACAAGTAGCGCGAGAACAGCGGCTGAGCGCGTGAGGGTTCCTGTCTTCCTCCCAGACAGCTGTTGTGTTTTTATTTATTTATCATCAGCAAGAGAAATGTTAAAGAGGCTTTAAACTGTTCCTGGATCTGCACCGGAATTGTGATCTTACAAAAAATAAACTCTATTGTAATTAAAAGAATATAAGACTGAATTAATCCCAAAGGAAATGATTGTTTCAGGTTACTGTAACACAATATATACAGATAATGAAACATAAGTATTAAGTCTAAAGAATATTAGAAAAATAAAAGTATAGAGTATTATATTTGAAAATAAAAATGTAGCGTATACGAAAATAAAAGAATTTCAGGAAATTTATTGCGTATCTGCTTTGTTGTGAAACCATTCAAACCATAATTATTTTTTATAGTGGTGGGGTCATTTTCACTTTTGTTGACAGGTTGAAATAAGGAGTGGTGAGCACACGCAGCAAAGGGTCAGATTGAAACAGAACCTGCTGCTACATACATACACATATTTATTTATTAAGAACAGAGCAGAAATGATGTTTCAAAGGTTGAATTTCACAGTGAGAATTTAATTTATTTCATATATTTTATTACAATACAAACAACATTTTCAACAAATTAGCTCAGTTCTTTAATCAACTCTCTATTTCCTCTCTTCTTCCCTTTCTTCAAGTTCTCCTCAACTACAGCCTTTGATTTCTCCAGGCTGCTCCTTGCGCTCTCTCTTTTACTGTGTTCATTCCATAACTCGACAGCCAGTCTTTGAATCTGGGGTGCATTGTCCAACACCCAGGCTTGAAAGAATTCACACTTCTTGCTTGCCAGGAAGTACTTCTGCCTCCTTGCCCCTTCCTCTCCCTCTTTAGAAAGGGCAGTTCTGGCCTTGGAGAGAACTGAGCGAAGCTGACTCAAAGCTGCCAGACAGTATCCTGTAGCATCTCTTCTGTCTCTGCCAGTCATGATGTGAGCAACAGCTTCCACTGCCCTAGTCGGGGCCAGTGGATCCTCCTTGTCCAGGTACCCTCCACCCAGAATTAGAGTTTCTCCACATCCTAAGGCCTCTTGGAGAGAGTTGAACACCCTGTTAGAGTTCAGGGCCTCTGACAGAGTCAGAATCATGTCACAAAACTCAAACATCAGTGAATCAGTGTCACCGTTTAGGAAGCACAGACTGAAAGTGTAGCCAAAAAGTGCATTGGCCAAACCATAGCATACCAGGGGAGATGGATTTGCACATAAAGAGCTCAACTTTGGAATTTTTGCAGAAACTGGGGGCACAGTGGGAGCTGTTGAACTTCCCTTGTTCTTGCTTGTATTCGTCCCTTTAATCTTTTTCAACTTTGTAGCTTTTTTGCCCTGTTTGTGAGGTACTTCATGTGACTCCTTGACTTTATTACAAACATCCTGTTCCTCCACTGTTGCTGAATTTTTGCTTTCCAATTTGGTCACTTCCTCCACCAGTGCTCTCCCTCCTCCGTCATGCTCCTCCCACCATGGTCTCCACAGGGGAACGAGCTTGCTAAGAGCTCCAGACTTCATCATGTCCATAAACATGTCTTTCTCTTTGCCGTTGAGAATTTCCCACAGCTCCTCTTCTGAGAGTTTGTCCAAATCCATCCCAGAGAGTCGTTCCGCCAAGTCCAGCTCCCCTCCTTCACTTTCAGCATCCTCATCTAAGTCTCCAGGCAGCAGCTCTCCATCTCCAATCTCTCCAAGTTTTCTCAAAATAGCCTCAATCTCGGTGGCACTCCCCTCTCCAGACTGCTGGAGCTCTGCTAACCTGGACAAGAGCTCCACAACCTGTACTTTCTCCGCTGCCGCTTCTCCCCCTTCATCAGCGTCATCTGACACGATGCCTGCTTCTTTTAACAAACCTTCCATCCCCCCATCGGTTCTTTCTGCCTTTTGTCTGAGGCCCACAAGAATCTCCTGCATTTTCTTTCTCTGTTCACCTTCTGTTTTCCCCATATCCTTCAGTTCCTCGAGAACAGACTGCTTGTAAAATGCCTCAGAGCAGACAGAGTGATCTGGGCTCTGGTAGCAAGGCAAGCCACAATAACGCAGGTTGCACCGAGGACAGGTGTAGCAAGAGGGTTTACATTTACACAACATGCACATAGCATTCATCCCAGCGTAACTCCCATCCTCTGTAGACTCCTCTCCCTCTGCCTTGGCTGGAACGAGAAACTCCTCTGGTCCAGAGTCAGCTCCTCTGGCCTGGGAGCAGAATCCCATCTCTGGCCACTCCCTCGGGCTCTGCGTCAGTCCAGTCCTCCTTCGGGCCGATGTCTGTCAGGAGACTCCTCACAGACGGAGGAAGTCTCCGTCTAATTATTGGATTCATTGTCGGTTGAATTGGGCCAAAGAATGATGGTGGAGCAAAGGAAGAGAACGGTCTGAAGCAGGCCACCTAAGAGGCAAACAAATAATCTAACTTATTATATATTAAACTTTATGATATTGACATTTGAAGATAACACTGAAGTCAGCTTCTGATTTGGTGTTTCAGGGGGAAATGGCAACACAGAGGAACAGATTCTCCATTTATTAAAATGGTATTGACAGTTTTACGATGTTTGAAACTTACTATCAGAACTGTGAAACCTTTTTATTCATGCAAGTGTGTTGATGTATTTTCAAAAAACATTTTCATCCTGATAACATTGGAGCAGGTCTGGATAACATTTAAATATTTGTGAAACCTTGTATTGTATTTTATTACAATACACTTATATCTCTACTTTATTTTAATCTTCACCTGTATTTAAGACTTAATACTTTGTGTTTATCTGTTCTGTATTTTTATTCTACTTTCTATTGTTCTGTAATCTTGGAGCAAACTGGCACATGAATTTCCTTCGGGATTAATAAAGTCTTATTTTATCAGGTTGAGATGCTAACGTTAAGGTTCGTAAGAAGGTTCAATGTGGTCGATACAACCACGTGTCTTCGTTGTTACTGTAAAATCTGAAACCAATGAGGAAACACTCACTTCGTCAACAGCAGCAACGTCTCATGTCCGCCGTCCCAAACAGGGTCGCCTACTGATGACGTGACACTGACTCCTTCTTCTTCTGTGAGAAGCTCCTGCCGCTCACATCCACGTTGTTACACTACTGCCACCTTCAGGTTTTATTTGTCCTCTTGAGTTCCATTCATTCATTTTAGACTAAAAACCACATGAAAATTACCTCCAGGTTAAAATGTACTTTTACTTCCTGTAACATGTGTCATCATTTCCTCTAACATGGATGAAATCAATTCCTTTGTTTGAGTGGTTCTTCTGCAAATGTGTCTTCTCTCTTATTACCTCAGAAACCTGACAGGGCTGGGACCTACGTGAATGAGGCATTTTTCCATTGCCACAGAATCATTCAAATTATATAATGTTTTGCTGCCATGCATGTGACAACTCATTTATATAATATTCCCGGGCAATAGGACATGGCTACCTGCATGTAGCAATAAGCAATGTGTAACAATAACAATTATATAAACTTGTTCATATTCAAATTGTCTTGCATCTTGTAAAATGTATAAGTTTGATAAAGGTACGTCAGGAACAAAGCGAGTGAAATGAATACAACTCACTTTTCCCCCTTTACTTTTCCATACAGGCTCATTGGTCATTTCTTAAATGTACGTTTCTATTACTTCATCCATTGATTTGTCTGGAAACCTGAGACACCTTAAAGCTTCACCGATCAGCTGACTGAACAAACTATCATATTTTTATGAGGCCCGACCGGTGGCTCCACCCACATGGCTAAATGGCTTGTTTACTCCAAATAAAGATTCCCAATGAGAGCTTATCTGTATGTTTCCCTGCAAACTAAATAATGAAATGTTATTTAGGCTCCAGCTTCTTTGTTTTAGAGCAGCAGCCAGTCAGATTCGAGTGACTCATCACAAGCATTTATGCATGTGACTACATTACTGTCCCTCCATCTAACTCTCTGTCAGTCTGTGTGTGCAACATGCACGTCTGTCTATTTGTGTGTCTTTCTGGCTGTGCTGTGTCTACATCTCCCATGGGGCTGTTTGCTATGAGGTGATTGTCTCCTGCAGGGGGTCAAGCATGGTAAAGGTCATGCAGGTGGGGAGTTGTCAGATGGCTGTCCACCCCTCACTGGGCCGAGGGGCTCCCGTGCCGCCTGTCAGAGCCTGTGGGGAAAGGGGGGGGGTCTAAGGTCGGCGTGTGCCATGCTGTCTTGGCCCCGCCCCTGGCTGCCGTGCCAGCAGTCCTGGGTGGGCTGCTGCCTCCTCGTGTCACTTTATTTTTCCCTGGCATGTCCTGTGACACGTCAGTAGCCCCAACACTAAATCCACCAGCTACTGACTGTTGGACTGATGACGTGTCGTAACACAGGATCTCATCCTTGTCCCCTTGGCATGAGTCAAAGTACAGGTTTGGCATTTGGCAAAGACACACACACACACACACACACACACACACACACACACACACACACACACACACACAGACATGTTTGTACTTCTATCTTAGTGAAGACACTCGTTGACATAATAGATTCCCTAGCCCCTTATGCCTAACCCTAACCCTAAAACAAAGTCTTAACACCCAAGCAGCCCTTTAAAAATGTGAGGACCAGTCAAAATGTCCACACTTTTCCAAAAACGTCCTCACATTGAAGGTTCTATGCTTAAAATGGTCCTCACAAAGATATAAGTACAGGAACACACACACACACAGACATTCTGCTGTCTGCCACCAGCTGATAGGTGAACCGGCTCTGCCTTTTGGGCATGTCCAACCCTGGCATGTCTGGAGCTGTCTGTGTTACAGCAGTAGGGTGTAGCGTGTAGGGTGTCGTGTGTGTGTGTGTGTGAGTGTGTGTGTGTGTGTGTGAGTGTGTGTGTGTGTGTGTGTGTGTGTGTGTGCGTGTGTGTGTGAGTGTGTGAGTGTGTGTGTGTCCACAGTAAGAGCGAGTAGACCTATGTTGATGTAGACTGTTCTGTCACCTGTCAGCTCAAAAGAATCTGGCATTATAGGCCCCAAAAGGGAGACTGAGCGTGCTTGTTGTGTGTGTGTGTGTGTGTGTGTGTGTGTGTGTGTGTGTGTGTGTGTGTGTGTGTGTGTGTGTGTGTGTGTGTAATCTTAATCATAATAATCAGATTATTAGAATGAATTTGAAGCAAAGTTGCTCAGAACAGAATAAAATAAAGATTGTGGTTTGAGGACAAGCTTTTGTGAGTCAGTGTTAGTGACTGTGTGGTGTTGGACGGTGAAACACACAAAGCTCTTAACATCAACCTGACGTAGCATCAACGTCTTCCTTCTTCCTCGACGTCTCCTCCTCCTCACATCTTTCCCCCATATACCTTTTTTATGAATGAACCCAAGAATATAGGCTCATCTCCTCCAACATGAAAGCATCAATGTACTGCTTCAATAATTCATCTCCAGGATCTATTATTTACTTTTTATATTCACCTCCTCACAGGAAGGCTTTGCCTCTCCCCCATAAACCTCCTCTTCCTCTTCCTCCTCCTCCTCCTCCCTTTTCCTTCCTCCAGTCTTCCTTTAATTGACAACCTTTGCCAGGTCACTCAATTCATATAAACAAATCCTTGTTTCCTGTGCTGCTCCTTGATCAGCTTCGACAAGTCGACTCTCCCTCTGAGTGTGTTCATGTGTGTGTGTGCTGGGTGCAGTGCAGCGTGTGATGTGCTAAAACACAGGTAGATGGAGCGCTACCCTCTCAGTGACCTAAAGCGGCTGTTGACAGCAGTGACAGTGGAAACGAGCAGAAAGACAGAAAAAAGGAACCTGGCAGCGCTCGACAAGTCAACTTTCTCCCTCTGTCTCTCTGTTTCTGGACAGAAGTAGAGGGTGCCGTGTATCACAGCAGCCGACACCAGTATTTACTGATATTCGTGTCATTTTTTACACCACTGATTTCATGATCTGTAATTTTTTCGCAAACCCAGACTTTAGACTTTTTCCAGTGCTACATCTCTCACACTTCTCTTTTTCACTCTCCCAATGCTGAAGTAAGTGTTACTCTAATAATATAAAGGCTGCCACACAGCTGTTTATGGGTGTTTTTATGATGACATCTGATTTATCTTATTTATTCATGATGTTAAAATCACATTTGTGATTGTAGAACAAGAACCACTGACAAAAAGTGCTTCCAATATTTCAGATGGGACTATAAGCAAAGACCTTCAAACCCCCTTGATGCACAGTGGCCGGTCCTCACAAGATAATCTGTAAAACATTGTTAAAACCCACAGAAGTTTATTTTGAATCACGTTTTTAAAGATATCCAACACATCAGGCTGAATTTGAGGGATTTTCTACATCGTGCATATGACTCTTAAGACATTTGAGAATATCCAGATGTGCAGACATGAGAAACTCATGCAGTGTAAACATATACTTTAACTGTAATGAGGTGGTGGAACAATTTATAGGTTAAACATGATCAAACTATCAGCATTCATCTGTCTAACTTGTGTTTGTTTCTGTTTGTGTCTTCTCATGACTTGAGGAAAACCTTCAGAGAGACTTCCCTGTTTCTCCGTCTGTTCCCCTTCCTTCTCCTTCGCCTGATCCATCACACCATTCCCGCAGGAGCGAACCTGAGCCTGAGTGTGTGTCGGTGTATCACCCACCTCCATCTGTCTAACCTCCGGCCCCGCCTCCCTGCATCCCCACGAGAGGGAGCAGCGGATCAAGAAGAGGGGAGGCCTGGAAGAAGGAGTGAGGGAGCAAAGAGAGAAGTGTGTGTGTGTCCCAGAGGATTGGTCTCTGTCTGTCTAAATCAGGAAGTGAGAATGTGACGGCAGGGGAGACAGAGCAGAGACATCCTTTCAGTGTGTGTGTGTGTGTGTGTGTGTGTGTGTGTGTGTGTGTGTGTGGACCTTGTTGAGCTGAGGTGTCATATGTGAAGATCACAGCTTCACGCTGGTGGCAACCAGGGATGACGCTCTAAATCACTGAAATGCCAGAGACAACTGTGCTGTGATATGTTGTATGTGCATGTGTTTGTGTGAGCGTGTGCATGTACGTGTGTGTGTGTGTGTGTGTGTGTCTTGTGGGACATTCAGTGGAGATTAATGCATTTTAGAGTCTTAAAGCGAAAATGTTATCAAGTATGTCACCTTGGATAAAAAGAGAGTGACATTGTCCCCACTAGACGCTGATGTACACACACACACACACACACACACACACACACACACACACACACACACACACACACACACACACTCACACACACTCACACACACACACACACACACACACACACACACTCACAAACATACACTCTCGGCCGACAGGTTCAAACCCAGTAGTTGCTTTCACCAGTTGTGTAGGAGGCCAACTCTTTGGATTCTATTAAAATCATTATCCTTCACTGTTAATCCAGAAAAAGTTCTGCATGTAAGAGAAAGTGCTGTAAATAAATAAAGTGAATTATAATTATTGATCTCGTTAAAACACATATTTGATGGTATTTATGTATAATTCTTTAACGATGTCCAAGTCTCCTGCAGCATTCACAATTCC
Source organism: Verasper variegatus (assembly GCA_026259375.1). NCBI lineage: Eukaryota > Metazoa > Chordata > Actinopteri > Pleuronectiformes > Pleuronectidae > Verasper > Verasper variegatus. The sequence goes on from CM048050.1 coordinate 18,068,215, forward strand.
ACATCATATGCACACATACAAACACACCTAACAACATTACACACACACACACACACACACACACACACACACTCTCTGAGGATGAATAATTACACAGACACACAGGGCTGTCTCTCTGTTGCCCCTCACATATGAAGCTACATGAATGTAGGCCAACTCACTGTCGGCTTCACTTCCCTCTCAGCGCAGTCAAAACAACACACTATCCATTGTCTCCTCCTGTTTATCAACCTCTATCCATCTCTTGTTACCTTCTATCCGTCTTTGACGCTCTCTTTCTCGAGGTGTGAGTCATATGAGGATTTGTCGAGCGGATCAACAAAACAACTGCTCCTGTGATCGGGCAGCGCACGATCTCACACAGTGACGCTGATACAGTCACATCCACATCATTATATTCGTATATGAGCAGGGAGAAACCTTCATGCTCCAACACCTACGTGCCTTCGCTGCATGCCATCTCCCGTGCCTGATGTGGGTTCGAACTAATTTGCTGCATGTGTGTGTGGGTGTGATCTGCTCTGTCTTGACAGATCACGCTTGGCACATGTAATAATAATAATAATATGTTTATCAAAATAGTGTTCCACACACTGCAGCATGTTAAGAAAAGGCTTTCTGTTTTAAATCTTTACTAAAATAGAAATTTGCACTATTTTAATCATCATTTTCAACATCACACTATTCATATAACAAACAGATTTCAACCATTTTCGTCAGTGAACCAAAATGGACCAACTATAACTACAACTACTGTCTGTTATTTGTTTATTGGTCAGCAGGATGTCGCTCAAACTACAAAACAGACTTCCATGAAACTCGACTAGAGGGATGGGACCTGGCCCTCAAAAAAAACACCATACATTTTGGCACAAGTCCAGATAAAGGGGCCAATCCAGGAATCCAGAAATTTCATTTTCCTTTATATTGAAAGAAAGTTTGCGCTTTGGGATATTTTCATCAGGGAATAATTATTGGATCTTCGTGAAAAAAAAATCTGGCATATTTAGGGAAGTGAAATCCATGAGTGTGAGAAAGTTGGTGCAACTGGATTGAATTTAAGGGGCCTTGGCAGACATTCAAGTTCATTGTTGATTTGAACGAAATGTATTTTATTGGGAAGGACCTCTGACTTACTGTATAACAATAGTTGCATATGAAATGATTCAGTTGTTTTAGAGCCATATTTCATGGCCTCATGACATCTTTATTGTTATTTATTGTTGTTTACCAATGTCAGTTAATAACGTGTCATCACAAATAACAGTGAAATACAGGCACAATATCACATCATCAGTAGTTCAAAGCAGAATCGGACATCAGGAGAAATAGTTGCACAGGACGGATCACACGCACTGAACAAAGGATACTTGCGTGTTGCACGTGCACGTTTACCTGAGGCAAGACAAGGCGACACAACAGAGGAACTCTCTCAAATATTAAGAAGGGACAGGGGAGCACTTGGCATTTTGGGGCATTCACATAATCACACACTCTCACTGTGTTAGCGTTAGCCGGAAAAGGTTGTGTGTTAGTGTGTTTGACAGCGCTCCGACCCTGGCTGTGATGTTGACATTAGTGGAGCAGGACACATCACCTCTGCTTTGGGAAAAGGCCTACGGTGAGGCTGCCCTCACACAGCAAGGGGCTGTGTGTGTGTGTGTGTGTGTGTGTGTGTGTGTGTGTGTGTGTGTAAAAATCAATCCTACAAAACGAAATGAGAACCATATTCTAAAGGTGACCGTGCTTTTGACATCAGGGCCCCTCGGCCTACCTGAGGAGACGAGGCTCGCAGAGGCAGTGAATTCTTTTGAATCCCTTCTTAAATCACATTTTTATAGTTCTTATAGTTTTACTTGTTCATTTATTTCCTATTGTCATATTACTGCTTTTGTGTGTTCAAGTTTTCAGGTGACACAGCTCTATTCATTTAATTTGAACACTACCTCGTTTCCGACCACCTAACCGTGGTTGTCTGACCTCCGTGTCACATCCTGCTGATTGTTATTTCTATATTTACTTTTCTTGCTCTGCTGACAAAGCACTTTCTAAACTATGTTTTTTAAAAGTGCTATATAAATAAAGTTTATCATTATTATTTAATTCAATTCTTTTGTTTCAAGTGCCTGCCCAGCAGTTCTTGTATGTATATTATACATGAAAGATACATTCATGTTAATACAGCGGCTCATATTCACGACAGTTTTCAGGTGGGTCATGTCCTGAAAGCAGAGTTTCTGGTTTGAATCCTGGTGGCAGGTGAAAGATCTTTCCTGGAGTGCAGCTTTATTTTGGGCTGAAAATGTTATGGAAATTTTATTTTCACAGTTTTCAACACAAAAGTAAAAAAAAAAAAAAAAAAACACATCTCTGGTGCTTTCCATGTTTTAATCTCCTCTTTCAGCCTCACATTCCCCCTCCTCACAGTGGTGGGGGTTTTTTTCACCTTGTGCGAGCCTGTTGTTGACTTTGCTTTTTCCGTCCATCCAGAAATCAAATCCGCAAATCCGAGTTTTTATATTCCACAAATTGTCACTGTGCCAGCTCTGGAGGACTGAGTGAATGGAGGGGCCCAGCGAGACGTAAACAAACAAGCAAGTGGATGAATCAGCCGATGCTGATGTCAACAACACGGCCGTCATCATCAGAGGAGACACAGGGCCCCTCGACCACGTGTCACGCAGGAAACAACTCCTGTGGGTCAACATTATGATACAGAGCCAATTAACGGGGGAAAGAATTCACTCACCTGAAATCTGCCTCATTGTTTTTCTCTCATTTGTTCTCTCCCGTCTTACTAACACTTATTGTGTGTGTGTGCGTGTGTGTGTGTGTGTGTGTTCTTCACACATCTGTGAAGTCTCAGATTTCTCCTTTGATTTATGAGGTGTGGAATGTCAGGCCCGTCTCCTCGCATTAGGGCCCAGTGAGGAGGACACTGCCTGCCATCGCGCTCCGATGAAGGCGCCTCCACAATGGATACAGAAGTCCCACCATCCCGCAGCCGCCACCCCCAACACCCCCCCGAGTCCTTGGCACTTATCAGTTAGAGGGTCTGTGTTTCGTCAGTGTGTGTGGGGGGGGGGGGGGATGAGGGTGAAAACTGCTTTTGCCGAGCTGATGAAGGCCGAGAGAGGAAGACGTTTTGCAGGAGGTTAGCAGGAACTACTCAACGGATTACCACAAAACTTGGTGGAAGGATGAAGTAAGTGGGTCAGAGAAGAACCAATATATTTTGGCGCGGATCTGGATCAGCCGACAGATCCAGGAATATTTGTTTCACTTTCTTAAACATTGTGAGATAGAGTTGGTTAGTTATTCTTTTTTTTACATTTTGGTGAATTTATCAAGACTTAATACAGATGATTATTATGAAAAAAGATCAGGCATGTGTAGCGTGCTCTATGAATGACTTTTGTAAATCAAAATAAATATTTGTATATATTATTCAGTTACTGTACGGTAACAAATCTTCCCTTCAACTATGTCAGAGAATAACTTGCTTGCATGTGAGCAGTTTGCAGAACATTGCTCTGTACATGGTAAATGTATCTGATCTCATTAATCATTCAAGATCACTTTGTGAGCTTCTTTGAATGGTATAAAATGAATTGTTTCACGTAGGAGCTGATAGAGGGATGTGTGTTGGCCTGCAGCTATTTTTAATTTTTAATTTGATTGAATTATGTGCTTTGTTAATGAATGACTGTCTTGTGAAAGAGGAGCAGATTATATAAGAATATTCTTCTTTCTGTTCCCTTTTCATTCAAGATTTGAGATTTTGTGTTTGCACTTAAATTGTTTTGTTTGTTCGATGAATGAAATAAAAATCTCCATGTGCAATATGAAGATGAGGAGGAATATGCCCTACTCTAGGATTACACACTGGTGGTGGAGGATGCAGGGTTTAGGAAGAACCATTAAATATTTGGTGCGGATGCAGATTAACAGGTGGATTCAGGAGTTATTTTATTCCTGAACTATGTTTTATGACAAATCGTCGTTCTTCTTTTAAGAACCAGACCATTATTCGTGGGACTGCCGGCCTTGGTCACTCGCACTACTTCTTCCTGCCACTTTTTCTCTCTTCCTCCCTCTTCCAGCTTCCTTTAAATCTCCTCCTGACCTTTGACATCCACTCATCTTTCCACCAGCCCTTTGGTGTCTTGTCCGTCCCTGTATCTGTCTCCTGTCTATCCTCCAGTCACACTCTTGATCCCAACCTCCGTCTCATGCTCACCCCTTCCACCGCTCTCTCCTTGGGCCTGTTGGCTGCAGGTGGATGTAGGAGGTCTGTCGCAGTGTGGCGAAGCTGTCAGTCGCCGTGCATGTGCATGTGTGTGTGTGTGTACGTGTACTCGCGTATATGGTGAGAGGGGTGTGAAGGCAGCTGTCACGCTGTCTCAGGATCATATGCTGGCTGTCAGACATGTTGTAAAATAACTGACATCCAACCCCCAACCACACACACACACACAGACACACACACACACACACACTTGACATAGGTTTTGATGGGAAATTATGCTGCTATTCTATTTCAACTCAAATTACACCTGTATTTCCGTCAAAAAACATCAGTTTGCATTCACTTAACATGAGTTTTCATTGAAAGGGCCAGCAGGTGGATCTGGTTCTTCATCCAACATGTGATGTATTTAGAGCCGCTGAAGTGTGCTTGAGCAAAAATCAGATTCCCTGCCAGCTCCAGGGGATTCGGACCCCGCTATATGTAACATCTGTTGAAGGTGAGGAGCGTGTTCAAGGATCACTTTGTATTGCTTCTATTTATAATACATGATGGTTATCATATGGTTATCTGACCGTGGGATTAGAGGAGTGAAGTGAGCCAACAATCACTGTCTCATCCCTTCTCTTCTCTTCTCTTCTCTTCTCTTCTCTTCTCTTCTCTTCTCTTCTCTTCTCTTCTCTTCTCTTCTCTTCTCTCCTCTTCTCTCCTCTTCTCTTCTCTTCTCTTCTCTTCTCTTCTCTTCTCCTCTCTTCTTCACCCTTCTTCTCTCCTCTCTTCACCTCTACTCGGTGGTGTGTGTCTCTCTGATGTCCAGTGAGACAGGGGAGGCGGGCAGGTCTCCACTGGCCACAGTGCAGCTGTCGTTTCAGGTTAGTGCAGGCGAGAGGTAGCCGAGGAAGAGGTGGAGAGGGATGAATAAGTGAAGAGGCTGCAGACTGGACTCATGTTAAATGTAGAAAGACTAACGGACCTGACTGCTGTTGAGCTCTGTGTGTGTGTTGTATGTGTGTTTTGTGTGTGTTTTGTGTGTGTGTGTGTGTGTGTGTGTGTGAGCGAGTGAGAGAAAGAGAGAGAGAATTTGTGTGAGTCTACATGCGCACATGAGCACAACAGAGGACCTGCTGCCTGTCCCGCTGAGCTTCCAATTAGCACACACCACTAGAGCAGGACACGCACACACACACACACACACACACACACACACACACACACACACACACACACACACACACACACACACACACACACACACACTCCGAGGACTCTAGAGAGAGGCCTCAAACCTGCCTGTCAGTTGCTGTTAAATCACACTGCTCTAGGCCAACACACACACACACACACACACACACACACTTCATTGCAAACTTACACTGAGCTTCAGATCAATAAAAGTCAATTAATTATACCAAGTCAGTTGAATAATGTAAATGATAGTTGGGAGAACATTGGCTGAATCACATCCATTTATAGCCGATATGATAATAATAATAATATTCTGTGCATTTGACAAACTAAAGGGGGAGTTTTCAGTTTTCTCTGTGATCCTCATGTAATGCAACTGAAGGACATTTAAACACACACATTATCCAAATGTTTGCTTCTACTCTGTTACATTTGAGTAATAATCATATCTTAATCAATAATTATTATATTTTATTATGTATCATTGGCCACTAGGTTTGTAGGGTTAACTTTAGAATAAACTTAGAAACAAACACACACTTACACATACACACATCTACACTCACAACCCTCCACTGCTTTGCCTGTTTTGTCCTTGTGCATATTTTAATGACATCATCAATAATGGACACATACCCTTTCTGTGGTAGTACAAGCTATGACATAGAGATGTCACACAGATAATCTACAGAAACAAAATTAGATGATAACAAATTACACTTACTCCATCATTTTTCTTTCCTTCTTTTTCTTTTTCAGCTCAAGACCAACATCCCAACCAGACCCACCTCTGTGTGTGTGTGTGTGTGTGTGTGTGTGTGTGTGTGTGTGTGTGTGTATTTTTGCATGTGTGTGTGTGTGTTCCCTTGAGTGAGATCGACGTGGCACCACGAGCTCAGGGTCAAACAAAACAGCAGAGAAGAGAAAGAGTTGGGACAGTTGATGAAGAGGAGGATGAAGTAAACGTAGGAAACAGAGGTGGTTGTCTTCCCTCTGCCTGCTCAGGGAGAAGATCGTCCTTGCGCTGTTAAATGATTTCTTCCAGCTGAACTCTTCTCCCGATATCAGTCAAAGGGAGATCACTGAGCGATCACAGAGAGAAAACAAAGATTGCATGTCTACCCAGAGTTCCCGGGTCACCTTGGTGTACAGTTCACACAGTGAATCGATCAGTTTATTGCCATTTCAATAGATATTCAGGTTATTCTTGTCACCCAGGAGCTGTGCACCGGACAAACTGCAGTCAGACCACACAGGTATTTTTGTTCTAGATGCTGGTATCTCATGACTAAAATAAAGCAGTTGGAGGCCACATTAGCGCAGAGGGAGAAAATGAATGATGTGAAATAACCACAGAGAACATGAAATAGAAAACATGTCATATAAATATCATTGTGTCAGTAAGTGTTTTGGTAAATTAGAAGATGGGATCCTTCCATTGAGAAGCAGAGTACACACTGGATTCACACTCACATTCACACCTATGGTCAATTTAGATGGTTTTATTGTCTTGTCTACATACTGGTAAATACAGATAATTATTTTTTACCGACATAACCTCCAACACATTCACACCAAACATACTTATGATGAATTTTGTATTCATGATAAGTAAAATATGAGATTTTTATTTTCTTATAATTCTGTCTGAAATAATGTTCAAACTTGTTACTATAGCAGTAGGTTTGACACCGTTTAAGTTGGTATTCAGGTGATCCTTTGCTTATCATGGAGGATGGATGTATGTAACTTATGTCTCTCCTTTATTCCAAAAGAATACCAACTCAAATATTGGATTGGAAACCTTATGTCCACGCACCGTAGAGTTGATTGTTCCTGGAACTACAATATTAAAGGATTACAGTCCGAACCGATGACCGATGATAGTGAAATGGAATTTGTGCACACACGCCCACTGGAGAATAAATCTTTGAGGGGGTTCAATAACAAGCAGGAAACTTTGTCTCTGTCTCCTTTATCATTATGATATATTATATGTATCCTCATAATTTCTCTCTCTTGCCAATCCCATGTGTTTGACAGCTGTACCCCTGTCTCCCACTAGATGGGGTTGTGATACTACCAATGATGCACAGCAACAATTCATCACTGACCCGGCACAGCGGGTGCACTGAGCCAGGGCTCTAATTTACTAACTCAGGCCAACCTTTCTACAGCAGATCATTTTAACAGCACTGTAATCACACTTACACCTCAGTACCTTACTACACTGCATGGTGTTATACATCTCTGCAGGTCTGCAGCCGGAAGTTTACAGAAGCAGGCTGCTCTGACAGAAGGGAAGTGAATCAGTAGATTGATGTTTCCTCTGTTGATTGACCTCTGTTCAAATGCCTTTGAGCAAGGCATCGGTGCCTACTCTTCTATTCTAGTGCTGATGCTGCAGATGCTCAGTGGCGAACACACAATGATTGTGGTTGTGTGGCAGCTTCTGGCCCACGTGTTAAAATCATCATCTCCAAATGAAGTGTTTGTGTTAAGATAACACTTCAAGTATGACATAGACATTAGAGTGAAAGAAATTTGGAATGATTCATTATTATAATATTTTTGTAGTACATGACAATATAGACAGAAAACAAAACCAAATATTATTATTATTGCTACAATAGTCAATTTCTGCAGTCTTATTTTTCATCCATGACTACATTCGTCTCAGAGCTGGTCCCACAATGTCACTTGCTGATGGGTGACGACATATGGCTGCAGCCCATGCCCCCCCCGACAGACCATATACACACATGTTACAGCGACATGCTAAAAGTAGTGGGTGTGTCTGAGCATATGTCGGCTACTGGACGTTGAAGGCATGTGATCAGAACCGTTTGTGTGTGTTTGTGTGTGAATGTGAATGTGTGTGAGATACATTCATGTGTCAGCAAGTGCTGGGCATGCATGTGATTGACATATGTCCACGCATAGCCCCCTATGTTTACATGCACTGTTTTCTCTGCGAGTGCATGTGTGTGTGAATTTGTACATTGAGCACAGGCCTGTGTGGTTGTAATCCGCACTGGGCAGCTGCGCTCATTCGTATTCAGCCCTAAGGCACATCTAGGCTGTCCCACTGATTAGGGATCAGAGAGACGGAGGGAGAAGGAGAGAGGGAAATGGAGGAGAATGAAAGAGAGAGAGAGTGAGAGACAAAGGGAGAGAGTTGGAGACAAAGCAGGATAGAGAGGTCCTCTCCCATTAAGTAAACAGTTGGTTAATGACTCTAATCCCATTAAGCAGGGGAAGCAGCTTGCCCCGTCACATAACACACATTAATATGCATGTGTAAGTTTGTGGTGTACGTTTTCTTCTTCTCTCACACAAAACATGCACATACACTCGATACACTTACACCCAGGAAATTAAATTGATTTGCCCTCATAAGCTTTCATCAAAGCCCCCGACGTTACACTGTGAGCTGTTAAGGAGGCCTGAAGAGCAGACTTATGAAAATGACATGTAAATCAAATGAGCGCTGTATATTTTCAGGCCCGATTCACCAACAATTATTGTTTTGACCTGACTCCTCAGTCGACAAAAGAAACCTGCTTCCCCTGAGGAGCAGGAAATCAGCTTTTCAAGTGCTCTTGTGTTTGAAGAGTGGAGGGCAAGGCAAGGCGTGATTGCAGCACAGTGAGCAGAGGATCAGACATGGAGTGATTAGAAGTGGAGAAAATGCTGCAAAGGCCAAGGCTGCCTGTGTGATTCTCCTTCACATATAATATACAAATAAGCAGTACTTGACTCAGTGTTTATACTTGTGCTGATCTGGTGTGAAAAAAATTATAAAATGATCGAAAAATGTCTAAATGTCTAGGGTGGCATAATAATAATGAAGTGTGCGATAAAGGAACTGTGAACCCATCAATAAAGATATTCTATCACATGTAGCACGTGAATGCAGATGCATGTACTGCAATATAGAACTGGTGGTTCTTTATATGAATAATTGAAGTAAAAGTGTTGCTCAATTCAAAATCTGGATCGTTCAATGTCACCCTGAAAGGACGTGGCCACTGAATAGATCCGCCGGTAGAAACTATGATTAAAAAATATATTATTTTGTTCAAACTAGGACATTTCAAATAATATTAACACTTATAGGCTACAGTGTGTGTCTTAAGGGATCAGGGGTGGGCAAAGCTAAGAAATTACTTTTCAGTGAGACCTACACAGTAGAAATAGAAAACCAGCAATGAATAAGGTAATACAGAATAATAATCTTATTTATGGAGCTAATGATAGAAAAGGATTAAAAGCAATTTGAATGTCACACGACATTAGACGACACCAATATGAGAATAAGAATGTAAGGGATGAGAAAGGAGTAAAATCAAAGTTACAGTCTGTAACACCAGAGCGAGGTTAAAGGTTTTTAATTAATAACAATAAAAAGGTGAATTCAGATGTGAATCCATCATAACAACACATCCAGAAAGGGAAGACACTTCCCTGAGAGTCCAATTTTATGATGATAGTGAATTCCATCACTTCCAATGTAAGGTTGGTATTAAGATGGCTTAGAATGTCCCTCACATGTCATAGTAGTGTGTGAAGTACAGTACAGAGTAATTTCAAGCCGAGCAAGATTTCTTCATGAGCACATTTTTGACTATCTAACCCACAGGAGGAAGTTTTGGTGGCTGTATGAAGTTTGCTTCATACTCACTGAATGATCACTTACATTATTAATAGCACACTTTAAGTGTTGTGAAGAATTTATAGATACACAGACAGACACACAGGCGTTTCTCAGAGGATATGTTTGGTTTACCTTTTTCACAGCAGTATGGTATTAAATAGAGGTCACACTTATCACAGCACTAAATAAAACACGACCATTTACACTATTTACACTAGTTACACTTGTCCGTCATCTTGGTTAATTTGCTTCGCAACACTCTCTTTACACTCTTTACATCCCTGCCCAAAAACGTCCTCATCCTCTTCCAACGACTGACTCTGGCAGGATGAGTCTCTTCACAGAGCCGTGTCTGTGGTACGTGGTGGCTCTCAGCTGGTTCCTCTGCAGCTGAGCCAACAGCCTTGATACCTGCTGCTGCAGTAACATCACATGGGTGATCCAGGTCTTCAACCCTGTCAAGGGATCGAGGAGCAGCTGAGCCTGTGTCATCTGACAGTGGTACGGCTGAAGCCTGCTCCACCCTGGGCCCTGCCTCAGCCACAGCATTGGAGCAAAAGCCCTCTTCATCTTAGTCGTCCAAATCTAAGACATCCATTTTGTGCAGACAATCCATAGAGCTGAAAATAAACAGAAATCAGCCGATTAGTCAGTGAAGAATCAGTCAACAACTCATTCCATCAATACAACTACGACTGAAACCAGTTACTTACTATAGGTTTTTCGTGTTATCCATCAGGTGGACCATTGAAAGAAAGGGGTGCGTGAGACCCATCTCTGGTGTGAGCCTCATCTTTGGGTCAATCTGTAGGAGGCCATTGGGGAGACTGACGAACGCTCTCCTGTCCTGGAGCTCTCTGTGTCCATTCAGCACTGGGTGAAGCTGGATTTAAAACAAATTAGGTGACAGTTTAACTACTTCCTGTCTCTCAACAACAGAGAAACTTGGTACTAATTCTTCCATCATTTAGATTTCAGGAGTGTGTTGCGCTTTGTAAGAGAATATATGATATTATTCCCTTAATGTGAAAGTCAGGTGCATGAGTTTGTTGCTTAAATTATGAATGCACCAAAAATACTCACCCCCCAAGCATGAAAATACTATAGATACTATATAAATAATCCAAATTACAGCACTTGTTTTTTTACTTAATGTTTATTCAGAGATTTACTGTAAGTGCACTGCAACATGTATGTAGAAAATGTATTTAGCTCATATCAGTGTCAATGTTCCTCTAGTTTTCTGTAGTCTTCCTCTCAGCAGTCACCACTGCAGGCTTAGTGTCTTTGTTGGTACCTTGTATCGCTTATTTTCTGCATGTGATACACATTAATCACCAGCCCCCAAACACAACTCTCACATAGTGACACACGGGAGAGTGTGTGTGTGTGTGTAAGTTTGTTGATGGGGTCAGGGAGGTTGTTTAAAACATTGAAGTGCTTTCTCGTTACCTCGTGGCACAGGGTCTCTGCTGCCCTGAGTTCAGCTTTGCAGGAATCAATCAATAGGTGAAGGTCCAGGTTAGATAAGGATATGTTTCTGAGCTGCCCCAGATTAAGAACATGTGCACTTTTGAAATATACATGAATATGGTCACTATCCTTTTGTATACCTGCTAATTCCACAAACGTCTGCCTGTGTGTCTCTTTCTGTATGTGGAATACAAATCACACAAACCGTTCGCTTCACAGGAAGAATGTGTATTGTTAGTGGCAGTGCAGTGTAAAATTTGGTACAATTTGGACATGTGGTATGTTCAATATTAATAAATTTGAATAAACAGACAAAGAGTAGTCAGTGGGGGCAGGGCCTATATACTCAGTCTGCAGACCTAGTTGTCTGCAACTGGGTCAAATCACCGCAAGATCATTTTGATCATTTTTCATTTCACCACATCAGATTGACACAGACATTAACAGGTGCTTCAATTGAATTGTTTAGTGCCAAATCATAATATACATTATCTCAAGGTACTTTACACAGAAGGTCAAGAGCTTAAAATATATACATGCAAAGTATGAAAGAATAACAGGAGTTAGGTAAATCTAAACACCAGCATCCAGCATTCCATTTTATTCAAACATCTTCCTTCTCTCTCAAATTAATCTATAGGTGTGTCTGCATGTGTTAATAAAGGCAGGGCTACACAACTCTTTGGAATTTCTTACTATAGAAACTGTGAAACAATGAAAATTGGTCAAAATAGAGAAAAGAATGCAGCCAGTAAGAGGGTGGGACAAAGGAAAACCCCCAGTTCACTAGACTTTGGAGCAGGTTGGGGGGCATCAAGGATTACAGCCAGCCGTCCCACCAGGTTTTTCATCATGTGATATTGATTTTTAATGGACCACATGGATTCTTCTTGCAGTTTGTTTGTTCCATTTTTCATGTGGCCACATTTAAATGGAGAGAGGATGTGTTCTTGGGCTTTTTCTCTCAACATTATATAAAAATATTTAGCGAGCACAACTGATTTTTAAACTGTATTTAGTACGTTATATAGTCCATTTTATTTTCCACCTGTAGGACCTCAGAATGTTTCTCACACACACACACACACACACACACACACACACACACACACACACACACACACACACACACTTGATTTGAAAAAAATAACCTGATTTCCACTGTTTACAATCCATCAGAGGGGGGAGGTGTGACTGACTCGTCATTCGACTAATCATATATCGCCTTCGAATCGGCGCGCGTCCAATCGCGGAGGAGAGCGAGCGGACAAGCCCCGCCCCTGCACTGGAAATTGAAAAAGAACGTCATCTGCCTTCATACATTTAGCTTTAGCCCAAATTAGCTCGGCGGTCTCGAACCGAGTTGTTTCCCCCCTTCCTTCCAGCGGCTTGCCGGCGTTGGCGGGTTTATCGACGTTGTGCTGCCGGGTGCGGGACCGAGCGAGCCATGTTGGTGAAAGCTTCCCTCCGGTGCAGAGACATGCTGAAGGCGGAACCGACCGTGTGAAATGCTGGCTAGCGGTAACCAGAGCTAGCTAGGGGCCCGAGAAGCGAAAGTGGCTAACACAGGCGAGCGCTAAGCCCATCACAACAAGCCCGGGCACTTAAAACACACCCGAGCCCTTAAGCCCCGAGGAGCAGCAGCAGTAAGCAGCAGCCACCGGCGGAGGAAGAACCCCCATTTTTTTTTTTTATATATAATACAAAAGTAAGTAACGTCAGGACGCTGGGATTTCAAAGCTAAAATGTCCACTACGCGTTTTCCTACAGCAACACAAGCTAGTCGTCCTGCTAACAGTGGAGGACAACACTTGTGACAAGTGTGAACTTCTCTAGCTGGTTTAGCTGCTAACACAAGGAGCCTCGGTGTCGCCCCAGAAGCAGATAACCCTCAGGCAGGTTAATCTCGTTATGGTCAATAACATGGCAGAGAACACTGGCGGTGCACTCGGTGGTTAATGGTGGTTAATGGTGATTAATGGGATATTAACACTCCCTGCCCATGTTTCGCTCGTTATTAAACACGCTGGCTCCCATTTTGTAATGTGACGTTATTTAGCTGCTTATGCTCTTAACCATTTAAAAATGTGTTATTAGCGCCATACTTGCTTTGTTATTGATAGAATGAGTGAATGAATGGATCTGAATCCACTCTGTATTCGAACCCTTCACATTGGATTTAAATCTATTCTTGTTTTGATGTCAACATGGTCTTGATCTATAGGATTATTTGCCATTAATTCATGCTACACTGAAAGGGACTTGACATTTATTTTTAATACCACATGAATATTTGCAACAGGTGTGACCTACATGTGAAGCCTGGTCAACACATTGTTTACTCTATTATCTGTTTCGAAAAGTTGTTGCTAAAAGGGGCAGGAGAACAATGTCTGTGCCAACCTGCACACTAATGGTCTCGTGAAATTCATATTCTATTATCTGTTGACAATTTACGTGGCAGAGTCTAACTCAATTTAATTATCCTCAGAGGTTTGTACAAAAGCACCAGTGCAGGAATTAACTTGTTTTATTGCGTTGTTGTGGGTAGGGTTTATTGGGTTGTTTTTGTGTGTGGGTGTGTGATGTGCGTGTTAGTGTGTGTGTGTGTGTGTGTGTATATGGCTGTGTTTCAAAGTGTGTTTGTGTGACAGTGTGTTCCAGAAATGGCAGCATCATCACTGGCATGTTTGTGTTGGCACCCTGATGTGAAATCCTGCACAAGCCATGCTGTTTTAGCCAGTGACTGCTGCAAGTCTACCGGCCCAGTCCAAAGGCATTTATCTATACAGTTTTTTTGGCCGTGACCATTGACTGAATCACTTTGCACACAGATGTACACTGGGGATAGGGTGTTAACTGGCAGGCTCAAAATAACTGAACGAATTAATTTGCCAAGTGCCAAGAAGGGCAGTTGGATTAACTGTGCAAATGTGTCTGAACAAGAAAAGACTTGAGATATAGATTAGTTTTACGATAACACTGTTTTCTGTTTTGGAATCAGCCAGTGTGATTTTCCCTGTTTTATACTGACGTCCCTAATGATGCCTGTATGAGCTGTCTGGGCTATGCATAGTTATCCTTCATACTGAGTTGTATTAACACCTCATCTAATATTTTAACTTTTTTAGTTACTTCTATTACAAACACATACCATTTTAACTGCATATCAGAATCTGATATCATCATTAAAACCTGTAAAATGCAGCAATGTGTGGCTATAATACTCTGTGTTAATATGAACACATTGCATTATGTTTTGCAGGAACTGAAATTGTGTACAAACCATTTAGTTTCTCAACTTTTGAGGCCCGGGAGTCAAATTGAAGGCACACCCGTTTTCTGGATAACAAGAGCAGGTATATCCAAGTACACAAGTTCCTCCTGTTGCCCAGAACCCACTCACAGTCCGGGGTGTCACAGCACATTTACCTCCACTTTGCCTATAGTCTGTCTGTAGACTCCAGTCTGGTCAGGTAACGGCTCTAGCTTCCCCGACGCCACTGCACTAAAGATGGCTGAAGCTGTGCGTTCAAAGTGCAGTTGTTCCAGGAAAGAGACTGCTTCTGGTGCTGCTTCAGTGATGAGTCATACAAGACGGGGATCAGAGAAATCCCCTCCTGTTTATACCACCTCTCTAATTGTCTAAATCTAAATTTAGTCTAAAATGTTATAAAGTCAGAGGCTCACTGAGGGTTAAAAATGGTTCGGTTCTAACCATCTTTTATCATAACTGGGAATAGCGGATTACACCAACTATTCCAGATCCATTTTAGCTTTTTACAAATGTGGACATGGCGAATAGACATTTAATCAGTGGAAAGATGATCATCTACTATATTAGTAGACAATTTACCCCATGCTCTCAGTATTTGCTTTATTAACTCTTTGATAGACTGGAAATTAGGCTATCTGTGGTGGTAGCTAGTACAGCTAATACAAAAAAGATATGTCTGCCCTAGCCAGCTCTCCTACTGTTGGATGTTAGCTGCTGTCCTCTTCCTCCTATTCCACATCTCTCTCTTCACACCACTCTTCCTTTTTTAGAATCAGAAAATCTGAAATACTTTATTGATCCCAGGGGGAAATTGTATTTGTTATAATAGCTTTACCGTCTAGTGCTGCATCTGGTTGAAGCCTGGAAACATTTGGAACCAATAAACTAATCACACTGGTGGTACTTTTCATCTTTCCCATGTGTTTCCTCAGTTTATAGGTACTCCATTTATTTACCTCTTGTCCAGAATGTATTTGTGTCTTCCAAGGATGATTCCCTTTTGAGTCTAAAAAATATAGAGTTAAATCATTAACAACAACATTGTCCACTCTCATGAGCACTTGGTATTAACTAGCAGTTATACCAGCCTTCTTCTCTGAAGGGAAAAGCCAACAGTAAAAATCAATACGTGTTGGCCAGTCTTGATTTTGTGGCAGGCCACAAATAGAACAATGCACGGTAAACACTTAAACAACGTAATTGTTCTTTTATTCATTATTGCTCATTATATGGGGATTTTAGTGGACATGGACAACAATAGGTGTCTCGGATAAAAAGATTAATTATTGGAGACTACTCCAGTCATTCCAATTAGCTCCTCAGTTAGTGAGTGCTACTTTTCCACAACTTGTTATTTTGCATGGCAGCACACTGTAATTTGGGCTTAATAATTCAGACATTTATGCGACACTAGACTTATTTCAAAGTGGATGATTTAGAACGAGTGCTGTTCTTCATAGAGGCTACACGTTATCAGCCATACTTGCTGCTGTACTCCAAACCGAATCAGCCAGTTTGACTCCTGTACGCAACTATATCTGGCCCTTATCTGGGGCAGACATCTTTCTGTCTGCTGTTCTTCTTTTCATAACCATATATAAATCATTCATGTGTGGATTTTTGTGAGAATCTCACTCGGCAGCATCCTTGTAGTGCCCTGACTACAGGCTTCAACACCACCGTCTTTTTCATATTTCACAGTACCCTGTTCACAACCAATCAAGTTGAGTCAGTGTAGTGTCATCATTTCGTTTTAGTTCATAGACGGACACAACACTAATCTGTATATTTATATCACATACTGTACATTAAATGTCACCGAGCAAGACCCAGAAGAGAGAGTGGTATCGTGCGTGTATCCCATCAGCAGCTGACTGTTAAATTATCTGTTAGAGCTGGCCTGCTTGTCTGAAGTCTGAATTGCGGGTGTTCTGTGTCTGTCCTCAACTTTGACTCTCAAAGAGCATCAGCCATTCACTTCATCTAGCCATGTGTGCCTCGAAGATGTGTGAGAGAAATGGGTTGTGTGTTGTGATTGAATACATAAGAATGAGGTTAGTTTTGCTGTTGAGATCAAACTTAACCCCATGTGCACACCATAAATGGCCAAATGCAAGCAAGCACACTCGCGCAGTGTCATGGCTGTGGCCCCCCCCCCGTCAAAGGCTACAACCACTAACATATTACTGCTTCTGTTGCCACGGCAACCACTCAGCTGCCACTCCAAGCTGTGTAACCATGGCGACATGCACTGGGTGTCATCACTCCCTGAAGTTCTCAGTGCTCATATTGATGTTATGGGCACTGGTTTTTATTTCTCTTTTTATGCAACAGCAACAGAATATGACAAATGTTGTAGTCACACTTGTTGATGACATTATGAGCTTTTAAATGAAAGGATCCTTGCCTCTGTGCAGTGTGCATGTGGTTGTTGATTGGGTGAAACAGCAAATGATTTTGGTTTGATGATTGCACAAAGGGCTTTGATACCTGCTATAAAAGGAGTTAAATGCCTAAGTGAACGTGTTCGTTGTCAAGGTTCTGACCAATGACGCTTCACAGCCCTTTTGATATGTAGTCAGTGGCCAAGTGTGCATCTGTGTGTGTGTGTGTGTGTGTGTGTGTCTGGGTCTGAACTAAAGCACATCTCTTGTATCGCTTAAATGAATTCGGAAGTCTGGAAGTCACACCAACCACTTTGTTCTAAAAGAAAAGAAAAAATAGTTTTCTTGCCACATCAAACTGTGTGTGTCACCCCTGCTTTCATCCATCTCAATAACCTTGTTTGCATTTTTTACATAAGCAGTTTTTCAGTTTTTATTAATGGAATTATTAAGACGTTCTCAATTATGTTTTGAGTGACTGGTATTTTTATTCTTTTGGTAAAGTGTTATATTTGACATGCTCCACTGAATCATTCTGAAGCAGCCTCCAGATCAATTTGGTCATTTTACAGTTTATAAGTTTATATAGTTTATAATATTATAATGTCAAATGGATACTAGTGTGTGTGTGTATATAGTGTTCAAAGACATTCTAGTAGATATCAGTGTAGTGCAAGGTGTTCAGCTTTTGCTGTGATAAAGCTAGATGCTGTATATTTATTCACCTACTGACATTGCACTAATGTGAAACAGTAATGTATCAACCACAGACTTTAGTGGAGGAAAAAGCTTTGCATTTTTCACATGTTATACCAGTAGCAAAGGTTAAAATGCATATAAGTCCTTTCAACGTTGGCTTTTCTCCAGTCTTATGTCCTCGTGACTTCATTTGAAATTGTCAAGTGTCCAGTCACAAGTGATTTTTACAGTGCTCAAAGTACAGTACAGGATGATGTATTTGGACACAGAAAAAACGAAGACCTTTCCGGTTGTAGTTATGCACATGAAATGTGAGCGAAGTGCAATCTGTCATGTGGGCAGTGTAGACCGAGGTACTAGTTAAGATTGGAGCTTATCTGCTCAGTCAGATGTGAGATAGTGGACTGGAAAAAGCAGCCTCAATGCAGATAGGGTGACTTTGTTCAGCTCATGTGATTGACTCATTTGCTAGGGAGCCTTGTTTGTTTCATTTTTGTTGATAGAATCTAAACATGGCGTTGACCTTTGACCTTTAAAAATGGATTAACAGAAATATGAGAGTGTGGGGAAAAATGCACGGTTAGCACTCAGCCTTAACCATCTGTACATTAAGAGACCGGAACCTTGGGTATGCCAACAACTTATTTGTAAGTCACATTTATTGATATCCTCAGAAATAATGTACAAGTTAACAGTGCAATATCGAGGCTAAGAGCCCATAAAGTAGTGTGACAATCAATAAGACTGTAAGTTGTTCTCATTTCGTAACTAATTAACAAATGCTGGATACAGAATCTCTGGCTGCTATCAAGCAGCCTGATGCTGCCGTTCATTTAGCTAATGCAGGTGCAGTAGACAGATAACACATTATCTTGACCACTCGATCGAGTTTGGTAATGCTCTTAGTGGCCAGTTGTGGCCAAAGAAGCTTTTAAGCTCTTCAGTCTTTTTAAGCAGAAACCAAAGTGCCTTTGCTATTTCTGGATATGGTGAACAACGATCCCTGTTGATTTATTCCTTTACGCCCAGTTGAATCACTGGTTGAATTATTTGTTGTTAAGGTATCAGTGAAAGAAACACACACGTGCTTAAAAGCTCCCAGAGTCCAAGTTCAACAACTGTGGGACATCTGCTGGGTTCATGTTTTCAGGCCCTCAAAGTGTGTTGAGATGTTTTAATTTGAGTTTGTTGGCTGAGAAAGCATAACCACTACAAATTTTGAGTGGAAGCCTAAATCATGTTTTAATTATTAAGTACCATATCGAAACAGGATAACAATTTAGCACGCTAGCGGTTGGGTATTGCAAAGGCATAATGACAAAAAATTCCCCTAAGGTTAACGAACACGTCACAACACACGCCTCTTCTCGTAAACGCAGTAAACACAACCTAATTTAAAGGCAGTAATAATCGGCAGTGAATGTTCAAATTATATTTGCAATTGAACCAACCCTGGCACTGCTACATCTAAATTGAATGAAGCCATGATGTTATTAGTGTCACCTGTGTCAAATGTCAACTGAGAGAGAAGCTAAAAATGGCACAGTGTAAACATCCAGTGGAAATGGAGAACCACTAAATTACTACAGAGATTTTACATAACTTGAAGTAGCAGTTCCTTTTCTAACTGCCAAAATAACATAGATTTGAATATTGTGTTGTGTTTATAGTGTGGAATTGTGCACAGCTTTGGAGGTTGTAATGAAAATGCAAGTGGGTGAATAAGAAGATAAAGAATCTGTATTGGTGTCAAAGTCACAATTTTTGTATTTTGTGAATATAGAGTGAAAGTCTGAACTGTTTATAATGTCCCCCCCCCCCCCCCTCTCTCACACAGGTAGCAGTGGGTCACTCAAGGTCAGAGCCATGGGTGCGTTCCTGGACAAACCCAAGACGGAGAAGCACAACTTGCATGGTGAGGGCAACGGCCTACGCTATGGCCTGAGCTCCATGCAGGGCTGGCGGGTGGAGATGGAAGATGCTCATACAGCTGTGTTGGGACTTCCTACTACGGGTATGAGTGACTGGTCGTTTTTTGCCGTGTACGATGGTCATGCTGGCTCGAGGGTTGCCAACTATTGCTCCAAGCATCTCCTGGAACACATTATGAGTTCCAGCTTAGGGGCCAGGGGGACACAAGGCTCCCAGGCTGGTTCAGACAGTTCCAGCAGTGACACTCCAGCACCAGTTCCTCCTACAGTGGAGGCTGTAAAAGTCGGGATCCGGACAGGGTTTCTGAGGATTGACGAGCACATGCGCAGCTTCTCAGACCTTCGCAACGGCATGGACCGTAGTGGCTCCACAGCAGTGGGAATCCTCCTGTCACCTGAGCATTTTTTCTTCATTAACTGTGGTGATTCTCGAGCTGTTCTCTACCGCAATTCACAGGTGTGCTTCTCCACACTTGACCACAAGCCTTGCAACCCACGTGAGAGGGAGCGCATCCAGAATGCGGGCGGCTCCGTGATGATCCAGAGGGTTAATGGGTCGCTGGCTGTCTCGAGAGCTTTGGGGGACTACGATTACAAGTGTGTGGATGGGAAGGGCCCCACAGAGCAGCTGGTCAGCCCCGAACCAGAGGTGTATGAGATGATTCGGGCCACAGAACAGGATCAGTTTGTGGTCCTGGCGTGCGATGGCATCTGGGATGTCATGACCAACGAAGAGCTGTGCGACTTTGTGAAATCCAGGCTTGAGGTGTCCGATGACCTGGAAAGAGTCTGCAATGAAGTGGTGGATACCTGCCTGCACAAGGTGATTGCACATTTGTTTTTTAATGGGACTTATTTGCATTGTTGCTGTGTTGCTTCTGTTTTGTAATGAGTTGACACGGATTAATCCTGACCAGTGACTGGTCAGTTTCAATTGACTGGATTGCCATGAATTTAAAAAGGGACATTTGCTTACAGGGAAAAACTCAGTTGTGCCTAGGAAATCATCACTGTTTCTATCAGCCCTACACAATGACCCCATCTCTTAACTGCTCTCTATTCATTCCTCTCTCCTCCCGTCCATAGGGGAGTCGGGATAACATGAGTGTTGTGTTAGTGTGTTTGCCCAACGCTCCCAAAGTGTCAGAGGAAGCTGTGAGGAAAGACGCTGAGCTCAACAAATATCTGGAGTCAAGAGTGGAAGGTGAGAATGAATGGATGAAGAAGAAGTGTGTGATAATATCATAAAGACGATGTTGAATAGCTAAAACAAAAGTTGCTTAGTTTTAAATGTTTTTCCTGAAACCGCTCTGTGTCCACAGCCTTTTTGTGGCTTAATATTAACCAACTTCTAAGCGTGTTAGAAGTGTTGTAACCCCCCCCCCCCCCCCCCCCCCCCCAGTCGCTTGCGGTGAATCCAGCCGTGGGATCCCCTGCTGTGTTCACACATCGACTTCTCCTGGAGTTCTACGGACTTTATACCAGGAGGCCAAGGGGATAAAGTCCATAGAAACTGCGGAGCGTCTCACTCGGACATTTGCGTTCACACATGCACCTCCTCTGGAGAGAATAGGGAGGAACTGCTGAGTCCAGTGCATGTCTGAAAGCCGTTTTAGTATCATGTGGTTATTCGTGAATGCTTTTATCAAAGCCTTGGTTTACATTCTTCTTATTAAATCACCCATGAAACACTCAATACTGTCATTTGTTTGTCTACTTGAGAAAACAGATCTATATCTTTCTCCAGCTGAAACCTTATCATATCTGTATGATGTGTGTTTTCTACACCCACTGATCCTGCCACTCTCTATTCTCTAACCTCCAGCCAAGTTAGCTCCGGCTCACAGCAGAAGAATGACACCAATTGTGACCTCCTTTTCCATTCCAGCAAGCATCTACCCTCTTTATTCCCTGTTTGCGCCTCTCCTCCCTTTCCCTTCCCCTTTCCCTCCCTCGCTCAAACATTCCCTGTCTTTTTTGGATGTATGCCCTGCTCTCCTCCTTTTCTTTCTGTCCCTTTTTTCTTTCTCATTTCATCCCATTTTGTTTTCTCAGGATGCAAGGGGCCCTCTGATAAACATACTGCCGTTTTTCTAGTCTTCGTTGCATATTTCTGCTCATTTCCCTCGCTTAAAAAAACAGGGCTTTTCAGCTGTTTCAGATTTAAGCTAAACATGAAAATGTTTTTTTTTTATATACCCTGAAACTAATTAAATTAATTGAACATCTTAGTACTTCTTTTGTCTCGATCCATAGGAGCCTTTGTCCCATATTCCGAAGATACATTGTAATATCCACAAATTGCAAAACAAAGAGATAGTTGTGTATAATACTGCAAATGAATGTTTGCTCATTTCATTGATGGGCACTCCAAAGTGGGTTCAAGCTGAAAGGTAGATGACACTGGCGCGTTTTGTTTGGTTGAAGCAAAGTAGATGTTTGGCTTCAGGTACTGTCTGATACTAGAAGAGAGTGAAAGAAAGAGAGTAAACAGAAAATGGCAGAGGAATGCTCTGGCTGAACATTGACCTGGCCTCATGCCACTCATCTCAGTTGCAGGCCTCTCTCTGTCACCATCTCTCCCTCTCTCTGTCTCAGACACACACTCGTGTCCGCGGATTCACTTGTTCTCTTTCCATCGCCACTTCTTCTCCTTCTAAATCACATTTTTGGTCTTTGTCTCGGCTATCGGCAGCTTTGTTACACGTGTATAACAACATGCCTGGTATTGTTTTTTTCAGAGATGTTGTCTCGGCCGGCGGAGGATGGGTTTCCAGACCTGGTAACAGTGATGAGGAACTTGTCCACTGACAGCGGCATGCCCCCTCTTCCACCAGGGGGAGGCCTTGCCAGCAAGTAAGGACCACTGCCCTCAAAGGGGGTGCTGTGTTATTTCAGAGTCACAAACATATTGAATGAAAATATAAAAGTGTAAGCAGAATGTAAAACTCTCTGCTGAGCAGTAGCTTAGAAAAGGCCATCAACTTTAACAGAGCCAATGTAAAACTTGATTAATAATAACTATTAGTTCATATGCTCTGCCCAGTAATTAACTTTTGTGTCATTCTTTGTTCAGGGTAATATTTACAGTCATTAAAATAGGAGCTAGATGTTTCCCTTTCTTCACAACTACACTTTGCTGTGCCTTGGTTTTCCTCATTTCCCGCCTCTCGTGTTACTTTGATCGATGGTTTGAATAGAATTGCTCAAGAGCCCTCATCACAATTTTTGTATTCCTGCAGACGCAGTGTTATTGAAGCAGTATACAACCGTCTGAACCCATACAGGGAGGAAGATGGGGTGAGTGTCCATATATGTGTTGAATGAATAAGGTTTGTCCTTCTCTTACCATTTAAACAGCTCTCTCACACAGATCTTATGCTTTTGTTAAGTTTATTTTTCTCACACACGAGTTTCAGTCGTATTCCGATGGGTGAACTCAACTGTACAGTTTACATTGTCACACTCACAACCACAGAAGATGATGTAATACAATTGACCGCAGGGATGGCTTTGAGAAATCTCTCCTTCCCATTATGTTAAACATTGCATGAAGCACACGCTTCGGCCGGCCCTCGTGATGGGTTTTACATACATGACAACATAGCTCTGTCAAAATCTTTCTCCTCTTTTACCAAATCTGGTTTCAACAGGTGAACGTATTCTCTTCAAATGTACTCGCTGAAATATATCAATAAGTGAGGCAATCTTTGTTCATGAAAGAGTCCTACTTTCTTATTTTAATTCTTTTTCTGTCATTGTTTTAGTTTAGTCCAAAGGATTTTAAAGCAAACACTTTCCGGATCAGTCTGGACTTACTAGACATTAGATTAATATAAAGCACAATGCCACTGGTAAAAGAAAAGTTTTCCTCCTTTTGAGCATGACTCCATAGTTTATAGAATTGCAATTGTACTTTCCCTGCTGGAAATCAAAATCCTTCAGCTTTGTGCATCCTTTTTAAGTTGCAGACTTGCAAACTCACTTACACACATGCACACACACGGGTTGCTTCTTCATTGAGCAGAGTTGCTGCAGTCAACTCAAGAATCAAAACCTCAAAAGAGTGTGTGTGTGTGTGTGTGTGTGTGTGTGTGTGTGTGTGTCTTTAAATGATGGATCAGATGTGTTTGAGAGGGACTGACACAGAAATGCCAACATGACAGTCTGAAGAATAGAGCTGCAGTGCAATTTCTAGGCTCTGTCTGGTTGTGTGTGTTCTTCTGTTGGGGAGCACGTGTTGGAGGTGACTTTCACTTCAGTGTTGTCTTGGTTTGTCTGTAAGGACGTAAAGCTGCTCTGTTTGTTTGTATATATTCATTGTGAAGCACTTTGTAAACTTTCTTAGATAAGTGCTATACAAATGAAGTTATTATTATAATTATTACTATACACAATAACTAGTCTTAATAACTCTGCTTAAAGCCACTGTGTGATTGTAGCATCTGTCCAACTATTGGACTCAAGTTTTCCTACTGTAGAAAAATGAGAGGTTGTCTGTTGGTCCAATCCATTTGGGGAGGGGTGGGACAGCATCGCTGTACACAACAGTGACTTTTCTTTTACCATACCCCCCCCCCCTAGTTTCCCAAATTTAACAAAACAGTTGCTTTTACATTTTTAAGTTTTCATTGCTGTATATTAAGGACAAGCTATTATTTGTACTTTTGGTTTTAAACCATTGAGTTGACTATAAGCAACATAATTATAGCGTAATCTATTTTTCATATGTACAATAGCAGTTATCAGTACATAGTTTTTAATTTAAGGTGCTAGCAATGAAACATGGCTCTGAATTACATCTCACAGCTGCATTTGGAAGCTACAGCAATCGTAAACTCACAGTTTTATAAGATTCAGCAACATGTGTATAGATTATTGCCTGTTAAGTAGCTTCAGGCTGCTACATTTAGCAGTGCACACTGAAGTTTGACTGACTAAGATTTAAAGTTTTATCTAAAATAATATTTTAAGCCTGACCAATGGTATTTGAATTTCATTGGCATAAATTTTAGGCACAGTTGCCCATTTGTTGACGGGGTGTCGGCATCAGCCCCCAGGTATCCATATCAGTCGGGCTCTAGTAGTTTCTCTTTACATCAAAACACACACATTGAATAGGGTTGTATCAAATTTTCTAACTATGTGTTCACCCTCTGATTAACGCAGCCCTCCTGTTTCATTTGGTAAGTCATCACATATCACATATATAATTATTACACCTCTACCCCTTTCTTCCAACCCGTCATTTACAAATGCACAACCACACACACACATCCGTACACATTCTTACAGGCATGTAAGTGGCGACCTGTTGCGCATATTCCCCCCTGTCACACCTTCATCAGTCTCCAGTCCCTGTTCTGATCTACTCTCTAGCATGTGGAGCCCATTCAGACTTTAAGGCGTGTGCGTATGTATGTGTGTATGTGTGTGTTTGTGTGCGTCTGCGTGTAGCCATGACTGTCCTGAGGAGGATGAGTGATTGGTCAGTGTTTCTGGTCCTGTCAGCCCCTCTCTCACTTTGCACTCACAAACACGCATGCACTGGCCCTACACGCATGCATCGCTGTCTCACTCAGTCTTTCCACAACTGCACGCAAAGCATACAACGGTCTCTGTTTCTGTGTCACTCCCTGCTATGAGATAAGAAAAAGGCTTTGGAATTGTTGTGTTGGCATAACGAAGCTACACACTGAGATTGAGAGTGTGTCCTTGCTTTCTGTGCTATTGTTTGTTTTTTACTTTATTTTGTTGTGTCGATCATAGGAAAACCTGCCATTGAAGACGAGGCTGGGAAAGCGAAACAATACTGTGTAAAGATTTATTCCACTCTTAATAACGGTGCGCTCTCTTTTTTTTTTTTTTGTCCCCTCTCTCACCCTTGTCTTCCTTATTTTCTCTAATTCTTCCTTCCTTTTCTTCTTCTTCTTCTTCTTCTTCTTCCTCCTGCTGTATTCTACTTCCCCCCGCCCTCTTTCTCTTGTCATTGTCTCTTCCCCTTCTCTCTCCTGTTTCTTTCGTCTTACAGAGCGGCGCTGACTTGGAGTGTCACTGGTAGCTGTCCAGCACAACTGCCTGATCCAACAAAACAGGACCACTTTTCCACACGCGATCACATCCATTGTCACCTTTTTAATTTCCTCTGGGATTTTTTAATTTATTGTTTTTTTCCCCTCCACACTGAGATCAAGCAACGCCGAAATCCTGGTTTTAGAAACACACACAACGCCCCCCCCCCCCCGACGTGGAGGACTGCAAAACAGATTTGGTTCTTTTCACAGAACAAAATGTTGAAAAACGAGAACAACTGCATCAATCGCCTGAAAAGAGAACGGTGTATACGGTATAGACATCATAGGAGAGGCAAACAAGCACAGTTTCTCTTGCCCCTCGTCTGCTTGCTTTTTTTGTAGTGGTTGTTTTTGTTGTGGATTGCCGGAGACACAGGAGCAGCCCTGTTCTGAACGCTTTGGGGCTACATGGTGCCTTGCTCAGAACCGAGAGAGAGGGAGGACTTCACAACAGCCAGCCATGACCAAACCTGCCGCTCATGGACGTATTCCACATTCTGATTGGCAGCGTTTCTCTTTTTTTGTTGGCATTATTTGTTTTGGAGTGTGAACTTTACTTGCACCTGACTCGTAGCCAATCGACCACACAAGCCTGTGAGTCCCACACACATAGTTCAGGCAAGTTTGGTTTGTGGACATTTGATAGTACTCGACCAGGGCCCAACACTTCACCTGCCCAGGCCCACGGCTTGCTGGAGAACGCCTCACAGAACTCGGAGGTTTAAAACTCTCTAAGTCCTCACTATCCAAAGACCTCTGGTTTAAAAGCCTCAAATTCAGCGGCCAAGAGGTCCGTCTCCTGAGGGGACCGCTCAAGAGAGAAATCTGTGAGGCAACTTATTTCAGTTTTCATCCTTCCATGCTGTCCAAGCTAAAACAGGACACAGGTGCGATGGTGTGCCTGGCTACTCATAGAAGTACAGTAACA
Organism: Verasper variegatus; assembly: GCA_026259375.1. Classification (NCBI taxonomy): domain Eukaryota; kingdom Metazoa; phylum Chordata; class Actinopteri; order Pleuronectiformes; family Pleuronectidae; genus Verasper; species Verasper variegatus. The sequence goes on from CM048050.1 coordinate 18,095,072, forward strand.
GTAACTCAAATTTGATGATTTTTCTTGCACGTCCCTTCTCACTCTCTCTCCTCTTCGTCACTTAAAGGATGCTATCAAACACTATTTTTTTTTTTTTTACTTTTCCCTCCGTCTCTCTTCTCACTTTTCTGTTTCTTCATATTGTCCGAAGAGACTCGGCTGTCACTTGCATCGGCTGACAAGGTCGGAATCATAAGCTTTTGAGCCTGCTGTTCTTTAAGAGAAAGATGGAAATTATATATTAAATTCATATATATATACATATAGATATATATTTTTATTTGTTTGTTTTCGTTTTAATTCCCAGCCATGGTATTCGTTGTGGCCTTGTGTGTGTGTGTGTGTGTGTGTCTGTGTGTCTGTGTATCTGTGTAGCTGCTTTCAGACATGCACTGGACTCCGCAAATGTCAGAGTGAGACGCTCTGCAGATTCTGCAAAATTTAACCACCTGGTCTCCCAGTATAATGTCTGTAGAAAACCAGTAGAAGTCGATGCAGGAGTTCCCGCGCTGGATTCATCACGAGCAAGTGTGTGGGGGGGTTAATAACGCTAATAACACACGACAGAAAAATGAAAAAAACAAAAGTTTGTGGTGATGAGAGCGGTGCCGTAAACATGATCACGTGACCTCTGCAGTGGAGTGAATACTTCCTGCCTCTCTCTGCCGCACCCGGCTGCTCCACCTTTCAGAGAACCTCCTGCTGTGTTGGCAAACTGCAGCTAAACTCCGTAGCCAATTCTCCAGATTTGTATCCGGAGGTCATGTCTGAAAACAGCTTGTGTGTGTCTGAGTGTGAGAATGAGACCCATGTGTGAGTGCATGTGCACATTTGTTTGTGTGTGTGTGTGTGTAGACAAATGAAAACATAGAGTCCAAGTTGCACACACAGAGTTCCCACGCAGCAGTGTTCCAAAGACAGGGTTCGGGGTAAAGGGATTCCAGCCTCACCCTTTTCTTCCCCCTCTCTCAACATCCTGTATCTACATAGAGTCCTGCTTGTGCTACAACTTGTCTTTTCTATCTCTCCTGTGTTTTTGTAAAATTGCCTTTTTTTTGTTTTGACTAGAAAAAACTCCATCAAGGATCTTTTTTTGTAATGTTTTTTGGTGTGTGTATATATAGTTTTTCAAAGTACTGTGGCTCTGGTCCAACTACAGATTGATAAGGAAACGGCAAGGGGGGGGGGGGGGGGGGGGAGCTTAAAGTTGAACGTGTGCACCAGAGTGAGAGTGAGAAGACAGGTTTCTGGTGTTTCACTGTATGAAGTAAACAAGAGAGACTATAGGACAGAATGGGCCGTACACCCGTAGCTGTGATCGCACTTTCAATGAAATTGCTCTCCTTCATTTTCTCCACTGTTTCCTTCATAGACGTCGCCTCAAAGGCCGATGATGGTTGCTGGGAAAACCCCTGGTTTGACTTTGGATTGACCAGCAGTCCGTTTCATTTCTGTCGATCTAAGCACTAAAAGAAAAGAAATCACTGAAACCTCCGAAAAAATATTGTCAGAAATAAACTTTTCTTTTCAGTATTTTGTGGAAGCAAATGTGTTGCAGAGACAACGCGGATACACTCTGTGTGTATTATCTCCTGTAGGTGAATTTAAAATAGGATTATAAGTATACACACAATTGTAATATACACTTTTTGTTCCTCAATCATTCAATGGCAAATTCATTGTGCTTTTTGAAGTGGCAGTATTGAAAGAGAATAGGCCGTAAAGAGTTTGCTGGGTGGTTAATGTTCTTGTGGTACACTTGCTCTCGGTGCCATATGACAAATAGGTACTTGAATGTGTTGTTCATTTTTGCAGTTGCGCTGTTTTAATGGGATGATTGATTTTTTTCTTTCTTTGTTTGTGGTGGAGGGAGTGGGAGGGGTGGGATCTCTTTAGTTGTGCATGTTTTGTGATTGAGGGGAGGAGTGTATTTTGTGTGTTAGTGGGCGGGTGGGGACAATGCGGGGATGTTCAGTGTGGTGGAGCACAATGTTGGAGAGGAAAGGTGACGGTGAAAGTACAAGCTAGAGGAGAATGGAACCAAAAGCAGCAGATTCTCTATTGAATTAGACCGAAATCCAGCCGACCCATTCAAAACTGTTCATATTTCAATGCATCTAATTTGACGACTGAGCGTTGGGGCCGTCCAAAGGGAAAACAATAGATATTTCAAGAACAAAGACCCAAATTATTTATTTTATTTTTTACGAGAATAACACTATTTTTACTGCTGCAATGTGTCGTTGATAGAAGAATATCTGAAGATCAGCCTGTCACAAATAACATAATACTTTTGTTCAGTATTACAAGTTTCTTCTCAATTATGACTTAATTCTCGTAATATTACAATTTATTGCAATATTATAACTTGAGTCCCGTTATAATAGGACTTATGTCTTTTTTCTTCTCAATTACAACCTAATTCTCAAATGAATGTTCCCTTTAACATGGCCCTAACCGTAGTGTGATTTGATATTGTCTTTAAAACTAAATTCAATTTCCAGTCTAGACTCTTTATTTCACAACCTGTGTTTCCTGACTTTAACATTGTGTTAAGTTTCCACCACACTGAGCACAGCCCTCACTTTAGGTTTATGTTTAAGCTGTATCAGACACTGGGCTATAGGAGAGGAGAGGAGTGAAGGAGGGAGAAACATTTTTATTTTTCTGAATGTAATTTTTCATTATTCACACTGATCCCATTGCATGGGACTGAACACAAGCAGCATTGCAGCATCATGTTCTCTCCTCGTCGTCATTTAAAGTCAGAACAAGGTCTCTTCTGTTCCAGAAAAACAAAAAGAGAGTAAACAAACAAAAAAACAACTTCATATTTTGTTCCACAAACACAACGATGATCAAGACTCCGACGGGAGAACTTCTCAGTGTTTTTTCAGGGGAGACTTTGGAGGTTTGGTGAATGATTTGCTTTGATTCAGGATATTTAGAGTAAAGTTTTACGAAGCACAAGCTGGGTTGATGTGATGAGAGCCACGGAAGGGAGGATTTCTAATCTGCTACGAAATGACATAAGGCAGACGTGACATCACACTGACATTCCTCAGGTGGATTTAGGTTTTTTTTTAGGATGAAGATGAACCTATAGTCCTCCTCGCCACCTCCTTCTGTTGTCTCTGGTCACTCTTTATACTCACACTGTCAGAGGTGATTGAAACGTATGATGGCTATGATGATTTCCACACTCGTTTTATTTATTCCAATGCTTTCTAGCTCTTATGAATTTGCTGTATTCTGGAGACAGAATGAGATAAGTGATGATCGGCTGGCGTGTGATTGAGAGTGATGTATGACCCACTCACCTTCACCTTTGACCTTTGATAAGATTTAAAACAAGGTGAGGTTTACGAGACACCCGGGGCATTCACCATCCCTTCTTCCTGTATTAATTTCCCAGTATGCTATTGTGATGTTACAGACCATACAGTAAACATAAATGTCAATAAAGATGGATTTAACTTTAAACTGTTTTTCGGCCTGTGTCTTTTTTTTTTCTTACCAGTCACGGTTCAGTACAACACAACTGAAACCTTTCTTGTGTCCTGTGACAGTTTGTGCTCGGGGAAAATGTTCAGCAGCACATTGTTTTGTGCCAGGTTAAACAAAAGTGCCTTTTTAAAGAAGAATTAATCACAATGAAACTTGGGGAAATAAGCTCAAGTCTGTCAGCAAGTTGTTTTAAAACAGTTTGGAGTCTTAAATCAGAACTTTGAGGGGTATTCAGCGGCAATGTGCAACTTCACCACTAGATGTCACTAAATTCCACACACTGAACCTTTAAAAAGTACTTTTACAATAACATGTCAACAGTTGTAAAAGCTCCACTTAGCAGTTTGTAAATGGACTTTGGTCCAGTTGTCCTGCAAAGCCTTTTACATAAGATAACTCAATCATGTTTAAGGAGGTTTTTTCCTCAACCTGGCAACCCAAAACTATAATAACCCATAAAGTATTCAGTGTAACATTATGTATATTCTGTTTATTTTTCAAATACAGCTTATACATTTTTTTTTATGAATGGTGCCAAAGTCAGAAGTAAAAGACATGAACACTGGTTCCAGCTTTGAACCCAAAAAATGTTAATCTCTAACCATTCAACTCTCCTCTTTCCCACATTCCACAGGAGGAACTGATCTGTGTGTCTGTGTGTGTGTGTGTGTGTGTGTGTGTGTGTGTGTGACAGAGGAAGGGAGAGAGAGAGAGAGAGAGAGAGGTGTGTGTACTATGACCCCCTCAGAGCACTTAGATTGCTTGATGGGACTCTGACTCTCTCAGTCTGAGGTGAAGTGGATCTAAACCAGCACAGGATTTGTTCCTTCCTTAAATAAAGGAGATGAGTTCTAAGAATCAGAGCACCGGTATGGTGCTGCTGAACTACAGCCGAAACTTCCAGGATGTGGATGGTGTGGGGTCCGGCTCAGGGACCAGAACCAGCCCCGCTCTCCCGGAGGAGAAGCAGCAGGACTCCACCTCGGTGAAGCTGGACCCGGTTGTGGAGGAGTACACGCAGCTGAAGCCTTACGCCGGGATGCCCAAGGAGGTGCTGCTGCTGTACTCCTCCCAGGCCCGGTACCGGGTTCCCCGGGAGATCCTGTTCTGGCTGATCGTGGCCTGCACCCTCACCCTGGTGGCTCTCACCATCACGGTGATCGCTCTGTCTCCACGGTGCCTGAGCTGGTGGCAGGTGTCCCCGGTGTACCAGGTCTACCCCCGCTCCTTCAGGGACTCGGACGGTGATGGTGTGGGAGACCTCAAAGGTAAAATGCCCCTGACCCACAGAGAACATTTATTACTTTACAGTACGTGGCATAATTAAAAAGTCACGACTTTAATCTACTAGTAATCTATTATATTTCAAATTTCAGAGGGAAATACTTTGCATTAACATAGATTAAAGCTAAAGAGGTGAACATTTTGTTTACTGTGGATATTTCAAGTCGATTTTGTTTACTCCGATGAAGAGTCAGTACATTTACTTAAATTATCAGATATATTTTATTTTATTTGAGAAATTGTATTTTAAACTACTTCACAGTTTACAAAGGTTTGAATGCAAATATTCTACTATTCATTCCACTACTTTTATAATTTAATTAAAATTCAGCCACACCAAACACCAACTGTTTTTAAATATATCCACGTTAACTCTGCCGTCGAGTATTAGCAGGTGGTCTCTGAAGTCGAGGTATGTGTGTATTTTCAGCCTCCTCACTATCACCGTGGTGTCTCTGCTCCGACAGGAATTCAGGAGCAGCTGGATCACTTCGAGTTCCTGAACATCAAGTCGGTTTGGATCAGTCCCTTCTACCGCTCCCCCATGAAAGACTTTGGCTATGACGTGGAAGATTTCCGAGCCATTGACCCCCTCTTTGGAACCATGCAGGACTTTGAGGAGCTGCTGGCTGAAATGCACAACAAAGGTGTGGAGCTGGAGGTGGTCACGATGGACCGCTACACGTCTTCTCTCAGGGGTAACCTGGTTGGTTTGAAGAGTGAATACCTTTGACTCTTTTCTCTCTCTGCTTCCACCAGGTCTGAAGCTGATCATGGATTTCATTCCCAATCACACCAGTGACAAACACCGCTGGTTTAACTTGAGCCGGACGAGAGATCCTCACTACGAGGATTATTACGTCTGGGCCGACTGCAACGAGACATCACCAAGACCTAATAACTGGGTCGGTATCTGCGGATCACCTCCTTTTCACAGGAGTTTGTGGAGGAGTGGAGAAAGTTTTCACGTGTGTAGTTTCTTAACGACAACAATTCTCCATCCTGCTGTTTCTCTCAGGTGAGTGTGTTCGGGAATTCGTCGTGGACTTACGATGACGTCAGAGGACAGTGTTACCTGCACCAGTTCCTCAAGGAGCAACCAGACCTGAACTTCAGAAACACACATGTCCGCCAGGAGATCATCGTAAGATACACACACACACACACACACAGCTGCTGACTCCCCTCTTTGTTTATCTGTGATTCAGATACTGTATCTTACACTCAAATCTCTGTTGTCTGCTCCACTGTGCACCAATCACTGCTGTATTCACACATCAGGTTTAATCTGTGTTTTGTTAGGTAACCGATTACCCCCCCCCCCCCCCCCCCCCCGTTAACCCCTGGGTGTTTTCAACTAATGCTACACGGCAAATGACACAGTAACTTATTGTGTAGAGGCTTTTTTTGGTAGGAGAAAGAGTCTCAGTTATCCAGTAAACACGCTGTATTTTAATGGATCTACATTTGTTGTTTTATCTCAGGATATTATTCATTTCTGGTTGGGGAAAGGAGTGGACGGGTTCCGGATGGACGCAGTGAAGCACATCCTGGAGGCCGCGCACCTGAGAGATGAGCCGCAGGTGGACCCAGAGAAAGCGCCTGTAAGTGTTGCCTCTTCAGTTCAGTTCAGTCACGGTCGTTTGTCTCCAACGTGCCCTGGTGGAGAGAGGCAGTGAGGTTCCCCGGCTCAGATCGAGCTGCTCTTTGTCCTCACGTTGACCCGACACGGTCTCTCTGATCTGCCAGTTGACATGGATCCATCTCGAATGGCAGAGCAGGTGTAACTCAGCTCCCAAACACATTTAACCTCTTGTAAGGCGGAGCTGCAGTTTAACGAACAGTCCGCCCGTACGAAACGACCGCTCTCATCACCTGACAGCTCCGCTTTCTCCGAGCTCAGTGGGTCAAGGTTCGGCTTAGTTAGCCCTCTCTGCTGCGACGTTCAGTTACATGGTTATATTATGATTTTTACTTTATTGAATTATATAACAGGTGACATGTCAGAGTCCAGATTTTTATCAGCGTGAGGGATAGAAGCAGCACTGTGGGCCGAGGCGTCTCCAGTGGAGCTGGAGGAACAGACTGTTGAGTGGGAGAACTCGCACTGTGCACCACGTTATCATTCATCATCATCATCTCTGGCTTAAACACAAGGTCATCTGGCGCTCCTCTGGACAAAATACCATTCTCTGAATTCAAAGGAGTTCACGACCCCTTTCAGAGTTAAGCTGACTGAGGGGGTTTGTTCCCGGGAGAATGAAGTTATTTCTCCCAGAGGAAAGATTAGTAGGAAAGACGCATATTTGGGTGGATTGGCGAGTCACTCGGATTTACTTACTCCTGCAGAATAACACTGAAACCGACCCGTCTGCTCACTGTTGACTTGGGGGTGAACTCGCTGCTGCAGCACCCACATCCAACACTGCCTTTTTTTTAACAGAATTAAACACACAAAGCTGTGTTTTGCAGCAAGTTGTTCTCAGAGGCTCTTGTGCATTTACACAACACTGCAATATATATAGTCACATGTACAATATGGGTTTATTGAGAATTTTACCACAGCCTTGATTATGATTCAGTCACATTCAAGGCCGTATTTATAACTAAGCAACTTTCTGTGTTATCATTATTGCTTCAGTGGTTTACTGCCGACTGAAGCTCTCAATTCAAGCCACCAGTGTATTTTACAGGCAGTTTGCTAAATGGTTTGTTCACATGGCAGCACGTCACCTCACTGCTGCATCAGTGGTAAAGTGCATGAATAGATTCGTGGCCTGGTCTTTTCTGACAGGAATTTGTGTGTTGTGTTGTGTTTGAGTTCCCCCCCCGACACACAATACACTCACATTGGGTGTTATCGTTTTTACCCTCCCATCGGACTTTAGAGACTGAAGCAGCTCCTGAGTTGGTTCCCTCAGAATTAGGTCCTCTGCCAAGCAAGTTCTGTTTTCACTCCTGTCTGGATCTGGATCAGATAATGTTTTATTTTAACTTTATTTTAATAAAACTCTTAAACTTGCACATGACATTACTCCTCGATCACTGAACCCGTAAGTCTGTTACCACTTGGCCTCTTCTCTCTGTATCTGGTTTCCACTTATTTTCCAACTACCTGTCCTGCCGCTGCTCCCTGAGTTCAGGCCTAAGAAAGGACAAAGAAATGCATTTACACTCCAGCTCCCACTAACTCCCAGTGGGCTGAGGAAAATACCATTGAGCTCCCCTAATGCACTGGAGTTGAGGATCTCAGGGAGGAAACTCTACTGTGAATGAAACACTACTTCTCTGCAGAGACTAAATGTAAAACCTGACTGGGAGACCAATAATATTCACGACTCTCATATTTCTTTATGTTCCTTCCTCTCCAGGAGTCGGTGACTTCAGAGTGGGACCTTTACCACGACTACACCACCAGTCAGCTGGGGCTGCACGACCTCCTGAGGGACTGGAGGGCAGAGATGGACGTTTACAGCCGTGAGCCTGGCAGATACAGGTATGTGAAGTATACAGTAATATTAAGGTAATAACTGATAATGTTCTTTCCTTCTTTATTCTCTGTTACACACGATGACCACATAAACGTCTCCTGACTGATGTTTTGTGTCCTTTTATTATCGTATGTGGTCAGTAAATCTATTTAATAAAAGGTAATAGGTTTAAACAGATGAGTTTCCATGCTTGGCTGTGGGTCAGTCTGAATGTTATCACATGTTCTTGCTGCCTCCAGGTTCATGGTGACAGAGTCATACGATTACCACGAGGTGGACAAGACCATGATGTACTACGGCACCTCGCAGGTGAAAGAAAGTGATTTCCCCTTCAACTTCTACCTGCTGGACCTGCCTCACAACACCAGCGGCTTGTGGGTTCAACAACTGGTCCAGCTCTGGATGACCAACATGCCCACTGGACGATGGGCCAACTGGGTGGTGAGTCGGCCATTTATCTATTTTGTTCTTTGGCATCTTTAAATTCCCCCCCACTTGTTTCACCTTTTCCTTTGTACCTCTCTAACTCCCTCTGTTTCCAGGTGGGAAACCACGACAAGCCTCGAATTGCCACCAGCGCTGGTCAGACCTACATTCGTGTCATCAACATGCTGCTGCTGACGCTCCCCGGCACCCCCACCACCTACTACGGCGAGGAGATCGGCATGGAGAACATTAATGTCACGGACAGTGAGATACAAGATCCCGCTGGCAAATACAACACAGTCAGTACTCTGCACACACTAACAAGCGTTTTCAGACGATGCATTAGACACTGTAGCATCATTTGCTGCACAATAACGACACAACAGGTGTGTCAACAATGACAATAGACAAACATTTATTAAGGCAGCATTTATTTCCAGTTTGTTGCATTTTGACCATAGTGGAATGGAAACTGTACATACATGTGTATAGGTTGAAGTGTCTGTGCTCTTTCCAAGTCAAAGTGCACGTTGTCCCTGCAGAGCGCCAGTCGGGACCCTCAGCGATCCCCCATGCAGTGGAGCGGTCACATGAACGCAGGCTTCAACAACAGAACCAACGTCACCTGGTTGCCTGTTCACCCGGATTACACTAGCGTGAACGTGGAGGTACAGAGATCTTTTAGTTCTGTTCAACTTGGGAGGAACATCTGGCCAGAGGCGGCTTGTGTTTCTTACTTGAAAATCAAGTGACCCCCCCCCCCCGCCCCTCTCTCTCCCCCAGGTCCAGAAAACAGATGGCCGCTCCGTTCTGTCTCAGTACCGTTTCCTGAACACCCTGCGTCAGTCGGAGCTGCTGCTTCACCGCGGGTGGTTCTGCTACATCCACGCTGACGCCAACGTCTTCTCTTACCTCAGAGAGCTCGACGGGCTACACCGAGCTTTCCTCATGGTCCTTAACTTTGGCAAAGAACCTGCCGTCACAGACCTCTCGTCTATTGAGGAGCTGCCGGACCAGTTGACGGTGCTGATGAGCACAAACGGTGTCAGCGATGGCAAAGTGTTTCAGAAGTCTCGTATCCTGACGGAGGCAGGGGAGGGTTTGGTGATTCAGTTCTCCGCACCCACTCGGTTTAATCCCAACCACCCCAAACAGTGCTACGTCTCAGAGAAGGCCTGTTATTTAGGAGCCATGGACATACTTTATAAATGCTAACATGAATGGACACTGGTATTCAGTTATTACAGTTTCACAGTAGAAATCAAGATGTTTCTCTGGTGTCTCCTCTGTAAGGGATGTATGTCAGAGAATTAAAAGGAACCGCAACAGATACAGTCACCATCTTTGTCTTTTCTTCCACTCAAAACGTTCATGTTGATTCCCGACTGCCTCACGATTTCTTCCTCTTGCGTCGCAGGCGGCTCGAGGCCCAGCTCTTTGTATAGAAATGCTAGATTGAGGGCTTCCTGTGTTGGGGAGAGAAGAGAGGTCAGCAAATAAATCAAAAAGAGCTGATTGTGTCTAATTTGCCATATTACCTCCACAGAGGAGGTTATGTTTTCACTGGTGTTTGTTAGCAGGATTATGCAAAAACAACTGGATGGATTACCATAACATTTAGTGCAAGGGTTTGGTATTGGTCAGGAAAGAACCCATTAAATTTTAGTGTGGATCCAGATCAGGGGGCAGATCCAGCAATTGTTTCCCCACTTTCTTTAACATTGTGATAAAGGGCTTTTTTTTTTTACATTTTCATTGATTTCTGAGTGTGTGCAGTTTGGTGCAGATCCAAATCAAATCAGGATCTTGTGGATTTAATTACCTCCTCCAGCATCAGCTCAAAGTCGTCCGGTCCGAGGTGATTTGCTCCGGGTTGGATATTCAGAACGATGTTTGGTGCTGGTTCACATCCTGAGAGAACGAGGAGGATCGGGAGCCAAAGGTCAAAGAAGAGATCTCCTATCTTTAAAACGTCCTCCAAGACATTTATCTTCTCATTCTATGTCTTTTTTCTCTGCTGCCCTTCTCTCTCTCTCTCTCCGTCCGGTTGCCCCAAATCTTATCTCCCTCTCTCACTCCTGACTCTCCTTTCATTCATGCTTGCTCCCATCTGATACTGAGCTCCCTCCTCTCTTGCCTCCCTCATATTATCCCTCCCCCCCTCTCTGTGGTACTGGCTGTTTCACAAGTGCGGTCTTGACCTTGACAGCTCCCAGTCTGTGGCGTCTAATCTCTCGCTCTGATACACTATCTCTTTACCATGCTAATGGGCCTGCCCACCCGCCTGCGTGTGTCTATGCCATCAGCACTTTATCAAAGACTCCGGAGAACGGAGACAGATTAGGGAGACATATATACACACACACACATACACACAGAGCCACTTAAGCTGGCCGGCGTATGTGTGTATGAACAACAGAAAAAGTGAGAGATAATGTGTGCAGAGAGAGAGAGGGGTGTAAAGCGGAGTACCACCAATGTGGTGAAGGCAGATTATGAGTGAGAGGGAGAGAGAGCCTGTCTATAGGGAAATGAGAGCAATTAGCTGACACACATGCTACACTACAAGGTGACCTATGCCACACTTTGGTCACGAACTTAAAACTCTGATAGCACTTTCCCCCCCAGACAGACAGCTACACATCTGCTGCTGCTGCCGCCTCTCAAGACGTGCACACTGACACGACTACTGGGAGTCCACCCTGAACTATTAAAACCTCTGGGATGCAGAAATTACACCCAAAAGAAAGTGGAACGAGTGGGAATCCATTCTGCAATGCATCCACAGAACGATGCACTCATTGAAGGTGATGGCATCTACAGGGTGCACGCGGCAGACGTGAAACTGGAAGAATACAAATATCTCAGGATGAAGAAGAGATGTCATACACTGTTCACATCTTCCTATGTGAAAGTCTGGAGAAAGTCCACTTATTGTGCAAACATTCTTCAGAGCTCCTGAAAACGGCTGGTGTGTGAGAGTTTGAGTGTGTGTGTGTGCTTTTATGTACCTGACTTTGGATCCGTGGTGAAGTGAGTGTGGATGACTTTCCTTAGCTGCTCAGTGTATTTCAGGACACCTGCCAAAGGAACCCTGGCATCACTGCTGTAGGCTGTCAGCAGCATTGATGGATAGCACTATCTCACACACACACACACACACACACACACACACACACACACACACACACACACACACACACACACACACACACACACACACACACACAGTAACAGATAAACAAGTTACACAGTGGTCCTCAGTGTCCCCTTAAACAACATTTCTGAGGCTTATGTATATTTCCAGTTTAAATGATCTGTCAGTAAGACACAGCACTAAACAAGCAGAGCTCCTCAACTTATGTTGGACAGATTTCAGAGAAAGCCTGGACACCATTAATTGACCCAGTGCTATTCATATTCAGGCTGTGGGCCATGGGAATTTCAAATGGGATTTCAGCATAATGTGTTCTCTGGTTTCACAGGACACTTTACAATGCAGCGTAGATATAATTAGAGAGTGATTTTCAGAAACCAAGAAGATGGAGAAAAAGAAGGTAGCAAACTACCAGGCACAAAAAACTACAGCCCCATTTTTTGTTACTTGTCAATCTCCCCTCCCCATACCTGAGGAGTGATGTTGTGAAGGGGACAGTAGGAGGAGATGCTGAGTCTGTGTTTGGGGTTTCCTAACGGGTCCCCCCATTCTTCTCTGTCCTCCAAAGTTAGAGGCAGGCTGGGATCCTCCATCGTCCCCAACACATCCAGGAAAGGAGCCTGAAAACAGGAAGGGAGATGTCATTCGGTGAGGCACCATGTTACGATGAATGAGCAGAATCTCTGTATTTCTCTTTATTATTTAGAATATGTATTTAACCCTTACAAACCGATAAATCTCTGGAGGAAGACACTGTCCCTGTGTCTTCCTCCGACATATAGCTAAAAGCTAAACACAAAAAAAAAAACGTTTTAACATTTTACCTGCAGGGTGACGGCCCGGATCCTATGTGGGTGCCTGTTGCACAGCGCTCCCACTGGCACAGCCCCAGCACTGCAGGCTGTGAGTGCAGTGAGTGAGGGTGAGGAGACTCCTGAGGAGAAGAGGTGTTGGAGACAGGCGTGAAGATCCTCCACTCCTTTCAGCTTCCTCTCCTCACGAGCTTGTCTTTGCCAGGACAGACCCCTCTCTCCTCCACCTCTGAGGAGGGAAAGAACCGGTTCACTTTCACAACAAAGTAGGAATTTCCACACTTAGTTAGATACGTTCTCCTCAGCAAATAAACTGCTGAGTAAGTTTGAGGCTGCTGCAGTGGGGATAGGTTACCTGATGTGGCAGTAGGCCAGAGCCCAGCCCTGCTCCAGCAGCAGCCTCTTTTCTGGGCAGAAGTCCATGTGCAGATCTCTGCCATAAGCTCCGTAGACATGAGCCAGCAGTGGCGCCTGTCTCAGACCTTCCAACGGCACGGCATGGAAGAGTGTGACAGGCACCAGGGTACCGTCCTGCAGAGGAGAGGCAGGACAGTCTGCAAACTGGGATGATGCCAAGTGTTAAATGATCCCTGGTTTGTAAATGTCATCACTTCATTTCTGTCAGGTGTATGTGTGAAGGTGTTTGAGATGCATGTGCTACTAAACACTTCTGGGGAGTTGCAAAAAGAGCTTTATCAGTGGACACTCGAGTCTTGATACAAAATGCTCACCTCCCTGCAGATACTGTGTCAGTGTGTGTGCATGTGTCTTCTCACTTGGCTGCAGGCCTCTAAACGTGCGGTGGTATAATCGCCCTTGTTCTCTCGGACGGATCCATCCTCAGTGACTGATAGAAGGAGCCCGTCCTCTGGGTACAGACAGTAGGGCACCGGTGGGTGGACTGGAGATGAGATGAGGAGTTCTAACACTTTGCATTGGTCTGCCAAGCCTGGTCTCTTGGTTTCAATGGCGCAAGCCCAGGTAGGCAGCTAGGGAACGAGTGTAGACACATGACAGTATAAGAGATGGATAAACGGTAATAGGGCAAAATATAATACAAGCAAAATGGAAAACAAGGAAGGAAGTCGGCAAGAAATACAAAGAGTTTCCTGACACACTGACCGGCACAGTGTAGGCTTTCTCAGGGTGAATCAGCGGGATCACAATCAGGACGAGCTCATTGGCCGGCGTTCTTACAGTCAACACACATTGGTCTCCAACCACGTCCATGTCTTTGACTGCAAAGCCAGAAGACGGGGCAAACAGTGAGACCCAGGACACCATGGAGGGGTTGGAGAGTGGAGCTTGTACCACCTAGTGAGTAAAGAAGAATAAATCTGTATAGTATATAATTTAAATCTGAATATTTCAGAATATGTTTTTTTCAAACCACTTCTACTTAAAGAAGCAATTAGGGAAAATTGCAGAATTATTTGGCTAAGAACAGAATTATTTCTTTTACCTGATATTCCTGTCCAGGTCCTGTATTAGCCAGTATGATCAGCGTCCTTCTCCAGTGCTCCACGTGGTACAAGAGGTCCGGCTGTCGAGGCTGAACCAGGAGAGGCTCTACGCTGGTTGTTGTGGTATCGACCAGCAGCACCTCTGAACTGGTCCTGCTGTTGCAGTTGATGCTCAGTAACTGTCGGTCTCTGGAAAGGGCAACCTCCACAAACACACTGGGGGGAGGGGGATGCAGTGTTTCAGTTACAGATGTTGTAAGGGCCGAGACGGCTTGGATGAAACATCACTTCCACCTACTCAGGCCGTGTTTCCTCATACACAGACGTTATCCCGCTTCCACCGGAGGTCAGGTCCAGACGAGACACTCTACTGCAACGCAGGCCCTCAAGAGTCGTGAAGAACAGGATCTCATCTGTGGCCCATTCTGTACCGACGCAGAAAATATACTTTCATTTTAGCCTGTGCACTAACATCGCTTTTCTCAGTGAATTTTAAGTGCAGCAATTTAAAACATACCACAGCTGAAGACTTTGTCCAGTGTTATTAAGATGTGTGAAGGATCCAAAGAAGTGGATGTTTCCCTCTTGAGCTTCACAACCACACATCTGGAAATTCACAGTACAAACATCTGCTTTTTAAAAAACATTGCTGCCAGATGAAGTGTGTTTTGTAGGTTTAATTCTGTTGTGTTTGATTTTACCTCAGCTCCTCTCTATGAGCAGCTCTTAACGTGGCAGCGAGATGCTTCTCCTGTGGGGATAAACGTACTCTCTGGACGATCCACTGAAACGTCTGCTTCCTCTCTCCATTCTTAGATCCCGTCTCCTCCTCTCCTCCAGAGACTTGTCCTACATTTAGCACCTGCTCCGGCTCCAGATCTCCTACGAACAGGGAGAGGAAACAGTGTCATTCACAAAAAGTGGGAATGTCACTTAACTTGCAGATGCAGGGTTAGAATTAGGGTGATTAGTGAACACTGTCTCGCTACATTCATGATGTCTTACTCTGCCTGTTGTCCATCCTGTAGATGCCATCGCCTTCAATGAAATACACATGATGGTGGCCAGAGACCTGTGGGAAGAGAGACCACAGTGGATTGTAAAAAAGACAATGTGGAATTTACCTGAAGTTTAATATTTCTGAATGAAAGTCACTTGAATTTTCACCCCACAGAAATTAGGAGTATCTAATGCAATAAGGATGAATGTTGGTGCTTAATATGAGGGACATTATATCATGTGTCTATGCAAAAATACATAAACATATATATCATCATTACACTTCAAACCCAAAGCAGTTCTTACCACTGAGTGGTCAGTTGTGCTGGAGATCCTCCGGTACATCGCCCTCAGTCTCTTGCTGAAATATTTCTGCAGGTCCTTGTACGTCTCAAGTCCAGAGCTGAGACGATCAGCAGGTGAGGTGGAGTTTCCCTGAAATAAAACAGCATTTTAAATCAAGGATGCACTTTATGAAACTTCCAACTGTGAGGGGCATTGCTGTGTCAGGAGACAAAGGTTATTGTCTCCTGTCGCAGAGGATGGACATTGAACTGTAAAACTTTTTAACAAGTCAGTTAACCAGTGTGTCAGCGTTTTTTTAAATCCCTGCAATAAAGTGTGACAGCGCTCCTTCCTCCAAATCTAAATTATCATCTCAATGATGACAAGGAGATACGATAAGACAAGACAATCCTGTATTAGTGCCACAATGGGGAAGTTTGCAATATGACAGCAGCAAAATAAATATGAACGGAATAAAAACTAATATACACAGTGTAAAAACAAGAACAGCATGTGCAGTGAGTGGGTTGCACATTGATTAATATTCATTGTTGATTGACGTGAAATCAAGTAGAAAACAACCTCTGGAGCAAACAAACACACAAACTATAATTCTCACAAATGTTAATGTGCCGTTACTTTCTATTTCATAAGCATAAATATAGAAGAACTACAAAATACAGATGTGGGTGCTAACATTCTTTAACATATACTATAATTAAAAGTGCCCAAACCTCTGCATGATAAACTTCCACTTCATTTCAAATCAGTATAAAGTTAAACTAGGAAGACCTCATCTGAGGGGAATAAAAAGTGGATTCAAACTTTGTAGTGGAAACATAAAGCCATAAAGTTTGAGCTTTAATAAAACTGTGTACAGGTGTTTGTATGCGTGCAGCTTCTTCCTGTGGTGACCGATCCACATCCGGAGGAAACACGTGTCTCAGGTGTTTTATCTACATTTGTCATCGTGGCTCCTTTACACCTGTTCAGTGAATAATGGATGACCTCACGCTGTCGGGGGGGGGGGGGGGGGGTCATAGTTCATCAGGAGGTAATGGGACTCCAGCGTCTCTCGCTCTCTTACCCGCGTGTAACGTGGCTGCGAGGACAGGCGAGTCATCTGTTTACAAACAGGTCGAATCCGAGCAGCGACACGAGCCGAGGAGCCGAACAGAGAAGAGACGGCTGCCATCACTCGGCTAGCAGCTAGCCCAGCTAGCTCAACCAGGGGTTTGTTTACGTGGGGGTTTAAGAGGCCAACTGTCACCCGTGTGGAATTCACGACGGCAAACGCGACCCACGCACGGAGCAGCCACTGTGTTTCCGCCTGTTGTTTACGTGACTCTGTGGATCTGTCAGTCAAAGTGCACGCAGCAGAGAGGAGACCCATCACGGGCACGTGAAGCAGCTGTTGGTGACGTAGCAGGCAGCGACAGACTCAAGCAGTCGAGGTCAGAAGATGTGGATTGAGAGTCTGATCAGAGGCAGAGGCGATGCTACAGTCTATTGGGGCCCCAAGCTAAAACTCCCAGGGGGGCCCCTCAATTAGCGTGCATCAACATCATGATATGTATGATCTTACACCAACGAAGGGTAGGAAGCGCAAACTGTCCCTTACATGAGCACATTTTTCAAACAAAAACCAAAACAAAGAACATTAAAACCTTCACATTTCTAAATATAAATGTAAAGAACAATATAAACCAAAGCATTGAACTACAGCCAGGTTCATCACTTGTTTGGGTCCCCTGGAAACATTTTAGGTGAGGTTTTTGTTATTTGCGGCACGTTTCTGTATTTGCATGTGTTTTCCTCATTTGCAGTGCGTTGAGTTCTCTCAGCCACCGTGGAACCCTACCTCAAAATAAATCTCCTTCTGTAAAGTTGTCTGTTTTGCTTTGATGTACACTCTGCATTTCTGACATTTTATTTGGTTTATTCACCTGTTTTACTCATTTATTTATCTATTTTTTAGTGGGTTTACTTTGAGATTGTGAGCGAGCCAACATGTGTATTTCATTGATGATATTGTATAAACTTATATATTCTTATGAATTTATTTAATCTTGCTTGTGCTTGTTTGTTTGGCTGGTAACTGACTTTGCCAACTAATGTTTTGTGTATGAGGACCCTTTTAAATACATCAAATAAAATAAATGAATGAATAAAATACACATTATTTATACATTTCTTTAATGCATAAGTTTATTTCATTCATCGACCAAACAGAACAATTTAAATGCAAACACAAAATCTCAAATCTTGAATGAAAAGGAGCAGATTCAAGCAAATCATTCATACAAATTAAAAGTTAAAAGAGCTGCAGGCCAATACAGCTCCTCACATCCCTCTATTTACATAAAATACACAAACACCGTACATTACAAGTACAGTAAGGAAGTAAATCCCACCACTGTGTAGATCTGCGCACCAGTGGAATCCTGCACCACAGGCTCGACAATCCATTGCTATGCCTCGAAGGCCTGAAGTGTACGGAAGTAGCGTGACTCCATGATCATCGTGGAGGTAACAGGTGAAAACAGTCACACACATATTTGCCTGCGGTGATTCCCCGGCTGGTGACGCTTTATTCCTTCCTGTCGCCACCGATACGCGTGACAGCCGTGCAGCCGGTGAGTTGATCCCCGTGTGGAAGCGGTCAGACACGATGGAGAGGGACAGTACCGGTGCTGCGGTGGAGAAGGAGCCGGCTTCCCCCCGGAGGATGGAGGTAAACGGGGACAGGTGCTCCGTCGACTCCCGCTCCTCCAGGACCGAGAGCTGCGGTGGTGATGTGGCCAAAGCCCGGTGGACCCTGCTCAGACAGGTAGGATCTTCCCAGGAGCAAACACAGCGTGGACTGTGTTTTTAAAGATGATGGAGATTTATATTTCAGCAAATGGATTCAACATGTTTTAGTGGAGGAGAAGCACAGGTCGCAGTGTTTTGGTTTGTCTAGTACAGAATTTTGCATTTGACTAGTTATAAAATACTCTTGTGAAACTAAAGTGCTATAAACAGGTCAGCTGGACTTGGTTGAGTTTCTTTAAAGACTCTTGGATGAGAGAGGAAAACATCTTCAAGAAACTCAACCAAATCCATTGGACCTGTCTTTTAGCACTTGGATGTTACAATGACCTGCATGACTGAGAATCTGCACAGACATAGTTGCTGTAATGTTATATACTAGGAGCTGTGTCCTATTTTCCCTTTACTCTGTTGTCAAATGTTTGTTTTGTTCTGCCACATGGACGGGATTGAAATAACGTTTCTCTCAGATCCCCGGTGTAGATGTGTAAGTAGACGGAACATACAAGTACGCAATCACAGGTCATATAAGTACGGAACATGTTAAGTACTCAAAACATAGCACACAGTACAACATAGTATGCAGTCATAAGGCACA
This sequence comes from Verasper variegatus, assembly GCA_026259375.1. Classification (NCBI taxonomy): domain Eukaryota; kingdom Metazoa; phylum Chordata; class Actinopteri; order Pleuronectiformes; family Pleuronectidae; genus Verasper; species Verasper variegatus. Next base: position 18,113,905 of record CM048050.1, read on the forward strand.
CGGTGGACAGGATGGGAGTAATGGGACGAGTTTTGTGTTGTATTACAGGACATGGGATGTACTGGATAATCTCAATACACCCTAGAAACTGTCACCTGTTTCATTCAGGGTCAAATCAAAGTACTGTTGTTGTTGTTGTTGTTGTCTTTAAGAACACTGCTCCCTGTTTGTGTTGCAAATCAGTGACTAATAGAATCAGATGTTACCAGGTCATGTTGACTGGGATTTGCATGAGATTTGTCTGTACTTCACCTAGTTTGATGCACATGTTAAGATTCAAGCTGTATAAGGGAGACCTTTCGTTTTGGTTTGGGGGGGGGGGGGTATTATCAGTGGAGGGCTGTGTCTATCTGTTACCATTAGCTGTAGTTTCTGCCTAATTTTGTCCACAAAGTAGAACTAGGATCTGCTTTGACTCATTAATTAACTCACAACTTAAACTGATATATAACAATATACAGCGTGTAGACTTTCAGCTTTATTTCCAGGGGTTTAACACAAACATCACATCTACCATTTAGGAATTACACCCATTTTATCCACCCTTAAACTTGCCACAGGTTAGAATCTTCTCTTTCTCTCATGTGGCCACAGAAACTCATAACCTACTGTTTACTTGCACAAGAACCTCAAACACACACGAGCAGTAGCTCCTTTCACTTTTTCCCCATAGAAGGGCATTAGACAGATGTTACACTTGGCTGAGAGGAAAAGCTCCCAGGAGTGGGTCTAACTCACACTCTGCACTTTTTCCACCTGGCACAGTAATAAACTCTTTGTGCTTCAGACTTTCAGTGTGAAGATCAGAACACTTCCATTAGAAATTAAAGATATAACATTTGTTGAACTTCTAAACAGCTGAAATGTAGCAGGTTATTTCTGAATATCCTCTAACCTCATCAGGGGATTTAAACGTTTTGCCCTTTTTGTGGAACTCAGAATTCACGAGCTCCCCTGTATTTCCACTCCTGTACCTCCCTCAGGTGCTGCGTCAGTCGCAGGCCGACAGTCCAGAGGTCAAACAGGCATCTGTTCGCAGGTTCGCCACGTTTAACCTCTTCAGCAGGAAAAGGCCTGTGACACAAGACCCCAGTGATACCTCAGATGACCAGTGGGTGGAGTACAGAAGTGTGTGCTTTCCAGAGTACAGTGCCTTACTCAGGTACACACACACACACACACACACACACACACACACACACTTGAATGGACGCACACACAACTCTAGTTTCATGATAGCACAAATACAGTACAACACAACTATATATTATACCACAGCTCATCAGACTGTTTGGGTAAAAGTCAGTGTTATATGTTTTTTTACACATGGCGGGCCTCAGATCATGAACTGATTCGTAAATACGCGACACATCAAATACTTTCTCATTAGAACAAAGCCATGAGTCCACAATGGTGATTAATATTATTATTATTATATATAAAGCACTACACATGTTCTTCTCTGCTGCTGTATAAGTGTCTACATTTGTGTTTCTCTCAGGGATAACCTGGGTCCTCTCAGGGTGAATGAAGTGCTGAACAGTTTCGACAACACTGGTAACGTCTGTGAGTACAAATTTGATCTTCATACTTGAAGTCGTTATATATGTGATGCATCTGTGCATTTTACCTACACACACACACACACACACACACACTCATGCTGTTTGCGGTTCCTGTTTGATTGATGGTTTGATGCCGGTGGTTTGATTCTCTCTCTCTCTGAATGGGAGTGTTTGGCTTGCGTCATGTGCTCATTCCTCCCAACTACCTTCAGACGTCCTTTAGGGTGAAATCCCACTTTAGTCTTCTCATTACTTCAGTGGACAGTGATGAGCGGTTTGGGAGGAAACAAAGCTCGGACACATCTGCACATGGTCTGTGATACAGAGAGAAGGAGCATCATCCCAAACACGAGCCTGGATTCTGACCTTCATGTTGTGAAGCTCGACTGAGTTTAATTCAGTTTTCTCTGTCGTGTTCCGTTGATGCACTTGTAGCTTTGCTTTCACTTCTTGTCCAGCTCATCACAAACCAGCTCCATGCAGTTCAGACACTGTGCTGCTCCTCTTTATCTTTGGTCATTATTTTACAGTTCGATGAATCTCTGACCAACCAGTCCGTCCTCCTGTGTTACCTGTGCTGTTTTCTCACCATTCTGATAGAGATATACAGTAGTACCCCCCGCAGTGCTGTACTGCTCCTGTTAATGCTCCAGAGTATCAACATCTGTCCTGAGAGATCCCATCACAAGTGGACAACATGTGTCCTGGATATTTCTCCTGTGACCATTTGTGATCAGATCTCACTTCCCTGCTCCAAATGCAAATTAACACGTACATCCTTTCTGTTGGTTAAAACCAAATGATGTGGTTTTTACACTGAGATTACAGAGGTTCTAATGTCACTGTGTGTGTGTGTGTGTGTGTGTGTGTGTGTGTGTCTGTGTGTGTGTCTGTGTCTGTGCCTGTGTGTTTGTGTGTGTGTGGATCGGCACACACGTAAAATGTACACATTTCTTTGTCTCTGAAAAGGCCAAGTGTCCTACTTTCCTTTGTACCGGTGGTGTAGGCTACATTATGTCAGTTATAAGATACATATATATTGAAGTACTGAATTGCATGTAAAATAATTGTCAGTGCATGTGCATTTCTAGTTTTACTTGCATATTTTGGTTAGTCACTGAGTCAGTGACAATGAAATATAACTTTATTGTCCTCCTCAGAGGGAATTTGTCTTTCACTGCACCTCATGAAATATTGCAGAATCAAGACAAGGATCATTAGAAACAGCGGCAACAAATGTGCTGATGCAGAAAATATAAATATGGGTATGATAATAATAATAGTAATAATAAGTGTTTTTCTAAAGCACTTTTCAAAGCCAGAGTTACAAGTTGCAGCACAAAATATAATGAGTGCAAATGATAGAAAAGCCATCATACTTAAAAGGGCAATAAAACAAAACAGATAAAAGATGCTGCTCCATAGACGTTATACTCAGATACATTTTTATTATTCATTAATTCTGAACCTGTTTGTGTAAAGATCCGTCTTCACAGGCACGTGATGACGAACATGGTGTGTTAGTGTTAACCAGCCAGATGGCTCCTCAGGAGTCAGTGTCAGAGGTGAAGACCATGTCTAGAGGCTACTTCACTGCACACTGGGATCAGACGATATAAGTCACGACAGAGCTGCTAGAACGGATCATCCCTTTTCTCTACAAGGAGACAATAGGATCAATACTTTTTTCTTTAGCGTGCTACAGAAGAGGTCATCGTCCTTGTAGGACTCTGGCAGCTCCCGCTGGGCTCTTTGTATTTCACAGATTTTTGATTCTCTCCGTTCTTCTGTCTTTCTCTTCATTTTTTCCTCAGTAACTAGTATAAACACACCTGCCCCAGTTTCCCCTCCCTCATTTCAGGCTGTGCACAGTATTACCCTCATCCCTTTTTTCCCAATCTGCCCCTCTTACCCCCTCATTTCTCCACCTTCTCCCCTCCCACCCCTCCATCCCTCTCCCCTCCCAGCTTGAGTCATGCTCGGCCAGATGGGTAACTGAGTTCCTGACTTGGCCGGTGGATTAGCACAGCCGGAGATGAGAGCATAGAGGAGGGGAAAGGGGGGGAGAAGAGGAAATGGTGGGTGGGCATGCCAGAGGTGGAGTGTGTGTATGTGTGTGTCTGTGTGTGTGTGTGTGTGAGTGAGCGTGCACAAGGAGTGGAGAGCCACAAGCAAAGGGGACCTCATTCCTCAGACAATGAGCCAGCCATCTCCCTCTCCATCCCATGTTTGGGACTAGTAATGCGTGAGATCAATTAGGACTGGTTGAGAGGAGGCTCTGAAAGGCCCAGAGTCGACCCTGTCAGAGCTCAGGGGTATATTTTTGGGGGTTGTGGTCGGAGAGAATCCCCTCTATATACACACACACACACACACACGCACTCGCACTCGCACTCGCACACACACACACACACACCTAGTATTTTGTGCTCCTCACAAAGACACACAGCCTCACACACAAATCTACACCCTCTTGCTAATAAACCCATTTTCACTCTGGCCACCATCACACCCTCTCCACCTTTCCTGCTATCTTGATAATCCCCCTCCCCTGAGGTGCGGACAAGTCCAGATCCTAGGGGTCCTTGTCCTCCTGAATAGCAGGCTAAAAAGTCCGGCCGGATTAGCTCACCGCCTCCAAAATGTGTGGACTCAGCTTAAAATTGCCACCCCCCCCCCCCCACCCCCCCCTCTCAGCACGACGCTCTCTGCCCGGCCATTGTGTTTGTCCCACCACTGTGCACGTATGTGAACAATATGTTGTTTCTTAAGGCGACGATAAGCTGCAGTCAATAGTTTTATTTCCAGACGAGAGGGGTCTCAATGAAGACGTTGTAAGCAGTGGAGAGTGTTTGCAGAGACAGCAGCATATGACTGAGAAGACCCTGCACCGAAAGAAATGAAAGTCGAAATCACTAAACTACATTTAATGACTTCTTAGGTACCACTGAGAGCGTGCATCTGACTGGGCCCAAATTATACGAGTCCCATAGGGTTTCACTTTACTGCTGTGGGTCACCTTTTATTCTTTTTATTAAGTTTTGCAATTAATTAACATAACCATGCAGTATTTTAACAGCATCAATTTTCAATATTATTGGGCAAAAGGTGGAATAATAAAAGATGAATGATTGTTCCTCTGTCGTGGGAATCTGGAGCCTGTGTAGAAAGTATCTACTACTGAACTTGGAATTTGATTTGCTTCGATTAGACTGAAGACACATGTTCTCACTGGCTTTGAGTTTCCTTTTTATCCACATTGTAGCATTTTATTTCATTTATTTTTGATGTCAGTCTTTGTTATTTTATTATTCTGTATTTTTCTCCAGCAATGTTTTATTGCTGGTGCAGGAGATTAAAATAAATAACTTCTTTAAATTTCTCTTTGAAGCATATATACAAAACATGAAATAAACATAAATAATAACCAGTTGCGTGTTTGTTATGGCTGATATATATATATATTGTTTATGTTCACAGGTGATGAGAGGTCACAGTACATATCACCCCCTCTGGTGGTCATCCAGAAGTCATGGATTTGCAGTTACACTTGTAGCTCATTATGTTGTCAGTGAATGATTGGGGGCCTATTTATTTCAGACTGCTCTTGATCACTTTGAACTATTTGAACTACGAACTTCCGACCCTCCCGCTTCTTTAGCCGACGGAGGGGGCTTGTAATTGTAAGAGCAGCTTTGTGGCGGCGTTGTTTGGGGTTTTAGGGGTGCTTGTTTCCTGCGAGGGATCAGGACTGTAGAGCACAATGCAGGCCCTTGGGGTTGGGTGAGTACGAATGCATCAGAGAAGGTGTGTGTGTGTGTGTGTGTGTGTGTGTGTGTGTGTGTGTGTGTGTGTGTGTGTGTGTGTGTGTGTGTGTGTGTGTGTGTGTGTGTGTGTGTGTGTGTGTGTGTGTGTGTGTGTGTGTGTTTGAGAGGGTTTAAGTAAAGCTTGTTGACATTGCAGGGCTTTTGGTAAGAGGACTTGTTGGTTTGTAGAGTTACTTGTTGGGTTCATGTTGCAGGCAGAGGTCACACTGCTCATACACATACACACACACACACACACACACACACACACACACACACACACATAGAAAACAGGAATAAATTATCATTGCTGCAGGTTTTAGGGTTAAAACTGATGCAGTTCAATCTCATTCAGAGAGGTGCTTTCCCTCTTCCTGCACTATTATGTCTTTGTGTGTGTTAGTAATCAAGAGCCAGGCATCCTAATGAAGCTAAATAGAGCCTTCTTCACTCCAGCTGTCATTGTCTGAATGCCTGGTCGCCTTTCAGTCGCTCAGTCCTCCCTATTATCTCCCACCGACTTCACCTATCACCCCCGCTGGTAAATACTATAAGCCCAGAATGTTAGCAGTTCATTTCTCTGTGTGTGTGTGTGTGTGTGTGTGTGTGTGTGTTGTTGTATTGTGTGTCGTGGCGCAGTGACTGTTTGTTACAGGAAGTGTCAGCATCTGTTACTACAGTGTTTTGTCTCTGAACGTGGCAGATAAATGTCCGATCAAATGAGCCAATCATCAGTGAACATGAGAGCAGTGTGTTGTGTGCTGTTGCGGTGTGAGACAGGTGTGTGTGTGTGCGCGTCTTCTGTATCCAGTGGATCTATCACAGGCGTGTGTGTGTGTGTGTGTGTGTGTGTGTGTGTGTTGCTTGTTGTGTCCAAGTGTTCTTAGTGTGTGAGTGTGTGCGTGTGTGTGTTGTAATAGGTGCCCCCCCGTAGCCTCCCCTTGTGTCAAGCCTACAGCAGAGCCCTGTTTGCATAATTATGCTAATTCATTGTGCCATAGTGCTAATTAGACCTTGTTAGACAATAGAGCTAGACTGGGAGCTGGCAGACACACACACACACACACACACACACACACACACACACACACACACACACACACACACACACACACACACACACACACACACACACACACTCACTCAGACTGTTGTGTCAATGACAAGGTTTGTGGTCCCCCTCTGCGCTGTTTATAACATGCTCTCTATAGAAATGGTTCTCCACTGGTGTGCTCTGGACTGAGCTCAGGTGGCTCGTCTCATTTTTATTTAAGCTAATGGAACAAAAATCAATGTGGAGCAAGAATACGACACACGCTTCCCCTGATTCAAATAGACAGGCCCCTGCTCATATTCTCTATATCTCTATTTATTCCTTTGAGCTGTTGTTAATTGCTCCTTTGCCAGGAATAGGTAATATTTCAATAAACTCCATTCCTCATTTATTCATATATATATATATATATATATATATATATATATATATATTATTTATATTATATAGTGATTATAACCAGCAATACTCTCCTGAGTTTGTTTTCAGATCACTTTGTGATTTGTTCACAAGTCAATCGAGACCTGGTTCATTTTTATCATTTCTAGAATTATAAATTTTCTTTAAATATGTGTGTGGCATTTTGAAGAATATCTTATAAGCACTAACATTCCCTCATTTAACCGTCCTGACTCGTTTTTAACTCGTTTTCCAGACATTTGTTGAAGTCGACATTGTGACGTCAGTGGTATCAGAGTTTTAAAGATGTAAAGAAATTCTACCGCATGAGCTGATTCAAATGAAAATCAGATAACCCCAACTGGGCTTTAGAATGTTTCCTCATAATATCCAACCCTGATAGCCCACTAACATGCTTCAGCAGAGAGTGAATAGACGGCTTAGGTCGTTGGAAATGAGCTAAAATACCTACAGGAGCTTGTGTTCGATTACAAAAGAGACAGATTTGTAGTCACACATTGGTTTTACTCTGCATATTACTCTCACAAAGACTTAACCGCTCTGTTGTTTTACATGCTGTGGTCAGACAGGGGTTAATTTGATCTAAATAATTAGAATCACAATGAGCTACAGTGTGTTTTTAATGGTACAGGCTGCATAGTGGTTAACAGGGATCAGTAAATGTGGTGGAAGTAGCTGGTAGCTTTCCCCACATAGTTAAATACATTCTGTGCTTTCAAATGAAACATTTTTTTCTCCTGTAAAAAATATGTAGAGGAAATACTTATGATAGATTTTTAAGATGTTTCTAAGAAGCCAAGTGAATAATAACCAGCACATGATATGATGTTTGCTTCCTTTTGTATGTTTTTAACAGTTCAATGAAACTGTTGAAGAGGATTTTTATCTGTTGCCATTGTAATTGTTTCTTAGTCTATAGTTTAACCACTAAATACAAAAAGACAGCGTAAGTGGATGTGTCTTGTGCATGCATGCAGTGTGTGTGCGTTTCACTCTGTGGTGCAGCGGTTGGGGGTTGGAGGCAGCGTAAGCAAGACTTGAGTGGCTCGAGGGCACATTGAAAGAGTTGCCGGTTGACTTAATTGTAAGTAATTGATTTTCGCTTCTTGTCTCCTCCATCCGTTCACCAGAGACAACACGAAACAGGGACTCGCCCCAAGTACTGCTGGGTGCTGGAGTCTTCCTGACACCGGAGAAGTAAACAGTCACACAACTTGATGCTAATATGCAGATGCCGGCATAAATGAACACTTGTACACACAGACCCACACAGACCCACACATGCACACACATGCACGTGCAGGAAGAAATTCCCTGCAGTAAAGCACCATTATGACTTTGAGCACAATAGGGATTGAAGGTGAGCAGTTGGGTGTAGCTTTGCTGAGGGAGTCCTCTCCCATTATAGCCAGCAGTTGATTATGTGAATTTGTGCATGACTGAAAGAGAGTGTGTGTGTGTGTGTGTGTGTGTGTGTGTGTGTGTGTGTGTGTGTGTGTGTGTGTGTGTGTGTGTGTGTGTGTGTGTGTGTGTGTGTGTGTGTGTGTGTGTGTGTGTGTGTGTGTGTGTGTGTGTGCACTATTACCAGTAAGCGGTGGGGATTAAGTTCAGGAAATGAGTAGAGCGTTAAAGGGTGCTTCCCTGCTCAGTGCTCCTGCATTGTCACCATTGCTAATACTCAGCTAATTACAAGGACATACTTTAACAGCAAGCTCAAGCTGTAACCCTCATGTCTCCCCACTCCGGTCCCTCCCTTTCTTAGGTTACCCCTTCACCCTAGAATTAGGGGATGAAATGAAAGAGTGAAAGAAAAAAGAAAGAGTAATAACAGGTCGCTCCCCTGCCTAAAAGCTCGCCCTCCCTCTGGACAGATACAATTATTGGATTTTTCTCCATTTGAGTCACCCGACCCCAGTGTGTGTGCCCCTCCTGGCAATGTCCCACCATGGTGCCTAAGCTCAGCATACACCGGCCCTATTAAAACACACACACGCAATCATCATTCCACCAACACGCAACAACATCACCAACATATACTGTACTCTACTCCGTGCTGTTCGCTGCAAAGCTTTCATTAATGCAAAACAGTTAAACAATTTAAATGTGTTAAAAGCTAGAGGGTGAACAAAACAGTGCGACAGTGCTTATTTGTTGCTATGCCAACTCTTGTGGTAATCATAGCTTGGAATTATTTTGCTACGTTTGCATTTATTTGAATGGAAGTCTTCAAAGCTGCCTTCAAGTATCTGAATTGTTTTACATCACCCTGAAACTCTACGTACAGACAGTGAGGGTCAACATGAACAAGAGTGAGGTGGAAATTCTGTGTCACCTCTTAAGGATTTAAAAATTATTTATATTTAATAGGAGCAAGTTATGGACTCAAAGATGCACTGATTAGATTTTGGTGCTTGGAGGTCAAAGGTCAAGCGGATTTCATTACATCTGGTACAATTCACCTGGATTCACCTGGTTGTCACAGGTCAAACATGTTTTGGGCCTCTCGAATGAGATATCTCATGAGTGCTTGAGGGAAATTCTTAAAATTTCTTATATGAACCTGGAAAAAAAATATGTAGAAATATGTACAGGGAACCTGCACTGGTTGGCGGAGGCATACAACCGCAGTGCCGTAGTTCTAGTTTGTCAAGAATCCCCAACAGAGAGATGGAGCAGCTGCCCGTCAGCCTTCAGCCTGTCAACACGTCTTTACTTAAAACTGCTAATGTGTTTGCTATTTAGCTAAGAAGCCATTAACTTGCTTGGTGACTCACTGTACGGCTTTAATGCACAAACTGCTTCAGTCACTTGTTCACTCTGACGGCCTCTCTCTGTCTGGAGACTCTAAATAGACCCACGGGGGCCTTTAACTGTCACTTGGCGCTAATGGGTGTGCTAAATGCTAATGTGAGTTAGCATCGGCCTCCGAGGGGAAAGTTAACAGATTTTCAAGTGGCCCTCAGAGACACTGCACTCATCACTAACTAGCTGCAGCATCTCTCTGGGGCCTCGGGCTGAGGGGCCGGAAGCTGCTCTGCTGTTCTGTTAACTGCCACATTGTGCGGGAGCTTTATTCTCTTTATATCAGAGCTTCAACTTTGGAAAAGGAAGATATATTGTCTCTGTTTGATATTTTTCTTTTCGCATTCATCTTTTACATATTGATGCTCTGCTACACGTGACATCTATTGTGCTCCTGTCTGTCCTGGGAGAGGGACACTTGTTACCCTCTCTGACGTTTCTGTGTTTTTTAACCCCCTTGTCGATGGTAAAGGACAGAGGATCTGGTTCCGATTGTTAAGATCTATTAGTCACATTGTGATTAGTGAATATGGGCTGCATACAAATAAAATTGTATTTTATTTCACAGTTTTAAAAAGACGAATGAATGAAAATGGTGAAAACATATCCACATGGTTTATCTCTTATTATTATTATTATTATTATTATTATTATTATTATTATTATTAAGCGCTTATTCACTTTTAACTTTTCTTTAACTATTGAAGAACATTGTGCCAACTTCACAGTTACTTTCAGCACTTTGTCACACACACACACACCTCTCTCCTACTCTGTCTCTCTATTTGACCACAGCAGGCCATGGCGCCACAGACCTTTGTGTGTGCTCACTGAGGCTAATATATACTCTCTCCCTCTCTCTCATACACACACACACTAGCAAGTGAGCTGTACAATTCAAATTTGATGAGACATAGTCAGCATTGCATTTCTCAAGTGGTATGATATTATTTTGTACAAGCTGTGGCATAGTTTTGTTTGATTGTTAACATGACAATATTCAAAAAAGTTGTACACGAGGTGTATTTTGTATATTTACACTACTCATTCATCACAACCCTGTGGGTGTAAGGAATATCTAAATATAAATATGATGAGAAGCTTTGTAAAGTAAACTGGGAGCGGCGCTGTGACTCATCCTGTCAGTGCTACAGGTTCCAGTTTCCTCGTTGTGTGCTGCTGCAAACAGCGTCCCTCCCTGTTCCACTGCTTTCCATCCTCTCTGCTGTGCTTCTTCCCTCCTTCTCTGCCTCCTCTCACTCTCCACCCACCACTGATTGCACAATCTTCCCATCACCACCACAATCACAACAGCCCGGATTCTGTGCCAGTGTGTAACCACTGCCAGTCCATGCACACACGTACGGACACATGCACACACACGCACACACACATCTTGTGCACACGTGTCCAGCAGGAGAAATACAGTTGGAGCTTTTATGCTGCTTTCCCAAGTGGCTGTTTTCGAGCGCAGCCACAATGGAGGGCCTAATGTGGATTTGTTTAGAGAGCTGGTTAATTGGAGTGGGATGCTCTAATTGCACCTCTTTCATGGTGTGTGTGGCTTTGTGGGTGTGTGTGTGTGTGTGTGTGTGTGTGTGTGTGTGTGTGTGTGTGTGTGTGAGTGTGAGTGAGAGTGCGAATGTGAATGTCACCTGGCTTTTGTTTGGACTGTGTGTGGGAAAACATTTGCTCAGCTCTAACTACATTACACAAACACTATAAGCTACATAACACACACATAAGGGGTGTGAAGTGTCTAAGTACAGAGCGCGGGAGGGAAACAAATAGAGAGTGAAAGGATACCTGAATAGTATGCATACACCTTACAGTGAGTGTCAGCTACTGTATGTGCAGAGGCCTCATTTATGTCAATGTACAACTTGTGTTTGCATCAGTACAGTGCTTCACTTTGTCTCTGTTGGTATTGTCTCCCAGATGGGGGTGCTCTAAGTCCTTGTATGACTCTGTTACTGTGTGAGTGAGTAATAATTCAAAAGACAACTGGAATAACTGGCGCATACCTCTGCCACAATCCTACACATGATGGGTTATTTCTTGTACTAGAAATATGAAAATCCACAACATTACCTGCATTTGCACCATCCCTTCACCTAATTTGGAAGGAAATCAGTTAGTGGTTTTTGTGTAATCCTGTTTTTACAAATAAACCAACATGCACAGGTGAAAACATAACTTCTTTAATAATAGAGAGCGAGAGAGAGAGAAAAAAAGATAAAAGCCACAGAACATTCATTAGGTTTCATATTTTGGGCCCATATACGTTCATAGGGCCCAACTAAAGGTAGCCATGGTCACAAGGCTTGACAAGTTCAAAAGGTTACAATGTATCTATTAATTACATGATCAAAGATCAAAGCTTCAAAGGGATCAAAGCCACAAGCTATGAGGACAGAGGTTAATTTGTCCTAGCATTTCAGCTTTTGCTCTTGAACCTACAAACAAAAAGCATTTTTCTTCATTTTAACGCCATAATTTGAGGAAAGATGCCTGCCACGCTACCTGCCCAGGACAGCCAGTTGGCTCTAAGAAGCCTGCTTACCTCTGGGTCTTCCAACTACCAGGTGCAGTCATTTCTCGGACAGGGCTCATTTGGAAGGGTCGTAAAGTGCAAGAATCTGGGCAACAAGAGGACCGTGGCCATCAAAATGATTAAACTGCAGGCCGATAATATGAAGATGGCAAAACAAGAGGTAAGTGTGCTTATCCCAGTTTGAATTATACCGTCCTGCATCCATATCTACACATATGTACTGCCTTGTTTAAGTTTACATGTGTCAAGCTGATAAACAATCTTTGTTTCACCTGCCATGTATCTCCAGGTGGCTACTCTGAAGAAACTTCGATCGATGGACCTGAACAAATGCAACATTGTTCAGTGGAACCAGTACTTCGTTGACAGAGGACACATTTGCCTGGAGTTTGAGCACCTGGACAAAAGTCTTGTGGATTTCATGAAGGAACGAAATTTCAGACCTCTCCCTCTGAAAGAGATACGACCAATTGTCCAGCAGGTGTGTCCACCTGTTTTCCTCTCAGTATGGAAATATATACATGTGGAACATTGTTAACATTTTTATGAAAATAACGTTTCAGGTTACCCATGCACTGAAACACTTGAAGGCTGCAGGGATTGTCCACGCAGACCTCAAGTTGGACAACGTCATGTTGGTTGACCAGCTACGGGAGCCCTACAGGGTCAAATTGATCGACTTCGGACTGGCGCATCAGGTGTCAACTGCCATGCCGGGGTCATACGTTCAGACCCGTCCATACCGGTGATTAGCTGGAACCATGACAGATCTTAGTGGTGTCTTATTAACTGAAAAAGCACGTAAACTAAGAATAAGAACATCCTGTCTTTATCCATTGACACAAATGTCATTGCGAGGTGTTTTGTTCCTGCAGCAGTAAGAGTTTTTGAGGTGTCCTTCAAAACAACCCAAATGATTGTCATGGTTTATGTGATTGTGGTTGTTGCTCCTCTGTCAGATCTCCAGAGATCTTGTTGGGGCATCCCTTCACAGATGCCATAGACATGTGGTCTCTGGGCTGCATGGCCGCTGCTTTGTACCTCGGGACCCTGCTCTACCCTGGTTTGGGTGAATATGAAATGGTACACATACTACTTGAATTGCACTGTTGTCTGTTCTATAGACATAAATCAGTAGTAGTTCACCTTGACTCCGGAGGAATTTTTAAGTTGGTTGTACTCTCAGATCAAGTACATCATGGAGACTCAGGGTCAGCTCCCCGTCACCATGCTGAACCATGGATGTAAGACCCCAAAATATTTCAGGAGAGAAGTCAACTCCACCACTTCCGTCTGGAAACTCAAGGTGCCGACCTGAAACAGCTTGTTATATTCAAATATGTCTATATACTTGCTGTAACATATTTGGTTCCGTCTATACATTTGTGCAAGGCTGATGTACTCTGCTAACAACAACACTTTCTGAACAGACACCAGACGAGTACTGCAAAGAGACGGGGAAGCAGCCAATGGAGAACAGGTGTTTAAAGTTCACCTCCCTGGACCACCTCGTGGATGTATGTCTCCTTTTAGCTCATTCATCATGAGCTTATTTCTTTAAGATAAAAACACTCTGAATGTCCTAGAGGGTTTTTTATTCGCTACTGGAACTAACTGATGACATGTTTGTCTTTTAGGTCCGACCAATCACGACACACAACTCTGCAGATAGAATTGCAGAGATGTCCGACGTCTACATGTTTGTGGACATGCTGAAGGGGATGCTTCAGCTCGATCCCAACACAAGGGCCACACCCTGTCAGGTGCTGGAGCACAACTTCATCAGCATGCGCCACATCGCCAGCATGGACCAACAAAGCAGCTAGTAAGTCATCGATGTGATCTGGTTAAATGTTTTCTGTATATATTCCACTGGTACCTTTTGTTACTGCGGATACAGTTCATGTACAGGTCCTTACAATATGTCTTATTCATCTTCACTATCTAACACATAAATAAACTTAGCTAATGAAAGGATTCTTTTTCCTGCAGTGTCTGTTCCTGTTTTCAAACGATGGAAATCTGTCAGAAGGAAATACAGACTTCTGACAGTCGCACAGCTGTGTGCGAGCCACTGGTGCAGCACCAGTGCACAGCTACCAACCTCGTCCAGCAGAATCCTCCATCTTATGCCGAGTGGAGAAAAACTTACCAGCCCCACCACACCGGCCTACTTCCCTGCACCACCACCCAGAAGACTGATCATGATAACTCTCTTCCCTGGTCACACAGTAAGTTCCAGGGAAACCGTGAATACAGCACCAGCAGACATGATTCTCGGCACACCCCCTATCATCAGTTGGATCAGAGGAGCAGGCCTGCTGATCATCATCACCACCACCACCAACACAACACAGGTCCTTCCGGCAGCACCCGGACCGAGGGTCAGGCTCAGTCGGGCCTGAAAAGAAAAGGAGGTGATCATGACGATGTGCCGTCTCAGAAGAGAAGCTCTGTCCCCTGGTCACATACTGACAGAAGGTTCCAGGGAAACTGGGACTACAGCAGGCGCAGGGACTATGAGAGGAAAAGAGGCATAAATGACAGATCCACCTGCAGAGATGATCATTGTTACACTCGCCATCGTCAGCCAGATCAGAGGACCAGGCCTGCTGAGCACCATCACCCCAACGCGGGTCCTTCGGGCAGCACCGGGACTGAGAGTCAGGCTCTGTCAGGACTGAAGAGAAAGGCAGGCACTGATGATGATGCAAGCCTTTCCTTGTCAGATAACAACAGATAACTGCACATTTAACACAGATTTCTGCATCAGAATTTATTCATATTTTAAAGTGGACAAGTCAGTGCAGTCAAATTAAGGGACAAACCTGCATGAATGCACAGGGATATATGCAAAGAATGCAGATGATTATTGTAAATGCTGTGAAATCTATACTGTTGCCTTACAGTCAGCAGATCCATAGAGTTTAACATCTGTATGAGATTTTTAAGACGGTGCCACTAAACACTAAATGATGTTTAATTTATCACCCATCTGTAAAAGTTTGTAGCCTTGAAAAAAAAGATGTAATACATAAGTTCTGCAAAAATAGTAATGATAATATAAAATGTTTAAAATCAAGTTGTTTTTTTTACATAAATATTTTGTACTTTATATGTACTGTCTTGTATATAAATAAATATATAAAGAAAAAAGTTTCCTCCACTAAATCTTTTCGTTCACTCTCTAATCAGCATGTTATTTGTACTTTCTCATCCGTGCTCTTTTAGTTTTTTGACTTCCGCTCTTTACTTTCAATGTTCTGTCTGTCTCAGTCCACCATCCACTTATGATGATTGTGTGTGTGTCTGTGTGTGTGTGTGTGGGTACCTCTGTGTGAGTCCGAAACACATGGCGTGCCCTAAGTGAGCTAGAGGCCTAAAGCTAATCAATGATCGTCATTTAAGGCCATTCTCGTCCTACACACACACACACACACACACACACACACACACACACACACACACACACACACACACATTCTGTTCGTATTTCGTTTTAGTTTTTTTCTTATTTTCTTTTCAAGCATTTCTGTGTAGTTTTAATTGTTTGTCATTATGAGACAAGGGAGTGATCTCTTTTGTTCGCATAAGTGCATGTGTTTGCCTGTGTGTTTGAGTGTGTATTCATGTGCATGTTTCCAGGGTCAGGCTAAATGGAGATGTATTATTAGTAACCATTCTGAGCATGGTCACTGCAGTTCTCAAGCAAGGCAATCAGATCACTTAAGAGGCTGCTTGGTCTTTGGTCTATGGCCTAAAGCTTCCTGTCTCCTCTTATACGTCTCCCTCCCTCCCTCCCTCTCTGTCCTCTAATGCCCCTCTCCAACACACACAAACCCCCTGGCAGCCATGGCCATCACCCCTTATCTCCTCTCTCCTCACTCTGCCTCTTCTCTCCACCACTCCTGCCTCCTGTCCTTTACCTCCACGGGGGGAAAAAAAGGACAAGGTCACGGAGATAAACATAGAAAAGTGAAAGTGGAAGAGAGGGAGAGCGACAGAGGGAGCTGAAACGAACCATCTCATTTGGACATTAGCCCCTGGGCGGCTGCGGTGAGAGGCTAGATAGCCCAATGGATAATGCCCAGTTGTTTATAAGGCAATATTTAGCTTCAGTTAGCCAGCTGCTTTGACAAGCTATTACTGGAAAGAATGTTGACAATACTTACACTGTGCATGTGTGTGTGTGGGAGAGACTGGTGGTTTTAGATATGGTATAAACCATGAATCCTCATATTGGAGAATCACGTTATCTTCATCGCAGCACTTATGGTTTCAGTATAAACATCGTTTATAGCATGTAAACCACGTAGGGATGAAATATTGGCAGTTTCAATCTTCACCCAAGTTACCCTGGTGATCTGGTTGAAACTCTGCTGCATTAACTTCTGTCCAAAACAGTTTATTTACAGCCACAGTATCAAACACACGGTCAATTCTGTTGTTCAGTAGGTGATATAATGTTGTTTATCTCTTCCTCCTTGATGTACGGTTGATTGTTCTGTGTCGTATCAAGCATTGTCTGCAATAGTCAGAACAATGCTCCATTATGGTGCTATCACCAGCAATTACAGATGTTTTAGCTTCTCTGCCTCTCCTTCCCACCATAACACGATGAGCCTTGCAATTTAGAGTCGCTGTGTACGTCTGATCCGCTGTTGTCGTAAGTGTTCACTGTCAGGTAAAGTGCTTTGTTTACAATGACAGTGAGTAGTTTTGGTCCGCGGCACAAATTGGTGGACAAGGATTATGGAAAAGTGACGGTTAAATAAACAACTTTGCATCCATGACTTCTGAAACTTATTTTATTATTATTAATAAAAAAATTCTAGAATTTTAAACATTGATCAATTTGTCTAGCAATTGAAACTCTGTAAATGGGAAACCAGTTATTTTTAAATCTCAATGCCGTCCGCAAACATCATGGTTTGGGTTGAATTAGAGGACATTCATCACGATGGCTACAACAACAGTCAAGGTTTTATAATGGTCCTTGATAAAAGAAGCAACACTGATTATTGGTTTCACTCTGTAAACAAAAAGTCATGTATTTTGTCGACTAATCCCGTTTTTACCCGAACCTCCTTCTAACATGAACTTTTCTGCTTTATATGCTGCGTCATCCGACTTATTACGACGCTGCTAGAGCTCATTCAACAATAAAAACATAAATGTGATAAGTAGCTTGCACAGGTGACAGCTGTGAAAAATATATCAATTAAAGCTTAATGGATAAAAAATATCAATCAATAGAAGCCTGTGGTTTTTCTCATATTGCTGAGTTTCCTGGTGATTTTCTGTGTCACTCGAAATAAAAAAAGAGTAACAGTACAAAAAGGTGAATAGCAGCTGTTTCCTGTTCTCCTGGTTCTTCATGCTCAGCAAAGTTAAACATGGACGGAACGTGGAGAGAGACGAGGAGACAGGAGAGGAGAATGTCTAATAGAGATATATCATTACACTGTTATATGTGTAATCTATTGTGCTGCCATTGAACAGCGGCAGCATGAGTTTGGCAGTAGGCCATGCACACACACACACACACACACACACACGCTGTGCCTCCAGTGGGGCAGTAATAGAGGGTGTGAGTGTATTAGTCGCTACAGTCCAAGTGTTAAGTGCTGGCTTGTTGCGTGTGAGATCGATGACAGCCGGGCGGCCCCTCATTCACACACGGACACACACACACACAGACACACACACACACACACACACACACACAGACACACACACACACACACACACAGAGCTGTGACACATAGCCTGAGGTCAGGGGTCACTCACAGACATCTCTGTCTCTCAAACACACACACACACAAACATCTCTCTATTTCTGTGTGTATATACACGTATGTATCAGAAACACTTTCTCTGTCTAGTACACGCACACACACGGCCGCAGATATACTCGTCCTGTGCTGCGACCACGGTGGGGGGGGGGGGGGGGGGGCGCTGTCAAGCACCAGTGGTCCATCGATACTCAGGCAGAGCACTAATGCCTGCTGTCTGCTGATGGACGCTGGCCTGCCTCCGGGGACCATTAGACTCACTGGGACACAGACGGACACACATATACACAAACACACATTGGTGCACGAACATGAAACACATAAGCAAACCTAGCACTTGAATGCACACACAGTAAATAGCACCCGCATGCTGAAACACCACAATAACAATGTTTTTAACAACATTCATAGCAATGTTTGGAAGCAAACCACCTGGGTGAAGAGGCTCGATTCTTCCTCTGTACTTTGGCAGTCCACATGCTGATGTTACACTTTTTCTGTGCAACGTTATGATGCACATTGAACTTTCTGCCGTAGGTGCGTAAAGAGCCAGGGATATTTTACATCCTGGCAACAACATGCGGCAAAATCAAGCAAAATGCAACTTCGGCAATACTCATGGAGGAAAAAACACAGGAAGGCAAACTCCTCTACTGGTAATGGGACAGATCTCGATATGCTTTATTTTAGCTGGTTTACCCATTTTTAAATATCTGTGTATACTCACTAGTTTTGGTGTAAAAAAAAATGTATACAGGGTACGGTAACCAAAAGGAAAAACTCTTGATTAAAAATTCAAATCATAGCTGTCACTTAGATTGATGTGGTACATTTCCATCAACTTCCTGCTGTCAGGATGAGTTCAATCATACTTTTCCCAAACAAGTTAGTTCTGTTCAGATCCTCGACAGCACACGTCACCGGCCACAGTGCATTGCTGCTGCTGCAGTTCATGATGCAATCCCACTCAATCCTCTTCTTTCCTGTCCTGAACCAGGCAGTTGGGTCATTATGTCATCAGCACTCACGTGGCTAAAATTGCCAGAGTGCTGCAGGATCAAGTGCTATGTTCTGATCCTTTGCCTTGCAATCCATGGAACTTCAATCCAGACACCATTAGTGCTACTCTTCTCTCCTTTACCGAGGCTCTTTGGTCCTTTTCTTCATTCATTTTTCCTTAGCACAGGACCCCTCGTTTTTTTTGCAGCTCCCTCAAACCACCCAATTGAGCACACTCATCAGATCTGTGTGACTCACTGAGTGTCAGACTCAGCACCTTTTTTTGGGTGAATTAGCCGAACTGTGTGAAAGAGCCGAAGATGATAGAGCAGATACCTTGGAGGCCTTACAAGACTCTACAGTCTTGTAATGTCTCAGTCATGTTTATACAATAAATCCCAAATACACATACAAACCAGAACCAGGAGGGGAATAGTGTTCTCCAGGTATCTGTCCCCACTGATGGAAAAGACAGATCTTGGAACAGCTGAATTGACCACCCTAACCCTAACCCCAACCCTGAACTACTGACCTCTACAAAAACTCAACCTCACTCGACGAAAAGTATCAAGTTGATGCAGGAACAAAGCAGGAGAGTGACTTCAATTCACCTCGTCAGTGTACGTACTCCTTCCTTCTCCTTCCGTAATACCACCTGGAACTGCCAGGGGCAGGACAGTTGTCTGATGTCTCTTTAAAAACAACCATAATGACGCATGATGGACACGAGTTTACAACATTATATATCATCAAGTGGGGAGCAGATATTTGTCAGTCGCTCGGACACTGTGTAGCGTCTAGTGTAGTCTTGAGTGGTGTATTTCTATGTTTTCATTGTCATTGATTGCTTAGTCATGAAGAGCATGAACAGTGTTGACCCCCCGTCAGTTGTATCCCAGAGTCTGTTAAGAGATTTTAAACTGCAGCAGGAATTGTTTATCATACATCATCCAGTGCAAGATTTATGTCTCGTGTTTATAACCGCATTTGGATGATGTTTATACTTCTACAGGATATAAAGCTATGAAGGATTACTACTTTTTCGGGTTTTTATTGATGATGACAACTCCAAACATTAAATAAATCAACCCCTTAAATGGGAAGTGTGTGTACTGTGTCTGTGAGTCTGTGTAAACCATGTGAGTTATAACACCAGCCTCACTGCAACGAATGGCTGATTAACACATTCAATGAAAGTGCTATAAGGAAATGTAGCAGCAGTTTCTTTTCACAAGTTAAATTGTTTTGTTTGGCATTGATTTCCGTGCCTGACTGCATGCTTTCATTACCAAGAGATTACTTCAAAAATCTCTCAGTAATTTTTCTCTGACCGAGGCAGCTGCTTTTCATGTATCGAAACAGTTTGATTAAAAACCCTGAGCGTTATTATAGTAAAATGTCACAGAATAGCATTGGGATATCATTCAGTTCTTTGTTTCCGTGGCTGTCAGTGGCAACAGAAAAAAAAAAAAAGAACCCAAGTCTGGCTTTGTTCCAATATTAATATCTGTGCTCTCTGAATTCCTCATTAGACCAGTTAATTACTACCCAGCACTGCAACCGAGTCTTTGTTTTATTGGCTCAGCACAATAAAGAGGCATCCCGAGAGCCCGGAGAAAACACAGCCCCATACTATAATAACATGAGTGGGAAAATGAAAGTGTAACAAGTTACAACAAAGCTCTCGGTGGTTTCGGAGTATATCTGCATTAGATTAAAAGAATAATCGGGGTTGATAGAAACACGGGCGGGCGCGGGGGGGGGGGACTCGTATCTGCAAAGGCCTGTGTATGTACAAGCTGTTGGAGGTGACATGTCTTATTCTTTAGTGATTTATGAATGTTCTTGTCGAGCTGATGGGTTGACACATGGAGCTTTTCTATAGAGTGCAACATGACCGCCCTCTCTTAGAACAGCTCTGGTTCTGTAAAAGTATTGGAAATTGGAAAAGAATCAAATGTACAACACTGTTCATAATTACTTTAAAAGCAAAGGAGCTACGCATCCCACAAACCATTGCAAATGACCCCTTTCCAACGACTTCCAGCACACTTCTTCTTGAATTAACCCTGCTGTTATCATAGTGTTGCATTAAATTGTAGTTTGACTTTTGTGTGTTTATAGCAATTTGTAAAGTGTTGTAACATAGTGTAGTAACACTGAATGATCAGATTGTAGCCAATCATAGCCAACGTGTGGTTGTGGAAAATATTTCCGTAGCAACCCGCCAATCAGCCACATCGCTACTACACCTGATTGTGGGTAGTGTTATACTTCCCATTAATAACATGTGTTTTATTGAAATGCAGTTTATATCATACGAACACGTGGCCCCCTACCGGAGAATGTAAGCGTGTGGTACGTCTACCTTGGATGGTTCCAATATTATGGCTGAAAATCCAAATCTCTATTCAGACAACTAAAAGGATTTTTTACTTCTGGAAACGAGCTGTCGAGCTCTTCAGACAACGAGCGAGAGCAGAGCTGTAGAGAAGACACAGGGACGGGGAGGAGAGGAGTGAGGAGATGCAAACAAAGTGAAGGATGATGAGCAAGAAAACAGTGGAAGGACACCTTGAGAGGAAGAGGAGAGAGAGAGATGGGTCCCGACAGGAGAAGGGGGCTGTCTACAGATTTGCCTGCATCAAAGCCAGGCGCCTGTGGGCATCATCAGAGTACACACACACACACACACACACACACACACACACACACACACACACACACACACACACACAGAAATGCACACACAGATGCACAGTGATAACCCATCAGCACTGGCCAAGTGTTGTTTAATCCAACCTGACTTGCACTCGACAGAAAAAGCAAATTCACTTCCACTCACAGTCTGGAAAACGGAGCGCTCTTCACATAAATGGCAGTGCTCTGAATTACCCCCTTTTGTGTGTGTGTGTGTGTGTGTGTCTCTTTGTGTGTGTGTGTCCACTGGGATACACTCATGTTTTTATTTTTGTGATGATTCTTTTTCAGCGTGTTTGTGCGTGTGTGTTTACATGTATTGGTGGTGACAACCTCTTCAGCAGTGCCCCCTTCATTGTGTGACAGGCAGATAGCTGGGCTGCTCTGCTCCCTATTGTTAGCGGGCTGTCATCAAACCCGGCTTGTACCACGAGTTATATGCCTGTGTGTGTGTGTGTGTGTGTGTGTGTGTGTGTGTGTGTGTGTGTTTGTGTGTGTGGGAGACAGAGAGTTTGCACTTTGTTGAGCTTCTTTATCTTCACGTGTCGTAAAAAACATCTGAGCATGTTTTTCTGTTAATGAGTATGCTTGTTTTTGCGAAAACAAGAATTTGCAATGTGTATGACCCTATTTGCACAGGTGTTTGTGTGTGTGTGTGTGTGTGTGTGTGTGTGTGTGTGTGTGTGTGTGTCATTTGTTTATCTGCGCCACAGTGAGGGAGATGAGAGACGATCAGGGCTGACTAGCTATTGTTTGACAGACTGATAGATTGGCTGCAGTGCTTTACTGTACTCCCCTCTCCTCCTCATTGTTATGTGACTTGTCATTAAGCCCTTGTTGCCCAGTCAAAACGGGCAGGAGTGCTTGTTAGCCACAGTGCTGTCATTTGTGGAGAGGAGTAGGTGAGCCTAACACACACACACACACACACACACACACACACACACACACACACACACACACACACACACACACACACACACACACACACACACACACACATTAACACACACAGATGCAAAAGGCCAGAGGCTCAGAGTAGGTACTGCAGATGTAAAAAATACTTTAGCACTGTATCTATGGTGCTTCATGTATTATTAAAATTCTCATATGATACTGTAGTGGTGAAATTAGGAGTCCTACTGTGCTGAAAGAGCTAAGGAGAAATGTTTTAGTTATTGAAAAATAACCCAAATTTAGTTTTTACAAATGGGTCAGTGTTTGTGTGTGAGCTGAAAACTCAGTCAACTGAGGTCATGGATCTCCTTGGCCTTTATTATATTACTTTAAAAAAAATCTTTTATTTGTATAAGTTATTCTCAGGTAATGTGAGAGTGGAATTCTTCTTGTGAATTTGAATTTGTTTTTGCCAGAAGCATCTTTAACTTTGTACTGAAAACTTTTAAGTGATGCGTTTCTATTCCCTGTTTATCTGTTGTATAAGGCTTGAGTTACACGATTTCCATTAATGGCACTTACACAGAGAAGGGTGTTGCGGTTACCCAGGGATTACAAATGCTCATTGAGACCTCTTAAATCTTAAAAGCCTGCTAAGCAAGCTGGTTGTATGATCTTTTCAGGAGGAGGGTTTACCCAGAAAAGAAAAGGTAATTTACGTATATGCTCAAAATCTCAATAGATATAAAAGGAGAAGCTTAACACATCCCAGGATGAGCCTTGCACATGTTCACCTCTGCGTAGCCTGGAGCAGCGGTGTAATACGGCTGCTTTGGAAGTGAGACACAAACAGGATCCAACATCCTTGACATCGTTTGACTGTGGATGTACTGAGAAGCTTTCAGACAGACAGACAGAGGGACAGACAGACAGAGGGACAGACAGGACAGACAGACAGACAGACTATCCCTCTGTGGTCCATTTCCTGTGTCAGTGGGGAACAAGGACAAACAGGTGACGTCACTTCCTGCAGAGGACAATCACACAGGAACAGGCCAGGAGCCTCCAGAAGTGCTGTCATCGCCATAACAACCCTGACCACGGCCAATAACACACACACTCACACGATGGCACTATTGTTAGCTCCAAACTGTCAATAAGCTTGGTTTATTGACATAATTTTGAAGCATTGTGTATTTCTGTCTGTCGGTGTGAGACTGTGCTTCTTCCCAGTATCACATCCTTCATGCATTTCTGTTTAATCAGTGTCATTGTTGAGTGGTTTCACATTGAATTTGGTTAAATATCTGTCTCGTCCTTCAGCCTCATGCTGCTTTAAATCTGGTGTCACAGCTTACTCTTCATTGGCTAAAGCACATCGGTCTGAAACTGAAGAAAAACCCCTGGACATCGCACATATTTCATATCAAATTTGGCCGTGGTCCCTTGTATTTGTCTTCCCCTTCAAGTGTCTACTATCAAATAAAAACAACACAAAGAAAGGAAATAAACTTTTTTAAAAACCCTAAATTGGGTTATATATTGTTAAAATCACTTAACTTAATGTTCATGAGGCATTTCTAATATAGTATCTCAAGTAGAATAAATAATAATCATAAAGGATACAGATGTTTCATTTTGAACAATCCAAACTCTTGAACGTTATGTAAAGAAATATCCGAGGGTCACTAATACAGAATCACAAAAATCCATTAAGATACGTAGCAGTAGATCAAATACTATCACTGTTGAGTGGCGTGCTGGATGATCGGCTCAAAGCAACAACAAAAGGCTGAGGACCTTGTGGAAGTTGTAGCTGAACGAGGCTTTTTCCTCTCGGGAGGGCCACAGTGTTGCTCCCCTGACCTGCAGTACCTCTTCTGGCCTCAAGGTGGGAGCAGTGGCTGTAATTTGACAGCCATGCTGCAGTAGAGGAAGACTACACTGCGTGCACACACACACACACACACACACACACACACACACGTTGCTCCTAAGCAACTGTCTACTTTTCTTGTTTGAGCACAAACAAGACAAACAATAGGAAGCAATTACAAAGAGAAAAATAGACTCATTCAGATAGTTGTGAAATTAATGTGTCTATTCGTATGAATTTACTCATCTGCAAGTGATGTGGGATGAAGCAGGTTGTATATTAGTTTTTATATTTAAGTTTCCTCCCCTGTGCACAAGTGTCTCTTCTCTTCCACTTGATTCTATTTCCCAGAAGTGACTAATAAAAAAAAAAGGGGGGGGGGGTACAGTGAACAGTTGATTACACATTGTCACTCTCCACATATTTGCCTTGATGTGCGACTCTTATGTGTGTGCTCTTAATTGATTGACCCCTTGCTATGGATCGCCTAGTGGTCGGCAGCAGTCGATACCGCCAGGTCTTAGTATTCCTAGGTGAAAGGGGGAGAAGGAGAATGGGGGGGGGGGGGGGACAGAAAGAGGGAGAGAGAGACGGAAGATATTGATCAGGTGCTGTGTGCATCGAATTCCAAGTTTACTTGACCTTCCAAACTGCTGCCATCATCACCGCTGTACCTCGCTGATGTCCCCTTCCTCTCGCTTTCTTCCTACCTTCCTCACTTCACTGTTCTTTTGTCTCAGCCCTGTGTGTGTGTGTGTGTGTGTGTGTGTGTGTGTGTGTGTCTGTGTCTCTGTGTGTGTGTGTGTGTGTGTCTCTGTGTCTCTGTGTGTGTGTGTGTGCATGCTTGAGCTGCAGATAAAGCCTAAATTGAGCTGTTTTGATTGTTCACTGAGAGTGCCCGCAGCAGAAGGCCCCTTGGCTGCGGAGCGCGCACAAACACACAAACACACAAACACACACACACACACACACACACACACAGTCACCCTGTGTACTTCTCCCCTGCTATTTTTATTAAGTGGTGTTGGCAACAGCAGTGCAAATTCTTTTAATTACTCGTCAGAATAACTTTCTGTCTCTGTAATCATGAGGCTATTTGTTGACACCAAACTCCGAAACAAGCGTCATCTGTATCTTAATGTCTCACTGGCTCTAATCTGGGTTTACACACGTCTTGTTTTTTGGTGGCTGCAGTAGCTCCAGGCCTTCCTACGAGGAGGTTTGTTTGTTGGGGACTTGGAAAAGAACTAGTTTTAAGAAACTAGTATTCTATCTAGGAAAATCTACAAATGTATTTGTTGCTGATTCATTATTTTAAACGGATTAATGTAAAAAAAAAAGATCTTTATAGTACCTGCCTAGAGAAAAATGCTCACATAGATGTACAGTGGAAAAACTAGTATTTTAACAAGATCACAAAATGCATTGGCACCATGCGAGGGTGCAAGATGGCCAGAATAAAAAAAATGGAGCCAAGAGGGCTTAGCACACTTTTACACTTTAATCCAATGGAAGTTATTAATGATACAGACAAGTTTTGGTCTTATTTTTCCTATTAAAATGTCTATTAACTGACTGCATGGCTTTATCGTTTAATGCTCTAATTGGAGTGAGCAAAGTCTTCTGGTCTCCATAGTTTTTAAATATGATGAAATATAAGCAGCTTCATCCTCCTCGGCCGAGGTCTGCCGTGGGAATCCCTCTGCTCGTATTCCAGAGTTAAAGAGATGCATTGGCATGTCTGCTCTCACAGGGATTTAGAATGAGAAGTACATATTTGTTGATTTGAAAAGGGAATGAACCTGAACCGGAGTCCAACGATACCATACAATTATGCAAATGCTCTCTTAAAAAAAAAAAAATACTGCATTGCAAAACAATTTGGCTTTAGCAGAGTGCGAGGTGTGTGCGTGTGTGTGTGTGTGTGTGTGTGTGTGTGTACTTCTGGATGTTGGCACGTGGAAACAAACTGCACTGGACATTGTTTTGCGGCCGTACACACACACACACACACGCTGACACACACTCCAGGGATGATGTCTGGCGAGGTGGATAAAGTAGTGCTATTGTAATTCGATAGATGGCTTTCCCTAAGATAATCTGCCTTAAACAGATGATCATTTTGGGAGTAGATTTGATTGATGTGGGACATGCAGAGAAAGAACAAGAGTGAGAGGGAGAGGTAGAGAGGGAGTATGTTTGTATTTTTACATCTGTGTGTGTGTGTACATGTGTGTGTGTGTGTGTGTGTGTGTGTGTGTGTGTGTGTGTGTGTGTGTGTGTGTGACAGAGGGAGGAAATTAAAAGGGTACGTATGGTGATGAACATCCTTTTCTGCCAGCTGGACTCTAAATGATGCTCAGACTGGGACGACTGTGTCTCTGTGTTACCCGGGCTCTCTTCATGTTGTCATTGTTCCTTTGACCAATCGCACGTCTCTGCCTCCTGTGTTTTATCTCGTTTTTCTTTTTTTTCTTTTTGAATTTGTGACGATCAGGGCCTTTGCTCGCATCCATGTTTGCCGCACAGCGATCCCAAAACTTTGCACACGTTCCTTGTATTGCTGCAGCGTTGGTACACGTTTCATGATCTGAAGGACGTTGTGAAATATGTAGATTAGTTTTAGTTTCTCCACCGACATGGGGCAAAATATACACTCATCACACAACATAACATTAAAAGCAGCTTTCATTGATGTGTCTCCTCGGTGTATTCGGGGTGATTCAGCCAGCTTCATACATTTTGGAATAGATATGGCTCTTTATGGATTTAACTTTCAGAATGCAAACTGCACCACTATCAGACAGTGTTCCTATGATTTGGGACTGGCAGGTTTTTTTTTTTAAATAGTTCATTTTATTCTGAGGACAAGATGCTATGCAATACATAAGGAATTGCACAACAATAATCAAATGCAGTGCACCACAGTATTTGTATCAATGGCTAGTTTCCAATGCCTCGAAGACAACAAACATCAGAATTAGACTACCCAAATACCCACAATCCATCATGTATCAGCACTACAGAACATTACATCAATACTTGGTACTTCATTACAGGCTAAATAGCTGCTGAACTAAACCAAAACTCGATATCCAGCTAGATTGCACCAGATGTAAGTAAGGGGGAATTGATCTAAAACTTCTTACCCTTGCTAACCTTTCACAAAAGACTATTCATAATATATTTGAATTTGAATTTACTGAATCTTCGACAGATGTTCGGGTCCTGACTCCCAGTTCCCATCTTACTGTCTCCTCAGCGGCTTCTCCTGTCGCACCTCCGCATCCTAAGTCAACGTCCATCCACCGTTCCCCTCTTCCCCCCCTCTGCTACACTGAGTGGCCTCCATTTGCTCCAAAAAGGAGATATATGAGTGAAATAAAAGCACTTCCTCATCCTCCCACTCTCTTCAATCTGCAACGTGTTTTGTGTTTTCCTCTCCTGGTCTCTCACTCTTCCCCCCCCCCCCCCTCTCTCTCTCTCTCTCTCTCCATCCTCTTGTCCCTCTCTCCCACCATAATCCTCCGCTCAAGCCCTAGGTTGCCGTAGAAACATCAATAACATTCCTGCTCGACAACATCTTAGTGCATTAAAGTGGTCGCAGGGAGGCTCGGCTCGACACACACAGACACACACACACACACACTCGTGGATTTCCTGGGTTTCCATGGAAAAAGCCACTGCCATGATTGAGTAACAACGAGAGTGGAAGCATTCAGGAAAAGTTGTGGAGATATTTAAGCTGGAGGATTCAACCGGCTCACTCCAGGTGATGCAGTCAGAATTACTTGACTTGTAACCTGTCAGATTTAATCTGTTAGTAAATTATGACTTATCATTACATTCACGTGATTGTGGGAGCAGACTATCAGAGATTGTCCGTGTGGCAGCAGGGTGTCGTGGTAATGATCAGGAATTAGGACACCCCCCCCCACCCCCCCCGGACACACGCTGCTGCTTTGTTGTGACGCAAGCTCCTAATTCCCTGCCAGGTGTGGTGATCCTGCTTTGTGACCCTGACCTCTGACCTCTGACCTTTCTCTGTCAGGTGTGTATATGTGTGTCGGGGGGGGGGGGTCTTAAGGCTGTAGTTTATTCTTATTTTATTATTTGTTTATCTGAAGATTATTATTTTGAAGCACAATTTATCTTTTGGGGTATTTTTTGAACAATAGCTGAACTCATGTTTATTTGTTGGGGAAGGTTTTGTTTCGTAAGGTCGTTGTAAGGTCAGGTGACAGATTTAAGAAAAAAAATGTTCAGTATTTAGACTTCCACCATGAAGTTCTGATAAAACCTTTAAAATAATACTTTTGGTATTTTGGTGAATTAGCAGTATTCCTGCTCATCATCATAAATGAAAAGAAAAGACAGCAGCACAGAACTGGACCGTTTTCTTTTTCCTTTTTGGTCTCACGCTGCACAGAGTGTGTGAGATAGTGACAACATCCACTAGAGTCCACTCTCGGCTTAGAGTAACATCACTTTCTGTCTCTCTCTCTCTGTCACTTTTTCCTCCCTCCCTCTCTCTAACTCAGTCCATCTCAATTAATACTCTCCCACCTCCCTTCGAGGGCCTATTATACATTAGCCCTCTAAATCGAATCTCATGGAAATTGCCAGGGACACTAACGCCACCAGTTTGACTGACACGCCGCTGGATTTGTATTCAGCGCGATGATGGGCCGAGCACCTACGCAGGGCGAAATTACATACACAGATGCATGAGCACACTGGAGCGGTCAGCCACAAATGCTCAGCTGCGTTACGGAACATGAAAGTGAGCAGTTTGGACACGCAAACACAAATCTCACACACACATGCAGAAGTGAGCAGTGGGCGATGCTTTTCAATACACACGGTAATGTCATAACTACAGCAGTGGGGCAAAACTGGTTGTTTCTGTGTGTGTGGTGTGTGTGTGTGTGATAACAATGCTCTCTCTTGGTGACAGCGGCTGAAGATTGTTCCACGGACAGACCTGTCATCATCCCCGTCAAATTATTCTGATTGGCGCTGATTTCCTGATGGCGTCCGTCTGTGTGTGTAAGGGTGTGTTATGTGTTTGATTGAGAGCCTGTGTGCTTGCATTCTTGCATAGGGGATTTGTGTGCGTGTTTTGTGTGCGTATGTGTGTGTGCGTACGTGTGTGTGTGTGTGTTTTGTGTGATTTCCTGATGGAAGCCCTGTTTCATCATCTGTTGCCATTCCCACCTGTCTCCACGGTGACTGTGCTGTGTCTAATCACTTGATGTGATTTGTCTTGGTAAAACAACGCACCTTCCTCTGATGGGAGCCTCCCCCCTAGTGTGTGTGTGTGTGTGTGTGTGTGTGTGTGTGTTTGAGTGTGTTTGAGTGTGTTTGAGAGAGAGAGTGAGAGAGGTAGAGATTTGATGTAGGCACCCTTCGGGGCTTCCAAATCAACACTGTCAAGATCCTGCTGTCCCATTATACAGAGACAAACCTTTTTGTCTGATACACTCGCATACACACACACACACACACACACACACACACACAGACAGACACACACAATAAAGAGGATACACACTGAATATGTTGCAGATCCTTGTACAACACTGTACAGTCGTCTTGTGAATCAGGACAGATTTTTATTCCTTCCCACTTTTACATTACTGTTTTACATTGGTGACTTTCTCCCCACACACAGACACACACACACATACATACACACACACAGACACACACTGGCGTACGTTGTGAGTGCTCCAGTCAGACAGCCACATAATGGGCTAAAGAGGTACATGAAACAGATGGTTTTCCAGCTAGCCGCCTCACTAATGCTAACAGGACATGTCACACAGGGAAGGAGAAGAAGAGCGAGGGTGAGAGAGATGAAGAGGGAAAGTGGAGCCGGGACAGATACTTATGCAGGGACAGAAAATGACACAGACTAATTTACGTTTGAAAGGTTATGAAGAGAGAAGTGACAGAGTTATCGCTCTGAACAAAAGTTTAAAGCAACTAAACCATCATTGCAAAGCCGACTTTGAAGGTGGCTCACTGTTATGTACAAGTGTCTGAACCAAACATCAAGGTTTTAACTTCTGACAGGCGAAGGTCTGGGTGTCAAACTTCAGTAATTTGACCGACCACAATTAGTTGTTGCCTGTGAGTATCGAAAAGTGGCTGGTATTTTAAAGTTGTAATTGAACGGTCAGTCAGATTCTTTGATTACTTGTTCTTAAATCAGATATATCCCCATTTGAATCAGGTACCTTTTTGAATTTGAAATGAAAAATAGATGTTTATATGTGACATTTACTTTGTTTTAAAATGTTAAACAAAGTAAATGTGGTGCACAAGGATATAAGTGCACCTTCTAAGTATTCGCGAGCACAAAACCATACTGGCGAGGGAGTATTTCTACTCTGCAAGCGGACAGAACAGTATCCGTTCTATCAGTATTGATTGATTGATGGACTTTATTGAACCCAAATTGGGAAACTCTTGTGCAACAGTAGCAAAGTATCAGGTACATAAAAAACTCTACAAAATGATAAGATAACAGAAGATACTCCACTAAAACTATACAAAATATGAGGAATACATTTTTTTAGAATGTACACGATATAATCCAATCACAATCGTCATGCACCGTGATTTGTGAGACCGGAACATACGAAATTACTTTGCATTTTTGTGACAAATATATAGTCGAGTGTGCAAATGAGTGATGAGGACATGTGTCAATGGCAGGAGAGCAGATAATAACAGGAGAGGAGGAAAGAAGGGACAAAGGAGACGAGTATCTTTTCACTGTCTTTCCACTCTCAGCCCCTCACTCACCCCAACACCCACACTCCACCCCGGAGACCATGTGTTGCCAATCTGTGCCAGGCTGTGAAACATTAGCGCCATACAATATTCAACAGGACTAAGTCATGCTTTTAGCATGAGGCGGGTGTAGGCTCTATATGTTTAGAGGCAAGCCTGCAGCAAGAACAATCTGATTAGCCAACAAGCGAGAGCTTTCACTGCAGAGGACGGCCTCCGACGTTTGTGTGCAGCTGTGTGTACGTTGCTTTTGTGTGTGTGTGTGTGTGTGTGTGTGTGTACCTCTAAAAAGTGCATGTGAGCCGTCATAGAAGACGCTCTGTCTTTTTCAACTAATCTGAGATGTTTGAAAAGTGAGAAACGATGAAGGAATGAAATGTTGACAGTAGTCGTCGTATTTGTCTCTCCAGAGTTTTGGATTTTGATTTTTACTTTTTGATGTTCAAGTGTTTGTGGGAGCTGAGGTGTGTATTTCCCCCACTGGCTTTGTGTCGAGCACCTCCGACATGCGCGCACACAATCACAAACGCACACACAATCTTCCCTCCTGCCATATCACAATGCAGTGTGCAGTGCTCAACAATAACCCTCAGAAAGCCAGACAAAGCCTTCCAAAACATCGGACTGCAGCAAAGGACAGCACAGCATCATAGCCGACGTATTAAAAAGTATACAAACACTGTGAAACGGTACAAATAAATAAACGACTAAAGCCATTCTGCGTGTGCAGCAAACACTGAGAGATGAAACAAACACAACTGCTGAACTTTCTTGGTGATTCAGCTTCATTTTGTTTTCCAACTTTCTCCAGCTCCTGCTCTCCGCTTCCCCCCTGTTCGCCCTCTTTCACCCTTTTGTTGTGGACGAGACCCTCGTGCAGATTTTCAACCAATTCTCTGGGTATTAATCTTCTCAGCCTGTTTTTCTTTCTAATGTTTCCTCCATGATTTACCTTCTGTCCTTACATCTCCTGCTGGATGTTGTGGATATGTTTGGACGCCACTTATAGTGCTGCACTGTTAACTATTTCCTGTTTGTATATTTCCAGTAAGTTACAGATATAGATGTAGATATAAAGACACTTTGTATTATTATTATTATTGTATTATCAATTACTATTTTATTTTCTACTGTATTTGATTTGAATTGTGTTACAGTTCATATTTAATATTACTGCTAATTACAACAAATAATAATAATGTCTAGTTAATTAATTAAATATTTGTATTTAGTTTTATTATTATGATATATAATAATCTCCAATTTTGTGTTTCATATTACTTTACTTCAGAATAATGTTAATAAATAAGTGGCCACAGTACTGAGAGAGATGGACGGAGAGAGTGTGAGAGTAAACAAATTTAAAAAATCTCATTTCCAATTATTATTATGGCTTCAGCTGACCTCGCCACATCAGCGGCTGCCATCTTGGCTCTTATCGCTCCCATTGGATGCTGCTCTGTCAGTCATTGTATCAAACCCCACCTCAGTTTGGGGCCTGACCCGTCTGTGAAAACAAATAAACACGAGCTCGCTGATTGGTCGGGCTTCCAGGCTCGTCGCTCGTGAACAGTAGCTCTTGAATAATTGTAGTGAGGAAGAAATTTTCAATGCATACATGATGAAGCATCTCTCCCGCTCGGAAAGTCTATCCCTTCTTCTTAATCCTACCTCGTCTAACTAAAGAACCACACAGACACACACACACACACACACACACACACACACACACACACACACACACACACACACACACACACACTCTTTGGACGAAAGCAGCTGACTGCAAGAGGAAATGCATAGGGAGAGAGACTTATCTCTCAGTAGCACTATGTTACTCAATACACACACTCCAAAGTCAACTGTTTCGTGGCACATACACATTTATACACTCATCACCACACACACACACACACACACACACACACACACACACACACACACAGCCTTGCACATACATCCACAGTTCAATTGCTGTTTGTAACCTGACCTTAATGAGAAGTGGTATAACAAAACACTTGAGTTGTTGATCATTCGCCCATACATCTGTTCAGCAGTGCAGTGTGTGTGTCTGTGTGTGTGTGTGTGTAGGTGTACGTATGCAGGAGTCATACATAATGTGGAGTGTTTTAACATTGTCATGATTAGTGCAGTTATGTGTTGTCAAGTGGGAGGAATAGCTTCCATTTCTAAACAGGCGCGCACAATAATGATGTTGACACGCACAGACACGCAAACACAGCAAAAACACTGCAGCCCACAGAGGTAGAGTGTTATGTTGCACTTCACAAACAATACAGACCGTCCTTAAAACCGGTGTGTGGTTGTTTGTGTGTGTGTGTGTGTGTGTGTGTGTGTGTGTGTGTGTGTGTGTGTGTGTGTGTGTGTGTTCAACTTTGCTCATAAAACTTGTAAAACCGAGATGTGAGCTAGTTACACACACACACACACACACACACACACACACACACACACGTGCACACCGTCGGCTCTCGTTCCTGTTCGTTAATACCCCCTCCCTCCAGCTGTGCAATCATAATTTAAAGGTGTTGTCTGTATAATTTCTGCGGATTATGTGATTAGGAAGCTATTGTGGCAGATTAATGTGTGAATGAGGTTAACCCATGATGAAATGGCTTTTTTCAGCCTGTGCCCTCTGCAGCCTATTGTAAAACTCTGTCCTTGTCTTTCTGCGCGCATGTGTGTGTGTGTGTGTGTGTGTGTGGAAGAGAGTGAGACAGGTGGACTCCAAAGCTGTCTAATCGTTAAGCTACCATATTTATTTATGATCATATGTCTTGATTTACTTTGTTAATGTGTTGGCCGTCTGGTTTAAACCTCACCCCGCTTAAACTCCTCTTCCTCTTCCTCTCCTCTCCGGCTTGCACGGCCTTGGTGCAGCCCGGAGCCAGCTGTCACGAATAGAACATTTAATAGTGTCTCTCTTTCGCTTCGTCTCTCCGGAGCTGGTCTGCTGTCGACTCAGGTCATCCCAGATAGGACTCTATCTTAGGATGATCTCACTGACAGCACCCACTTTAGACTAATCACTCCATTTAGACTGGAGTGGCCCTGAGGTGGGAGGGAGAGAGGGAGGCAGAGAGAGGAAAAGAAGAACTGAGAGAGAGGGAGATGACATAGATGAACAGCTACTACCCTGCAGGAAGGGAAGGAAATGAAGGAAGATCTGAGCAAGAGCCACGGATTTGTTGCAAGAGACAGACGTAAAAGAAAGATGGAGAGCAAGTCTATTTCATGAAGCATAATAATTGTTAATTGAAATGAAGTGGGTTTTGCTAACCGCCGGGTATTTGTGTGAGTAGACGTGTATGTCTCAGCTTATTTATGCAGGCGCGGGCATTTGTTTGGGCTTGTTTATTTGCGTGTGCGGTAAACAGGACAAAGAGCATGTGTTTAAACAGCATCGAGACTGCACCTGTCACCTCTTTGTGTTTCTTGCCATCGCTGCTCTCTGATATTGGTGTTGTTCCAGCTTTCAGAGTCACTGCTCACATCTCCAGGTGTATATATATATATATATATATATATATATGTATATATATAATGATGATCAGGCTCATCTGAATGGCCGACTCAATCAACTTGTCTCATTAGAAACGTATGCCTGTCTTGCGGTCTTATGTGTCCCCCTCTCTCCTGGGGTCCAGATTTCACAAAGAATAATGTCTATAAATAAATTTTTCACAACATTCAATTTCGACATAAAATCATAAGTAAACACAGGTGACATTATGGGATGTGGAGTTGATGGATTTTTTTGATAGTACAGGAAATAGCTCCAGAGTATTGCAAGTACCAGCGATCCCTGATGGAGCTGTGTGTCTGCCTGCAATGCTTCTTACTGTATTCCAGCTCATAATGCACAATAGCGCCCTCTCTCCCCGTCCTCTCTCTCTATCCACTGATAACCTCCACCTGTCACTCCTCGCCCTCTGCCTCTCCTCTCCCATTCTTCCATCGCTCTTTCCATCCGTTCAGCCCTGGGTGTCCCTATTCATCCAGAGTGATGGAGTTGGTCGGACTCGCCATTGCCTTTCAATGTGGCGCACCCACACACACTCACAAACACACAGAAAAACGCATGAACACATTCATAGAGACTTTGTGTTCGCCACCCATTTACCTGACTCAATGCCTCTATTCTCTGGCTCCAAATTGACCGTTGGCTGGACAGATGGACAGATTGACCCATGGTGGACCCTTTCTCTTTGCCTGTTCTCTATCACACACACACACACACACACACACACACACACACACACACACACACACACACACACACACACACACAGTCATCATGAGTGACTATGACGGCAGTCATACCACCACTACCACTAATTGCTTAGCCCCTGCCCCAACATTAAAGGTGACATATTCTGTCTTTCCTCGAGTTGTATTATATAGTTTTTTTGTGTATGTTCAAGTTTGAAAAGTTAAAAAACCCAAAGTCTGTAATAAGGAAAACACTTCTCCTGAATCTCCTGAAACGCCTCGACAGTAGAGCCTTCGAACAAACATACAATATCACTACAGAGGTTACTGATGTTCTGCGTATGCTACTGCACAGTGCATGATAATATGCTCCATAGATCTTTGAAGTGGAAAATGCACAGGATGTCTGATATACCTGAAAGGGTCTGGCCTCAACATGGCATGCGTTGCTGAGCTCTTGTATCATACGTAACTGTGGCTTTGTCAACAGTCTGCGGGCCAGATCTTTTCCATCTGAGGTTAATCCCACAGAGAGAGAGGGATCCCAAACCTGAATATTACCACAGCTCAAATCTCCTCGCAGTCAGACGCCACTACTCACATCTCACAGCTTCACACAGAGGGGTTTGCATGTCAAGATAAGTGGAAAAGGTAAAGGGAGACAAACACACTTCTGAGCAGTACACTGAATGGCAAATGCACACACGCACGCGCAGCACAGACCCACATAAACACTCACGCGTGTATGCACATCCATACGGAGAGGAGGCACACTTACAGTAGCAACACACACACACACACACATGCATGCACACACACTCGTGCACAAACTCACACTGGCAGTGGAGCTCATCTGTGTGCTATCTGCTCTTTTCTCTCTGCAGTAGGCAGATAAGTGCCATAGTCAAACCAGTGAGGGAGAAACACTGTACTAGATAGGTCCTGGAGCTGCACTCCCAACACCCTGCGGTGGCTCTGTGCATGTTTGTGTTTGCAGCGACTCAAGCAGAAATGTATTTCTGAAATACACTGAAGTCTTTCCTCCTGAAAATCTGTCAAATTATACTGTAAACTTTTAATGGAAGTTGCCATTTTAAACAGAAAACAGGCTAATTAGTTAATTGTTAATTGTTATTATCCAGCAGAGAGTGAGTTTCAAACTGTCCTTGTTTGTGCAGACTTGGATGTTCTCAGAGAAACAAAAGTATGGAGCATTGAATGGATTAGTCCAGTTCCTGTTCTAAACCTGCCTGTTTGGAATGGGCTGTTTTGCATTTACGAATAACACCAAATTTAACGCTGCTCTTCTTTGGTGTGAAGCTGGTTAGATGAACAATTTTCCAGATATGTGAGAACTATTAGATAGATATTGGTGAGTACCACAACATGGGCTTTGTGTTGTTTACAAGGTTCCTTCATAAACTCATTTTGTTCTTCCCCAGATGCAAGGAATTCTTTCCTATCGTTCTCTCATCAAAGCAATAAAACTGTTGAAAACCCTTTTCTTATTCACAACATGAATGTAAATCCCCACAGAAATATAAATTAAATATAAATCTGTCCTCCAGGTGAACCTTCCATCTCTGGATCGCTCTTCACTCTGCAGAACCCTGTGTACATGCTGTGACATGAAGATTCTCCCTCTCACCCCTGTCCTAACCTAATGGGTCATCTCTCCCTCTGTCTAAAAATAGTTCTGCCGTGCTCCGTGCTTAGCACCTTTTGTGCTGCCAAGTCTTTTGTGTGCCTTGGCCCTGTTGTGCCCTTCTCTATGGTGTCCATCTTACCCCTGCCCCTTAGCCCTACTTTGTCTGGCTATCCATATCCCCCCCCCCAT
Organism: Verasper variegatus; assembly: GCA_026259375.1. Lineage (NCBI taxonomy): Eukaryota > Metazoa > Chordata > Actinopteri > Pleuronectiformes > Pleuronectidae > Verasper > Verasper variegatus. Next base: position 18,151,244 of record CM048050.1, read on the forward strand.
TATTTGTATAATCGTGTGTTTACTGTCTGCGCAAGGATTAAAAGGACGACCCCAGACTGCTAACAACCGATAATGAGAATGAACTCAGAACGAAGCCAGATAACTGGTTCACTGTTTTATAGTCTCATCTTTGTTGTTTTGCCAGTTTTTACCGTATCATGTCTGACTCACACATTCTCTCTCTCTGTTAGATTTAACTCCACTTCAGCTGTGTACTGGACTATCGTCACCTGTGGACTAACTACGATTAATTGCATTTAAATAGAAGCAAAAAGCTTTTTTCCGAAAGAGCAACAGCATCTGTGAACCTCCTCTGCACCTGTATGACCTGATCTGGTGTATCATGCAGTATGGCATTGATGTGATGAGCAACATTGATCTGCACACTGACCGACATATTCATAGATGTCTGCAAAGCCCTCTGGGTAATAAAAGAAAAGGCAGCAGCAGTTTATCTCCTAGCAACATACTGTAACACCATCCTGAGGTCCTCATTCTTTCTGTGTCACACTCTTTTTCTTTCTTTCTCCCTTTTTTTCCTATTTTTCTCTGCCTCTTCAGACGCAACAAACACTTGAGTCGACTCCTTTTGACTGCCACTGCTCCCTGTGCATGTGTGTGTGTGTGTGTGTGTGTATGAATGTGTGTGTGTGTGTGTATGTGTGTGGGTGTGTGTGTGCGTGTGTTTCCCTCAGGGGTCCTTGTGCATGTCCATCTCTGTGCTTTCTACCATGCAGGATAAAAGCCTTTCAGCTGTGACTGCTGCCAAATCAGCCCCTGCCACACCACTGCAACTCCACTCCAGCACCAGTTAACTATCACACTGCTGTCATTAGAAACTCAGTGTGTGTGTGTGTGTGTGTGTGTGTGTGTGTGTGTGTGTGTGCGTGCGATGGGGGGGTGTTCACAGGAAGAGAGAGACAGATCTAGAGGATGAACGAGAAAGGAATAGCAGGCTCAACAATCTGGGTCACAGGATTCAGGCGAGTGAGCACCAGTGATATGTTTCTGATCAGGTCCACTTCGTGAGGACCTCCTCTGCATCAGCTAAAAAAAACACTCTCTCAGTAGACTCTTGTATTTCAGTGTGAAGCTCAGTGAAATGGGCACACGTGGTGTGTTATTCTTTGTCATATAAACGGCCAGTCAGGGGATAGGTCTTTGGGTATTTCTTGAAAAGATCTAACAGGTTTAAAAAGTCAAGTTTGGGTTAATCAGGGTTTAAGTCATATATTACATTCCATCCTTTCTTATTTAACTGGAAGGGCTCTGTGAGAGTGAAAGCCTCTGTGATTGGCCACTTTATCACCATGTTGCATGTATTGAAATCAGAAACATATTTTTTCTGAAGATTGCTCATAATTGCACCTGTTCACAGATCCTCTACATATGCCTGATTTTTGGTAAAGTAAATCCTTTCTCTAAACTCAAGGAGTTTAAATCACAGCCTCTGAATACAATGGTTAAAGGGCGCGATGTTACCTAAACTTTATGGTAGCAACTTATGGTCAAGCAACTTAGAGGGTTAAGGGCACGTCATCCCTCGACCTCTCCCCATAACCAGCTCATAATCCAAGTAGCTTGCCTGTTGACAATTGTGTATCAGAGGCCCTAAGTGGCTTTACGCAACTAAGTCCCTTAACAGATCAGACAGCTCCCCTATATGTACCACACAAACCTAATGCAGGATAAGACGGGTCTCGGATACAGAGCCGATTGACCTTGCGCACTGACAGCAGTCTTTACATTAGCACTGGCAATAGGGCAGCCACAGTTCATTTGCAGGTTACTGACTACTGCAGCACAGGGAGGTGTTGTCTCCTAGTCTATTTACTGAGCTGCAGAGTGATCTCCCAACGTAAGGCAGTGAAGACACACTGTCCCTGTCACTCTATTACTCTAATGAAAATGTTTGGAAAATAAAAGATTGATGCTATTCACTGGCATATTCCCTTTTATAAACTGCAGTTATTTATACTCTACTGCATCAAACTTTAGCCACAAAAAACATGAGATTTTAGAGTTGCTGAAATGCCGACCAAAGCAATATCTTCTTAATCTGACGGCATTTGGATTGAATAAAGTTTCACAATTTTGAAATCATATTTTAGTCGTTCACAAACACTGATCATGTTTGATCAGCTGACTCTTGTGCTTTCTTAAAATGCCTTTGATTGTCTTTAATGTGGTGAACAGAGCAGATGTCAGCCACATCCATCTGGTGATTTAATGTGTGTGCTCGATCTACAGCTTCCTGATGTGGGCTAATAACATCAGATCCTATTTACAAGCAGCCATAGACAATAATTAACAGACAGGGTGTTCTAACAAAAAACGACGTGCGCACACATGTGAGTTATTAGCGTTCCAATAGCGAATACATGATTCAGTGTGGCGCTCCCGTGCTCCTCACATGCGCTGACAGTCGGAATGAAATCATGAGCAGAAAATTGGGACAAATTAGGGGCAATTAAATAACAGTTGGACAGTAATATGTTCATTTTCTGTCTTGTAACGAAGTGGAGGGGACATGGGAGACAGAAAAAGAGAAATATAACGAGACGTGCAGAGGAGGGAGGAGGGAGGAGGGAGCATGTTCCAACAAATAGACGACAGATGTACGAGTGAATAAAACAAACAACAAAAAAAAACACAATTACAAGAAAGAAATGGATGCAGGCTAAATTTAAACCGAAAAGGAAGTTAGCCAGCTATTCACTCAGGGCACACAATCAATAAGTCAGGTAGACACACAAAGAGGCAATTGGAGATGTGTTATCGTCCACCACTCAGAGGTGGGAGAGCATCATTGACCTCAATCACGAACCTGTGCGTGTTTGTCTTTGGGCCTGTTTACAGTAGCTGTGCATTAATGTGCGCGTGTGAGCCACAGTGTTATTAGTGTGTGCGTTCTGATTTGAGAAATATTGCTTTTTCCATTGTCATTAAAAATCTGTTTTCCTGTTTTCACCCTCATCTCAACCTTTCTGACTCTTTTGTCTCCGTCTCCTGAGCAAGAACAATCTCCACCGTGACAAAAAAAAAAAAAAACATGCTCGCAAGAAAAATCCTAAGCAGGAACGCTACGCGGAGGTTAACAAAGTGAGGGCGGGGATGAGAGCTGACACATAAATGGAGGAGACAACGAGAGGAGAGAGAGGAGCGCTTTTTGACAGCGGAGGCGAGGGGTCAGATGTAATCAGCACCTCTGTAATTCTTCTCCGCAAGTCAATTCTCTGTTTGTTTGTTTTTAATATTCTCTCTCCTCCCAACCCGGGTGTGTGTATTTGTGTGTGTGTGTGTTGTTGGAGTTGTGAGGGATGGAGGGGTGGGGGGCTGAGGAATGAGGAGATGAGAGCCTGACTATCAGATGGCATGTGAGTGTGTGGTTAGCCTCCTTGCAGCTCACATTTTGGCTCTTCGATTATTTTTTGGGGGGGTTGTGGGGTGGGGCGTCACTGGAATAAATTGGTGCATTTTTATCTTTGTGCATGTGTGTTGTGTGTTGTGTGTGTTTGTGGGGTAGAGGGGTTACGAAGATATGTTTGGTACAAAACACCTCAACACACTCTTTTCCCCTCCTGCACCGTCAATCATTCCGGTTGCTATGGTGATGGTGAGGATTACATTAACATGAAAATAACACATTAGACATGCTTGAGTTTGTATGTTTGCCATATGTCTCATCGTCATGTCTGGTGTTTGTGAGTTATGAGTTAACCCCATTCTCCCTCTGTGTGTGTGTGTGTGTGTGTGTGTGTGTGTGTGTGTGTGTGTGTGTGTGTGTGCTTGTGGCAAGGACAGAGAGACCCACTCATCTGGGTCTATGCCAACCTGCCCACACACACACACACACACACACACTCACACACTCACAGCTGTCATTAAACACAGCTGACTCCATACCTGCCATATGACATATGACCCTTATGCTCACAAGCAGCCCACGACACACTAACCAGCTCGCTCTCCCTCCACAGCTGGCTTGTGTGTGTGTGTGTGTGTGTGTGTGTGTGTGTGTCTGGCTGTGTGCATTTGCATGTTGAGCATTCAGACAGCGTTGTTCAGGAAACAACAGGGTTGATAATTGGACATGTCCGTCGAATGCACGCAAACAAGCGCTGTCCCCTCCCCACTGAGGAGCTATAAATATGTAAATGAGAACAATGCCGCTTTCCTCCTTGACTTCCTCGTCCGTCCCCTCCATTCCATCACTCATCACTACGTCCACGCTGCAATCAGCGTGTGTGTGGGAGAAGAGGACACATTGTCTAGTTGGTCCTAGTAGGGACACTGGCTGAATATGTAGGCAGCAGGCTCTGCGTGGTGAATAACATGTCTGGCAGGGGACAAACACGTCTTTGGAAAGACTGAAAGGTCACAGACAACTTATCTGTTGAGTTCAAACTAATCTCTTTGAACAGATTCTCCATGTGCATTTGCAGAGGGACAGGTTTTGTGGGCCGAAAGCCTTCTGGTCTGCGTTTCTGGTCTGAGCAGAAGACTGAAATGCATCACATTCATATGCAGATACTTTGTGTTTTGTGTGGGGAAACATTGGACTTGCGTGGACTTGTCATGAGTCTTGGGCCATACATCCGCTGTCGACCCCGGAAGCCCTGAAGTTTTGGCAGTTGCCTCCAGAGGCTAATTTGTTGTCAGATGATCACCAGCGGGCTCTGAGAGCTCTGACAAACAAGAGCAATGAAAGACTTCTTTTTCTTTACTCACAGTGCTCAGATTTGATTGGTCCTGAACTCAGTTTATTCAAATCTTGACACTAGTGGAGACAAAAAAAACCAATGATGGTCAGTGAATCTGTGGCACTGAAAGCTGTTCGATCCAATTTCTGTTTGTTGTCCTTCTGTTACTTAGCAGTCTTTCCGTCACTCAATTGAGAGTCAGTCATTTATCTTCCTGCTACTATGTAATAGGCAGTATTAGAACAAGTAGTGTTGACTAGTTGTGCTACTAGCAGCGTTGCATTTACATAGAAAAGCTTCCATCAGTATCCATACAACACCGGCAATTGTGGCATCTGGGAGGCCACGGGAAAGGTAATTTGAGCAAAAGAAAATGACACCTTGGGAAAAAAGGAAGATCGAGCGGTGAAAAAGAGAAAGCCAGCAGAAAGAAAAGAAGAGAAAAATACATAGTGATTTACGCAAAAGTCCAAATGACAGGGAATTGGCCACAGACACCTGACTGTGTTATTATATCACCATCAACAACGGCGTGCTCCGCCGCGAGAGGAAAAGACGGCAAGAGGCTGGAAAGAAAGGAAAATAAATAAATAAAATGAGTGAAGATCTCCCCAACACAAACAAAACCGCCCAAACAAGCGTGTTTTCTTCTGGCTCGTGCAGCGAGTCCGAGACTATCAATTCGACCCCCCTGGGTTTTTTTTAAACGGCGCCATCGCTTGGCTCTCATTGTTGTCACATTGTTTGTTGAGGTCCAGGCGGGGCCAGGCAGAGGAGGTGGTATCAAGAAGAAGAAGGGACAATTTGATGGATGTTTGTTGATATCTAGACCACTAGTGCTCTGATTGCCTAACATTAAACCAGCAATAACAGGCCAATCATCCCACTTACACATCCACACGCCAAGGAGCCGAATTGGATCAAACTGGCTCTTTTTTTTTCTGTCACTTTCTCACTCATCCCCTCGCTCTCTCTGTCGCTCTCTCTCTCCCAGTCGATTCCTTGCTCTTTTCTCCTCTCTCCTGACATGCTTATTAGCTGATATTGATCCACGCTGGTCAATTGTCAGCTCCTCTCATCCGCACCGTATTGACGGCATAATCAGGGAGAGAGGAATGGAGAGAGAGAGAGAGAGACAGAGAGAGTTTGGGAGGGAGAGGCAGATGAAATTTTCTGACAGTGGGTAAATTATTGGCTGCTGGCTTGTTGACCCACAAAGGTACTCATACCTCGTGGATACACACACACACACAAACACACGCTAATTTTTGAGTGTATTTATACATGACAGATACCTGTAAAAACCCTGTGTTCATTAAAGGTTCAGTTCATCGATATTTGCACTTTCTAACCAAACTGGCTTTTTTAAAAGGGAAATAACAACTTCAACACGTCTTCTGTCCCTTTGTAAAGACAAAACAAATGCAACTGTATAGGGAAAAAAGTATTACTATAAGTACTTGTACAATTTGCATTGTATAGTTGAGTGCTATTACAGCAGCTAATGTCTAAACATCACTTATAGATTTTAAAAGCTTTACATGTGGCCTGAGACGGTAAAGTTTCTTTCTATCATTTTCCAAATTGTAACCACTTGAGTTTGATGTTTCCTACTTGGCTGTGAAGCAGATGTCGGCCAGGCTCAAGTTCTCAGTGTGATGTCGACATTGTTGATTTCTGAAAGCAACAGAATGTACCCTGGGCACTTTCAGTAGTTTGCACATCATTGTTATTCTTGACAAGTGCAGCTGACTTTGTGCTGTATGTGTTCAGCCTCGTGTCGAAAGCAAGTTTGGACTTTATTGCAAGAGCCAAACCATTGTCTTTGTGTGTGTGTGTGTGTGTGTGTGTGTGTGTGTGTGTGTGTGTGTGTGTGTGTGTGTGTGTGTGTGTGTGTGTGTGTGTGTGCGTCTGTCTTATAATTAGAAAATGAAATCTCATTTGACAAGTGGAGTGTCTCGTCACATATGCCACTTGTGTTGTGACTGTGCCATGGCCGCGCGGAGCCTCCCCTGACTACCCTGCCTCGCTGCCCAGCTTCAGGGCTCCGTCTCTGGGGATTGAAGCAGCTGGCATGGCCCCTCTCTCGCTGGAGGGCTGGTGCCCATCTCATATTCTCCCTAACGCTGCGCAACGCACACACTAGCAGCAAAAACACACACTCCCACACGTCTCCTTCTGCACATTAAGTTTTAATCAGGCACTTAGCCGGGCATCTGTTACGGCTCTGTCCGCGCGGCGCGTTAAGGACCTGTCGCTGCAGGTTACAAGCCTAACAGATCCGCTGACTGATAGACCCCTGGCCCACTTAGGGGCTGACGTCACAGCCGAATCTGCTCGGTTTAACTGCCTCGTTGACCCCTAAACCAGAGAATATCAGGGGTGTTCATTCGATGACATTTCTTAAATGGTGTTACACTGAAGAAAACATTAAATAATTACGGCACGGGAGGCTGACAGATGCTTGATGGTTAAAGGATGATTATTGCATTTGCTTTAACCAAAGTGGTGTGATATATTTACTGAATATGATGGGTTTTTAATAGCAGATTAAAGAAATGTATGTGTTTGTGCACTGTATCAAACTAAATATTACACCCATACCGTATGAATAAGGAGCTCAGGTCAAGGGATGTGAACAGGGGACATCCCTGAGAGTGAAGGTATCAGTGAAGAACACAGATACGGTGGCCAAGACGTCTCATACAAGCACATTAACGGAAAACACGAATGCAACAGCTATAACACAACCACAAAGGCCACACGACATAAACGCAATCACGACGGAAGTGAGCGACAACAGATGTTGACAGCAGCACACCTCAAAAAGCATCTCATTTTAATCTGCGACTGGCTTGACCCTGTTTTCGCAAAAGACATTCGCTTTCGTGTTGTGGTTTTTTGCAGTTGTGTTTTCCGTTGATTCACGTGTGTGTGTGTGTGTGTGGCGTCTCGGCCACAGGAGTGATGAGGAGGTAACGTTCGAGATGTAAACAAAGAGAGAAGCACACGTTATACATTGTTAGTGGAGCTGGGTCACTTTCACAGGTTAATTAAAAGAAACAACCAACAAACCAACACACAACACTGTCCAACACACTGAGCGAATCTGACATCAGGACGTTACCAAGTACGAGTTGTTTTCTGTGTTGTGTGTGTTTGTGTGTGTGTGTGTTCTCCCCTCACACACACATCTGATCAAACAATATTTAAAAATGGGCTCTCCCATACTCACACACTTGCCACAAACACACTGCACCATCATCATCTTTGCCTCCCTCCTCATGCATCTTATTCACTCACATGTTTCCTGCTCCCATCTGTCCCACACACAAACACACACCTTCTGACAGTGACGTTGACAGTTTGAGCACGGGCTGGGTGTTTTTTTTTTTTTCCATGCGACAAGTAAAATTAGCAGTCTGCGAGCAATTCTTTCTCTCGTGTTTTTTTTTTTGTGTGTGTGTGTGACTGCCTGTCCACTCTCTCCCTTTCTCTGTTTCCGTGGCTGCTCTGTTCAGTGGCCCGCCACATCGTTCCTCTTCCCTGTCACCGTACGCACATACATGCACACTGTTTCTCTCCTCTGTCAGCCTCTCTGTGCCGCCTGACGACTTAATAGCTCCCAGTGAGTGGATTTGAGCACTCCGCCTGTGCGTGTTTACACGCACTTGTCACGCCCGCAATATTCATATGGTGATGAGAAATATTCATTTCTGGGGGGGGGGGAGAGGGTGGAGGGTGGTGGTGCCCCAGAGGAAGGGAGGTGAGGAAGAAGATGGGCGAAGAAGAACTCGGAGCCAGAAGACTTAACGGTGTTGATGTCCGTCTTGTGTGCAGTCTCTGAATCTGTCTTCAAATATCTGTCTGTTCCTTCTTCCTGTCTGATTTCTCTCTCTCTTTCTTTCATTCATGTGTTTTTCTCCTTGTACAAAACCTTCAGTTTTTTATCTGGCAACTCTGACAGTTTGTTCTTGTTTCATGTCGACATCACTGAGGCACCTCACAGCGGCATCACACAACCTAGAATTTCTTCTCTCATTATTCATTTCAT